>CAJVOY010000044.1:334094-735932 GCA_911197225.1 Penicillium salamii
CCCAACGGGGGGGTTTATTGGTGAAAGGCCCAGGGACAGGAAGGCAATCCCAAGGAAAAGCCCGGAGCGAAAAAAAGTCTATGAATACCCCCCCCCCCCCCCCCCCCCCCCGGAAAATACTCACTACCCCTCCACCGAGATCGACAGCTCGCTTATTCGCATTCGCCTTGTGCTCAGGTCTAAAAGTGTGCCTCGGCCGACTCCGTTCTAATTCTATGACCTGCGAAGTTGGCATTGGTCAATGAGAGACCAGAATCCAAGTTTGACGCATTTTCCAGGGCATTGCATTGCAAATAGCGCTTTGCTAGACACAATGACATTCTCTTGGAAACTTTGCCAATCTTGGAAGCCTAGCCAAGAGTCTCGGTTTCGCTTGCATAATGGAAGTCATAGGAGGATTCCATGCAGTTGAGATCCATGAACTATTTCAATAGACTCATTTCGCGTCCGGTTTAGTGAATGATCTGTGCGAAAGGGATCTAATGGGATCTAATAGGATTAACGTGGGTCCCGTTAATTTGAATTCTACGAGATTTGTGTGCACTTGTAGGAGTAAAAGATATGATCTCCACTTAAATAAGGGCTGGTGGAGGGTTTCAATTGGAAGGCAAGGGAGACACTCGTGTCCCTCGATCGCTAGTTGGCTTTGCCACGAGCTTAGTCTCCACTTTTCCAGGAGACTTTATCCTGTTTCTCGGGACTATACCTTCCACCTCTGACACTTTCAGACAGTATGTACATTGTTCGTCGCATTCTCATTAATGTGTCAAGTCCTTGAGCTTGCTATGTAGCTGTTGACATGATGATACTCAATATTCAAGTAGAATAGACAGAAAAAAGCGACCAGGCGACTGAGACATTACAGAAATTTCGCACGGGTCCTGTTGATCCTCACCTTGTTCGTTCACTCGGAAAGTTGCCCGCGATGGCGATCACCTTGGCGATCGACACCTCGATCGATCGAGGCTAGGGATTTTGGTATTGCAATGGTCATTCAGAGGTTGCTTTTAACTTCAATTTCTGCCTCTATATGGGGAGTTGAGCACCCTTGGATTTGCTTCGGATCAGGCTTCATCCATTCTCTTTCCTCATCTCTACTTTGTACCATAGTCATTCCTTACAGTCAGTCTTTCCAATCGACCTCCAACATGGCCACTAACATGGCCGACCTCACGGTCTACAACATGCCACCCTCACCCCCGAACTGGGATCGGGTAGGTGTATTCTATATTTCATTCTGTGTCACCTGGACCGCACTTCTGATCGCAGGAATGATCTTCTGTGTAATCAACCACCGCGTCCCGATCCTGAGAGTCCGCGGCCTACCCCTCAGCTTTTCGGCAATTATACTACTCCATGTATACTGGATTCTAGGCCAGATTACATACCCCATTGGCGCAACTATGCCTACAGTGCTGGCATACGACGTTCAGTACTTCGGTATGGGCGTCTACTTCCCACTGGGAATTGCGCTGTTCCAAGCTTCCAACCTTCGCTTCCTCCATGTCGCCAGAACCCAGAAACAACAATTCGCCAGCTCGGAAACTCGAACCAGAGCACACTGTAACGGTGCTGACTCCTCGTGGCTGTGCCGCCTACGGAACATGGATTATATGAAGAGGACCTTGACTTTCATTGGAATTGGAATGGTCATCCAGGTATGCATTGGTGCCAAATTGTGACCTCAAATTCTAATCAACCTCAGTTCCTCATCACCCTCGGCATGTGGTTCGCTTGCGCAAAGTACCACCCCACCTATGGCATTCCGGGAACAGAGATCCCAGAAGGGCTTCTCCTTCCAGAGCAGATTGTGTTCCTTGGCCGAGGATGGGAGTGGTGGCCATCCATGCTTTGGCAAGTCATTTGGACATGGATTGTGAGTGAATCCGACTTATCGACTAAAAGTGTACCTACTAACACACCATGGGCTATAGGCTGCGCCCATCCTTATTTGGAAGGCTTGGGGAATCCGTGATACTATGGGATGGCGTACCCAGACAATCGCGTGCTGTCTTTCCAGGTATGTCGCTTTTGAATCAATGAGAGGAATTTGACCAATCTGACATCCCTCGACAGTCTCCACGCCACCCCAATGTTCTTGATCGCATCATATGTGCCAACTTTCGCCAAAGTCAATGTTTACTTTACTCCAAGCCAATGGTGAGTATCATCTGCGTGTACAGAACAAGCATATACTGATTAGCTCCTCAGGATTCACCTTTCCATCATGATGTGGGAGATCTGCACTGTCTTTATCCCTATCTTCGAGGTGTTCAAGCTGTGGTCAGTCGAGAGAAAAGCAAAGAAGTCAATGGCGAAGTATGACTCGAACGCAACCATCATCGAGACATCACCTTCTGCGAAGTGGAACAACGAGTCATCGTCTACTCTTGCCGAAAAGACCCAGTCAGTCGTGTCTTTCGACAGCCAAAGCGACCGTTTGTACACTATGGATGCTCTCGAGCATGTGCTGAGCAAGAACGCGATCCAGCTACAAGAGTTTGCAGCAGTAAGCGATTTCTCCGGTGAAAACATCGCTTTCCTAAGTGATCTCGGGGCATGGAAGTCCCGCTGGTCTGATATTCCCGATGCCAAGGCCCGATCCAATGCATTCAACGAGGCATTATGGATCTACGTAGACTTCATCAGCACACAAGATGCCGAATTCCCTCTGAACCTCTCCTCGAAGAGTCTCAAGCAGATGGAAGCCATCTTCGAGAAGCCTACTCGCACATTACTCGGAGAGAAGAAGGTTAACCACACTTCACCATTCGAAGCTGATGTCTGTTCCACGCCTCTGCACGAAGCTATCGCTGACCGCGGCACCTACACGGGCGAGGTACCCGCCGACTTTGACTTGGGGGTCTTCAATGGTGTTCAAGACCATATCAAATATCTTGTCTTGACGAACACTTTCCCCAAGTTCTTGGATTCAATGCGACGACGCTCAACAGACACGGAGCGTAGTGACTTCTCGGGTGTTTCAGATTCTTCTATGACCAGTTGGATCTCAAAGCAGCGTATGAAGCTGCAGTCATTCATTTAAAGACCTTCAGGGCTGGCTGAAATGAACAAGCCGCCTTTATTGGATTTGGAAAGTTTCAATCTTTATCTCATTTATCTGCGAGCAACAGGCTCCATGCCCAGCAATTACTTTCATGTCTATAATTATGTCTATACATACTTACGTTTCAACTTGATTGATTGAATTTTTTTTTCTTTTGCGGGTCTACCTTGGCTTCAGGACGGGCGTTGATAGGTTCTCAGGCCGGGACTCCGTTGAACCGGGTGGATAACATTCGGCGACTTTTTTTTTTCTGCTTTACAATATTGAACTCCATTGCCCTAGCAAATGGCCTATCGCGGGTATTTTTCATAGGACGTGCGTGCGTGGCAAAGCGGGATCTGAAATTCCTCGGCTTCTTTTCACCTCGAATTCTCAGTATAGACCCGAAGGGTAATTGAAAAAGTCTCCAGATGATAAATCAACGCCTCAATCTCTCCACAATACAGAAATACATAAATCCTAGCCTTATCCCCTTGCTGAATGATCAAAATAAACAATAATTCAATAATCAATTGCCAATACTTCAAAATGACTTGGCCCGACGTCGCCGCGAAGCCCGCTGAGGGCATCTCATACTTCACCCCTGCCCAAAGCCCCCCAGCAGGCACCGCCCGCAACCCTCAGACAAATGGCAAGCCAATCCCCAAGCTTTTCAAGCCTCTGACCGTCCGCGGCGTGACATTCCAGAACCGCCTGGGTCTCGCCCCCATGTGTCAATACTCCGCAGAGAACGGAAAAATGACAGCCTGGCACATGGCGCACTACGGTGCCATCGCCCAGCGCGGACCCGGAATTATGATTATCGAAGCTACCGGCGTTGTCCCCGAGGGCCGCATCACCCCCGGTTGCCTGGGTATCTGGCAAGACGCCCAAATCGCCCCGCTGAAGCAGGTCGTTGAGTTCGCCCACAGCCAGGGCCAGAAGATCGGCATCCAGCTGGCTCACGGTGGCCGCAAGGCTTCCACCGTTGCACCTTGGTTGGGTGGTGTGGTCGCCAATAACAACTCTGGTGGCTGGACTGATAATGTCAAGGGTCCTAGCGCGATTCCCTTTGCAGAGGGTGACCCCATGCCCAAGGAGATGACTGAGGATGATATTGCCGAGCTCAAGGCCGCCTGGGTCGCTGCTACTAAGCGCGCTCTCGCTGCCGGTTGCGACTTCATCGAAATTCACAGCGCCCACGGCTACCTTCTCTCATCGTTCCTGAGCCCTTCATCTAACCAGCGTACCGACAAGTACGGTGGCAGCTTCGAGAACCGCATTCGCCTCCCTCTTGAAATCGCTCAGTTGACACGCGAGACTGTCGGCGAGGAGGTCCCCGTCTTCCTCCGCGTTAGCGCCAGCGACTGGGTTGAAAGCGAGAAGGGCTGGAAGCTCGAAGACACCGTCCAATTCGCCGAAGCTCTCGCCGCACAGGGCTGCGTCGACCTGATCGATATCAGCAGTGGTGGCGTACACTCCGCTCAGAAGATCACTTCCGGAGCCGGATTCCAGGTTCCTTTCGCCGCGGCTGTCAAGAAGGCTGTTGGTGATAAGATGTTGGTTTCTGCCGTTGGAATGATCAACAGTGGTACTATGGCTGAGAAGATTATTGACGAGGATGACATTGATGTCATTCTTGTTGGTCGTTCTTTCCAGCGTGATACCGGCCTTGCGTGGCAATTCGCTAAGGATTTGGATGTTGAGATCGCTATGGCGGCTCAGATCCGTTGGGGATTCACCAACTTCCGGAATGCCTCTGAGTACATTCAGCCTAACTCTATGAAGGCTTCCTTTTTTGATTAGATATAGATACCACTCGGTGACTTAGGTCCCTCGCATTGCATTATAAATATCATTGTTTTTGTTCATAGAAATGAAAGAGCTGTCAATTTCTGCAGCGCGGTGCCATCAAATTTTTAGGACTGGCAGAAATATTGCTCAGGTAGTGATCACTCTGGGCATCACTGGATGCTTAAAGTCCACGAGTGTATGCCATTTCCAGTGATGCCCCAATCCTAAGGCACCACTGTCAACAAACATGGATACGAGTATGCTTTCTCTCTCTCCTGAGGTCTCTTTTTAAGCATCATTCAAGATATATTTTTGAAACACTCTTCTCCATATCCTTAACTGCAATAAAAAACTTGCCAATAAATGCCAATCGCCGCTTCCGCACCCATATCTATTCCACTATTCCATCGATGATCAGGGTGAGTTACAATATACTTGTAGACTGTTGGGATGACCAAGAGGGTAACCAGAATAGTAGGCGGTAGTCGCCACCTGCCAAAAAAATGAATAGCACCTGCCGTAAATTGGCAGAAAGCCCAGCGGTCAATCCCAACCAACCAATCGCAACGCAGAACGAGCACCAAAAAAAAATCATCACAAATACTCCTCTTGGTCCACTCCACTGCTCCATTGAAATGAAGCAAAAAGAAACCTCCGATAGGGGGAATCGAACCCCCGGCTGTCGTGTGAGAGACGACGATGTTAGCCACTACACCATATCGGACAACGATAGGGGAAGTACTTCGGGTTTGGGTTTCTCAAGTACGGTTTAGCGCCTCCGTTCGCCGTGCGTGGCCGTGCGTGGCCGTGCGTGGCCGTGCGTCGTTGTATATCGGCCCAATGTACCCGTACATATAAGTGATGACCTTGCTGCTCAAGTGTCCTTATATCACATTGTGGCTGGAAAAGACCAAGGCGGTGAAGAGTGTATCGTACCGCCTTCTTTCGAAGGGAGCCTCAGGAAATGCCTCCCACCGAAGTTCAGCTAATTGCCTCTAGAGCTCAAGCCAATGAACACCTTGACCATATTAGTCAAGCACAACCGAACAGTGCGCATTGTTGTATTGGGTGTTCTCTTCGATCGATCAACCAGCTCTCGCGATGACATGTCACGAGGCCACCCTGCCACTCCTCCGGGGTAACACAACTTTGGAGTCAGCGCTGGAGCAAGAGGACGACATTCTCCTTGAACTGGGATTTCCAGAACAGCGTATTGAATTCTTTGTGTCACTGTACAGCAACCGTGATGATATCGAGAACATTGCATCATATCATCTCGGCCTCGGTCCTTCAGAAACTTGCCGGATTGGAGGCGTCAACGAATGGGTCCACGGCAGCTTCAATGTTTGCATTCCGCTCTATGTCAGCCAAAAAGATCAGCATCCGAATAAGCAAGCTCTCATCAGGTTCCCTTTACCCTACAAAGTTGGAGAAACTAGAAATCCTGGAAATGTTGATGAAAAACTTCGCTGCGAAGCTGCAACGTTTATCTGGATACATGAGAATTGTCCGGAAATACCTATTCCACATTTATGGGGTTTTGGACTTGTTGGTGGCCAAAGTGTATGGAAGCTCAATTAATATCGTTCTTGAGTATATGAAGTCTAACGTGTGGTTCATGCAGTTTACGAAACCGCAGAATACCCCTTTGGGGCCCAGATTTCTTTGGTCAATCAAAAGATCCATTATGTGGCTCTTGGGATATTCCCTGCCCTGTCCCTATATTTGCCATCAACGTTCGACTATGCTCGAGAGTGGGTACTTGGTTATGGATTATATTGGCAACTCAGATGTGCAAATGCTCTCAGAGACTTGGGATGAGCACCGCCATCAACGGGATAAGACAACAAACCTTTTCAAGGGACTTTGTCGCATTATGCTCTCTTTAAGTCGGGTGCCGCTACCACGCATAGGATCTTGGACCTTGGACTCGAATGGGGCTTTGCGACTATCTAATCGACCTCTCACTCTTCGACTCCATCAATTAGAGAATGGGGGGATTTCGACCAACATTAGTCGAAGTTTGACCTACTCGGCAGCGGACGCATACTATCTTGATCTTCTATCTTGTCATGATAGTCGTATACGGAACCAGCCAAACTCCGTCAGCGATGCCGATGATGGCCGGGCTCAGATGGCAAGATTAACGATGATGAGAGCACTCCTACCCCATTTCTCTAAAAGAGAACATCGAGAAGGACCGTTTCTTTACAGGCTCACAGATCTCCATCCTAGTAATATCTTCGTTGACAGCCAATGGAACGTCAAGTTTGTGATTGATCTCGAATGGGCCTGTTCACTACCAGCCGAAACTTTACGTCCTCCATACTGGTTGACCGGTCGTTCAGTCGATGACTTAACAGGAAAGCACCTTGAAGAATTCAGGGAGGCGTACGAAGAGTTCGTGGGTATTTTTGAGGAGGAAGAAAAACTCTTTCCTCCTATCAACAATGTCTCTTCTTATAGGACCACTCTAATGAGAAATGGTTGGCAAGTCGGAAACTTTTGGTATTTTCATGCCTTGGACAGCCCGAAGGGCTTATTTAACCTCTTCCGTCAACATGTTTATCCCATTTTTGCACCTTCACATCAGGTTGCTTCCGAGTTTTCGCGGGTCCTATCGGACTTCTGGGCCCCCGATGTTGAGGAAGTCATACTTGCCAAGCTCCGAGATAAGGAGGAGTATGACAAGTCACTTTGTCAATTGTTTGATGATACTTCGGACTGTGCCCAAGACGGAGCTTTGGTGCATTAAAAAATACTTTGGATGGTTTCATCTCGATAACATGTACCAGGCACTTAATACTCGGAGGCAAATAATTAATCATTGAGCTCCGCCTCCTGCGTGGCTTCCGATGCGACTCGCCAGACCCCTCGAGTAATCTTCTCTGCTTTCGCTCGCTCTGCCCCATATTCCCTTTGGCTCTAAGTTATGGCCCCCATAATACCAACGAAAAAAGCCTTCGATAACTATAAACGTGAGATTTTCGGCTCGGATCCAATATGTATAATCTGGTGGATCAAGATTGTCTGTGAACCTATAACCAAATTAGCTAGGGAGTCAATTGTAAAAGGAAAACATAGCAACCTTCGAAAGGTATTGTGCATTGCCTGTATTTTATCTTTCGTTGGTTTCTCAAAGTCATCTCGGACTTCAGAGTCCGACTCTTGAACAAAGGTATTCCAATCGGTCGCCATTCTAGGCCTTCTTGAGTTTCTAAATGAGAGAACGATCGAAAGACAGAATTCCCAGAAGCTAGTTTCGGCCCTTTTATAAATGTTTTATCTGCACCCATGATAGAAGCGCTCTATACTTCTTTTAAGACTCTTCGGCCAATCACCTTGAAAGGCGATCTCGATGTGTTGGTAGGTGCCTCCTAATTCTAATTAGGTATAGCGCGAACACTAGGGACATGCTCAGTTAGCCAGAATATCGATGGGGAAACACCACGATTTTTGAGATTTATGACTACTCAAGTACCCCAATGCGTGGCCATTCCACTTAGGCTTCCTTTTACACCATATCGGATGTTGAAGGAGAGATAGCCAGCTTAATGGCTACCTACATGAGAGGAACACAATCTAAATCGTCAGGTAAAATCGACCGCTAGGCTTTTTGGTCAACATTTAGTACATGCAACGCACAGAGACTATGACGAACTACCCGTAATCTGGAGATATGTTCCTTGATGTATGATGTATAGAATGCAGCTCTCAGGTGATAAATTGGAACCTTGCTCTGTTCTAAAGTTGCCCTTGAGTAGTGGTCAGTGGCTAACTGTCGAAACGCGCACCAATTATTGATGGAATTTGGCCCCAAGTCCACATTGTGGGCTCTGGGACTCCAAAAGAGCATCGATCCCACACAGTGACATCAATGGCTGTTACCGTGACCTCCTCCGGGGAGTTGCTATTGCGATTGGTCAGTAAGAAGTAGCTAACCTTACTGCTTTGGGAAGCTGTCTGTGTATCTTGTCGTCGAAATGTCTACAAGTATACCACTCACCGCTGAAATTCTGCATGGGCCAATATTAAGGTCAGTAAGATCAGCCTCAAGCTCGCAGTGGATTTCCTAAAACGCTCTAGCGTCATTTTCTGCGATCTGCGCAAAATTGCTATTTGTGGAAATTGGTATACATGGACACTGCCAATCCCTTTCATGCTCTTCGGAAGATCACGAAGGGGTACACTGACAGATATTGAGTGGAGTCAGCTGAGCTATACCGGCACCCTCTCATTGGACAATTAGATGATATCGTATATGCAAAGCCCATCCTAGGGTGTTCATTCACTCTTTATGGGAAAGATCTGAAGAACTCTAAAGCCTGAAGACTATACAGGTGTAGTTCGTGGGGGCGATTTGATCTCAAAGTGGAGCCTTGGGACCCTGGGACCCTGGAGCAGAGGAAGAGAGACCAGCTCTTGTAGGGATATCAGAATCTATAAAGACCAGGCTGTCACCCCGGATTCATGCTGAGTATTCAAGCAGATCACTATCACCTCTCAAGTCTTCTATCTTCATCATGCCTTCTATAAATACTCTTGTGTCTGCCGCCCTGGCACTTTCCATGGCTGCTAATGCCTCTGACATTGTATGTTCCTCTAACGCCTTCGCAAGCCGCCAGAGAGCTCTGCTGACAAAATTACCGATAGATCAGCGGCGGCATTAACAACGATAACAGCAAATGCCCCAACAACTGGGTTGATGTCAGGAACAACAACGATGAGAGATGCTGCTACGGCTCTCTTTGGACCGAGAACAACGACACCTTCTGTTGTGTACGCGATGTTGCCGCCGATTTCTCGAACGATCTTCGTTCTCGCGACGACTCGTCCAACTGCTATCCTTTCTGTTCAGACTCGACTAGAGGATTCCCTTCAATCACGGCTCCCAGCCTGCCTTCCTGTGCCACCAAGGTTCCCTTTTCGGCAAGCGACTACTCCAGCTTGGTCTCTTCTGCATCATCCTCACTGGCAAATAAAAGCCCTACTACCAACTCAGCCGGCCAGACGACCACAACTTTCGCTACGTCTGCTACAGACTCTGCCTCGTCTACCTCTTCGGAGACTGGCTCATCTGAAGAGACTTCTACCAATGCTGCTATGCCCGTTATGACTGGAAGTGTTGCTCTTGGGGGAGTTGCTATGGTTGGTGCTCTGCTGGCTTTGTAATTTACTTGTCTATAATCAATTGAGAATTTGAGATGAATGGTGCTCAAAACAAAAGGTCACAAAGAATGACATCCAATTTTAGACCATCGTGGAAGGCAAAAAAGTTCGCTCAAAAGTGTTGTATGTGGCTCACCCCTAGGTCTTTCTTCTCTTTCTGCCTTTCTCGCCTTTCCCTCTAAGGCAAGCGTCGGACAAAATCCGGTCTCAACTGGATAATGGAGTAGAAGAAAAATGACACAGATAAGCTAAGCTAACAAAGCTTTGCATCTTGAGAGCCTTTTTCCTTTCCTCTGAAACACCATCGAGACGGAACCTGTTACATACGACCACAGGGTGTGGAAAACAGGGCTTCCCGTCCGCTCAGCCGTACTTAAGCCACACGCCGGTGAGTTAGTAGTTGGGTGGGTGACCACCAGCGAATCCTCACTGTTGTATGTTTTTGTGTTTTCGTTTTTGTATGTTTCCGTAACTCAACACTTCCCGCTTACTCAAGTGGAAAGCAAACCCAGGGTCGACAGGGGAGGAGGTCTTGGGAAGACCGCTTTGCAATGCATCTTCATGTCTCCCACGATAAAGTGACGGAATTAATAGTTTTCATATTGAAGCAAAAACTTCTGTTAGGAAATGCTGCGGCTTATGCTTCCTTCGAGCGAAAGGTTGCTCAAGTCTAATCTAGATGTCAGAAACACGGTGGATCTGTATGTTGATTTCTGGGTATTTACCAAGAATATCTTACGACATCAACATCAGACAATTCACATCAAAATGCGTATTACTCTTTATCAGCATGTCCTAAAAAATTGCCAATTTCATGGTTCTATTCGGTGAGATTAATGTTAACCCCCATTTTGGAACCCATACACCACTGGCCACTGATTTCTGTCACTAGATCTTCCAGCTTCCTGTCGGCATTATCTTACGAATACTGCAGGGAGACCGGACCTATCATAGTATCCGATTCTTGAAACATAGGAAAATGAAAGCTAAATTTGTTCCATCTTTCTTCTAGTGATTGTGAAGTATGTACTTGAGCAACCCGAAAAAAAAAAGATTCCCTCCCTTATGCGCCGGGGCAGACAATACCGTCGTCCTCAATTCTGTAGCCACAAACCTTTCCGTCTCCGCCCTCAGATCCACTGCACTGTTATCACTGTCAGTTAACACTCCAATAGCACGAGCTGTGGTCAGAAATGGATCATCTTACACTCCCAACGGTACAATCACTTCGGTTTCGAACGTCAGTACCAAGTATTATGGTGTTGATCGTGATACTCACTGGTTGTTAGGGATGATCCCATCGGAAAGGTTGCAGGAGCTTCCATTGCACACCTGACTTTGTGTAAGTATCTATGGATAAGTGGATTTGAGTCTTTCTTACTCCTCCCGAAGGCTCAGAACGAGCAACCACGGTCTTATCACCAGCAGGGGCAGCAGCGGGAGAGGCCATGGCCAGGGCGGGCACGGCAGCCAAGGCAATTGCAATCTGGGCGAAGTGCATTGTTGATTGATTGTAGATGGGATGGTGGGTGGAATCGAAGAGTGATGGTGAATTGAATAATTGGATTGAGACCTGACTGAGTGTCGACAGCCCTTCTTTATAGTTTTTCCAACTACCCGACTTGGCCTTGGATCTACATTTCTATTCCCATTCTGTAGCTACTGGCAAGGCAGATTTCGGTCTCGATGATCGTCAGAAGATATGGACTATACTGCATAAATGGGACAGGAGCTATACCAAAGCATTCAAGGTGACTGCAAATCTCAAATTTCAGCCCCAGGCCTGAGTGCCAGGTGGGGCTTCCGCCCCCCGTTCCCGTCCCCAAATAGCCCCACGATGATCGTCCGCCCCGCCCCGCTCCCCAGCGTAAACGCTCTCGACGAATCTCATCGCTGCAGGAACTTCGACCCCCTTCTCAGTACCATATCAGCCCCCTGACTCTCCACCACTCGCTCCACCATCCAGCGTAAACGCTCTCGACGAATTTACATCCCTGCAGAAACTACCCGAAACACCAACCCACAGGTCTTCACATGCTGGGAGGCACTGTCGAATCCACAATAGTTCTGCAAATTCTCAACCCGGAAGCCAATGAGCTGATCGTACACCTGTGAACCACAGGGGCGAGATTGCCAGATTCCTGCTGTATGAACATGTGGCCCCATCCGGCGACACACCGAGAATGGAGTATTTCTGGCCCCTCTGCTCGGCGGTCTTCTGGAGCTTTGCTGTGAGTTAGGCCACTGGCCGTTTCTTGCTCGCGCAAGGAATCTTTGATGGTGAAGCTGGGTTTGCTGGAGTACTAGAAAAGGGCGAAGTTGTATTCTGTCTCGCTGGTGAAGTCATCGTGGCTAGATACAAGTGCATAGATAAGTTGAGGAATCGGTAAATCGACCAGTTGGTCGACACAAGGTGGTGGAGACAAGGAGAAGAGGGGGGACCCAGGGGCCATGAGCGAGGGGTGAGGTGCCTCGCTGTGGATCACTATCACAATGTGGTCCGCGACTTTCGTAACTTTAGAAGTTCAAGGAGAAAAGAGGTCAGATAAATGTTATTTGATCATGATATGTATTATTTGATGATATATATTGAGGGGACCCGGGGAGACGAGAAAAAGATAGAATACATATCTCCACCGCATCGTACCTGCCGAGTTCTACTACTTCTACCTAGTTCTAAAGTTACTACTTTCCCAATTCGGGCAGTGGATGGCGTCTGACCATCGCAACTCGGTGGAATCCCAAGGTATACCTAGTTAAAGCTCCAGGATCACCTATTTCGTTGAGCAGCAGCATGTCTGTGAGGCCATACAGATGCCAGAGACAGCTACGAAGGAAGCAAAGAAGAATAACCAACCAAGCTACCAAGACGCGCAGGGAGAGAAGAGATCTCCTCACCTGCCCAGACTGGGCTCTTACCTCTGTGCCTTCCTTTTTCGTGTGAGGCCTTCTCACTTGAGTATGCTCTTCCCACTCCCCTTCCCAACCATCTTCTCCAACACCTTCCAACACACCACTCTCGGTTTTTTCTTCTCAACTTGACTACTCTTGTTAACAAACAAGATGTCTGGTCAAGTCTCAATCGATGATTTTGTCTGAACGGAAAAGGTTTCTATCCTGATAAAATACTGGTCGGCAACGAGACCGGCCTTCAGGGTCGCTGACAGGAGCGACGCAGGGAACAATGACAAACTCGCAGCGGGGGCCACGCGTGTGGTCGCAGCGCTAGTCATTCAAGGTCGACCCTCTTTTCAATTGCTGCTAGGACGGCACTGGATGTCTACTTGCGGATTGACTGGCAACTACAAAGGTGGAACCTACACTTATCGCGATGACGCGGATTAGGTCCGGAACATGGCTAGAAGTGATCTGGGAGCGCTGGCCAGGCAGTGACCGCAGAGCTGCAAGCGCAGCAATATAACCTCCGCTTCGGTGACTGGAGGGCGGCGATACTACCAGCCGGTACGTATAATCGGATACCCGACGGCTTTGTTGTCTGGATTGTCTGGCAGAGAATTGACGGGCGGTCTCTTAAACCCGGTCATGGCCCTAGTGTATGTGGATTTTGGAAACATGATCGACCCACCCGCGATCTGATCCGCGCGAAAAGTCTTGAGGCTTGCCAGTGAGTGTCATATAGTATATATACTCAGAGCGGAACTGACATTCAAACCAGGGAAGTCATGGGGCATTGCCATCGCGCCCACTAGCCTCACCCTGCATAGTTTCTGGTGACGCAGCGGTACCACAACCCCGCGAGTGCCTGATGTGCCCGCAGCGAGCAACAATGACTCGCCTCTGATACCCCGAAAACGATCTCTGTCCCAGACAGAGAATCACACTCAGATTTCTGTACACGTGGAGTCAGTGAACTTTCTTGTGCCGCAGGGCCAGGATTCTGTACCTGCTGCGTTGAACTGGTCTGGTGTGGTTTCGGAGAGGGAATCTGGCTCCATCAGTGAATCGACCTGTCTCGTGCCGCAAGGCAGGGATTCTGGACTTCCTGTTGTTGCTTGTCCTGACCGTGATCAAGAGGAAGAACAAGTCCTCGATGATGAGGCAGATCAAATCCAAGGGAAAAAAGATGTGGGTGTTGCTGGAATCTCTGACATGTGTTTCCCACTGACAAATTTAGCGACATCGTTGGCTTCAGAAAGTCCTCGTTCTGGAAGCCCAAACATCTCCCAGGACGAGAAATATGGGCTTCGTTGGGCTTCGCTTTCACGCCGCCGCATGTTGACTGGAGCAGCCCCACATGGGATGGCGATGTATCTGAATGGGAACTGTGAATTCCAGGATTATCGAATGCGTCGCAGAAAAACATCCTTCAGATTTGAAGTCCAGTTTTACCTACTTGAATAAATATATTTCTTCTTCTATGCTTTGGACATCTCTGGTATTGACTTTGGACATACTGTCTTCCCCAAGTACGTAACGATGATCCCCACTTCCCAACTTGGATACTCAATCTATGCATATTTCTTCACAATTTGTGCTTTAAAAGCTGAAATCAACTCGTACAGCTCGAGTGGATGAGAAAAGGGGGTGAGATCCACCCCATGCATTAAGTAGAGCTCGGCTTTCGAGGCTATTCTTGAAGACGAAAGAAGATAGTTATGCAACAGTAACAACACAGGTGAAGGGTTATCATAACGGGAAAGCTGATCACAATGCCATGTTCAAAAAGCAACGACGGGGTTGTCAAACGTTGCCAACCTTGGAAGAGCTGGGTAAAACAACCGGGGAAGGCATGTCAAAATTTAACGGCCCTTTGTGCGATGAAATTGATAAGTTAGCTTGAGATGGCACTTTTTTGCGGCAAATTGAAATTTGTAGGAAAGATGCATACAGTTACCTGGAGAAGTATGGTGTAATGGCAAACATGACAAACGAAGCGAAGGATAAGTAAAAAGGAACCTTGGTCGCCTGGAGTCTCTGTGAAGAGAACCTAGGAAAGTACGGAAATACAAAAGGTCAGGCCAACCAGCTGGCTTCTCCATCGCCCCGGCATCTTCTTTCATCTTCAGTTCACTCCAACATCTCAACACTTCACTATCTACTACTTCAAGTCACTACAGACTCTCAGCGTCAGCTACCAGCCATTTGGGAACTAAAGATTCGAGACATCCAACTTTGTTTCTCACCTGTCCTTCCTCTTGCGCACAAAATGCCTCCCCGCGGTCGAGCCAGGGCACCAAAATACAAGGAAGAGAAGGGTCCGAAGAAGACCCAGATGTCGTACTGCAGTGAATGCGCGGCCTTCAAAAAAGGAAACCACCTATGCCGTCCGACTTGTCGAAGATGTGGTCAAAGATTCGATGGAGGGACTGGATGTGATCCCACAGCCTATTGTGGCGCCATCCCTTGCTGCGGCTGCTGTAAACCCCAGCCTTCTTCTCCTACCCCCGAGAGCACCTGAGCCACGTGGAGTCTGGTAGTTATGCGGCCGACCATTCACCCTTGAAGGTAACAAGACAATGCAGCTACGTCTTTACGCATGCTAATCAGGAAACTTCCCTTTAGGGGGGTTTTTTTTTCTCATTCCGACATAGCTCCAATTAGCTCTTCTGTCGGACCGTTCTCTGGAGATCAAGCTCAAACACCCACCCTGTCGTTTTGTCTCCACAGCATTCCATAATCCAGACACTTTTACCCATGTGACATACCATACAAGTGCTTCAGGCGGGGGTATCAGCAGGGTCGCTTCAAAAAGAACACGAAATAAACACTACATCCCGACAGAAATCACAGTGCCCTCATCGTCGTTAAATAAAATGAAAAAACGACAGGTTTACTGAATTCATTCTGCCTGCACATCTATCTGCATTTTCTGCTCCAGGAATTGACCATGAAGATAGCGAGGGGTTATGTGACAAAGGTTAACTACTTCAGAGCTGGCTTCGAAACTCTTCCGCAAAGCACGTACAGGGGTTTGGACTGCTTTACCCGGGTGACACTTTTACGCTAATACTTGGTATTCTCGAGGTTATGGCGGAAACGCAACAGTCGTGCCTGGTGGCTTTGCAGGGCAGAGTCGCTAGGTTTGCACCTAAGCCACGAGTACTACGGGCCCCAGTGCAGTAAAAACAGTAGCCAAATATGTATATACAGTGGCTTGTGCGCATTCGATTTCGTCGTTTCCAAAAACGTCAATAGCAATCTGAGAAAAAGGCTCTTGGTGTTTCATCACCAATTTCCAGAGATTTTCCTCTTTTTTTACAAGCATATATCTCAGGCACCAGCTCCTGTTGGAACAAAGACTCGTTTTCTCTGTCGATATCAGTCAGTAAAATCCTTGTTATTGGATCGTATGAGGAATGGATAAACGGGGCATACCGATAGACCGAGGGATCCAATCAAAGCAACGGCTGACCCAACATACGCGAAGATAAAGCTGCGGTGGTGATTTCAGTCAATCATCATGTCAGGCGGAAGTGACTCAAAAACTTACGTCTTACTCATATTGGAAATAATGAGATTGAGGGCGGTTTCCCGCATTTCCGGTGATAGTTTCTCAAGGACCGCACTGCCTGTGCCCGTGATACTTGACTGCAGCGCGTCGGTTGGCGTGTTGGGAAGGAGCTGCTGCAGATCAAGGGTGGCTCCGTTGACAAAAAGAGCGCTAGCGCATGAAAGACCAAGAGCAATGCCCCCGATTTGGGCTAGAATTCTCCGTCAGATGAAAGGTTTTGGGGAAGGGAAATATATTGCATACCAATCATCATAAAGCTAACTGCGTAGCCTAAGTCTTCTGGCTGGCGGAACCACAGTTTGAATAACGGCGTAGCCAGCTTGAAAAAATGCACCACCACCAAGGCCGAGCATGGCTTCGGATCCGTAGACGTATGAAGGCGAGGTTCCAGCATTGATTTGCGCTGTGCTCAAGTCAGCTGTGATCTATCGCGAGGAACGAAGATCGCCCTCTGTATCAGCGCATGAAAGGAGAAGATCATACAGAGAAGAACATTCCCAATAAGAGCCACGGCAGCTCCAATAGTGTACCATGGCATATAATACCCGAAACGGGACATGAGATATCCACTTGCTAAAACCATGCCACAGAGCAAGAAAATAAGGGGAAGAAGCCGAACTGCAGAGTCAAGAGCGCTGTCCCCTCGTGTGAACTGGAAATAGATCGGGATGTAGTAAATCTGGATAAAAGTAGAGGCGTTGCACGCGGCAGCAAGAATGAAAAGGAGTAGCGCTTCCTTGTTCCGAAGAAATTGAACAGGGAACTTTCTGTCGAGCGGTCCGGTGAGGAAAGTCCAAGTCTGCTGTGCGGCGAAGAGAATCCAAAGGACACCGGCAACGACAAAGAGTGCAATGATCTGTCCGCTGTTCCATGCGTATAGCACGCCTCCGAAGTTGATGGGCATCATGGTGGCAACGACTGCACCGATGCTTAGGATTGTGCCAACAGAATCGAATTTCCGAAATCTTTGGCCTAGCGACAAATGTTTGGCTGGATGGAAACTAGGAAGCAGGAAGAACCAAATGGGGCAAAGTGCACCGCCAATCACAAGGTTGATGTAGAATGCCCAGCGCCAAGTGACCTTTTCGAAAGCACCTCCGACGACAGGGCCAAGGAATGTACCTATTCCCCAGATCAAGCCACTGTAATCCGTCAAGTTAACATAAAGGTGCGAGGAAAATCACCGGAGAGTCCTTGCTTACACCAAACTGAGATACATCGGCCGCTCTTGATCACCGGTGTTGACTGACAGGAGAATCATCACACCAATGTAGATTCCAATGCCGCCCGCACCGGCAAAAACGCGACCAACGATCTCGCCATCGACGTTGGGAGCAGCACCGCAGAGCGCAGAGGCAGCCAAGAAGATCGTAACCGAGCCAATGTAAAGCCACTTCGCGTCGAAAAGGCCATAAAGCTTCCCAAGAGGCATTATCACAGCCACTCCGCCAATGTTGAAACTATACCAAGGTATTAGTGGGAATGTCAGACAACAGGATCATAGGGTTAGCATCTCACCCGACTGTCAGCCATCCCAGATTATCGACAGATGAAAAGTCATCCACAATAGCCTGTGGTATAATATGAGTATACAGTCGCACTCGGAGGCCGGGATGAACATGGGCCCTTACCGGGATGATATCGGCAACGATCGTGTTGTCGAGAGCATACAAAAAGATACTGGATAGAATACTTAAGTACTAACGACAACGAGGAACCACTGAAAAGCTGTTAGTCAATCAATTGGCACGTATACCGAAATTCCCCTTACCTTAAAGCCTCGAATTTGGCGATTTCCCGATGGATCCTCTGCTGCTTGGTAGTCCGACAGCCCTTGGGCGGACTCAACGTTCGATGGCTTGTGTTCGGACCCAAAATGCTCATGGGCGAGAGCATGGTCGGTGTGGGTGGCAGACATGGTTTGACTGAAGTGGAAGTGAGTTGAGCGTAAGAGAGAAGGCCGGCCCCAAAAAGCCTTAAGAGTAGCTCGACGGGGACATTTGGTCAGCTTGTCCTGTGGATCGGAGACGGAATGGACCGAGCCTTAGAAAGGGGAGATCAGATCTGGTCTCAACGCTTAAAAATCGAAAAGGGGTGATCCCCCTTCATGCATAAATGTAAGCTTATTTCCGTATTGGGATGATCGGCGTAAGCACTAGTCACCTTTTAGGAAAGTTGCCAAGCACTTCCTTGTCTCAATCACCCGGGGTCTGGTATCCGTTAGGGGCGTAGGGCAAGATATATTTCCATTGGCTGAGCTTATGGTCTACAGTGTACCAAGGTAAGCTTCTAAAGTTTCTAAGTTCTCACTTGCAGATGGAAGGTTCCATCGGATTATCAATCTGATTCTCTTGGCGTGGATCAATCATCCACGAATGCCTTGGCTAACCATCAAAAGTGAAACATTGTTCAATTCATGGATGTTTACGGGCAAAATCTTATGATGTAGATTTTGTATGTGAAAGCTACATATGGATTGAGTAAGCCCAACTGAATTGAACTTTAGAAATACCGAAAGAAAAATAAATATTGCAGCTTGCGATTAAAGAGTGAAGGGGGATGGCTCACAGCCGGCTCTTAAGGTTGGTAGAGAAATGGCGGAACTTTAGAACTTTAGAAGGTGAAAGAGTTGAGAAATTTGGAACAAGCTTGGTAGTATGTATTTTTGACCCAGCTGGTCATTCATTTCGTTTCTCTTTAGAATATAGCATCCTCCCAAAGCCACTTTATCGTAAACAAAGGGTTCGGATTTGCCCCGGCTTACCATGAAGGCTCAGCCCCATCATACTGGTTGAGTCCCTCGGCCTTCTCCCATCCGGCCACGCGAATGTTAAAGAATTTACCATTAGCCTGCTTATCGGCACGGAAAACGACATCCAGGACGGCATCGGCACTTTGATCGATGGTCAAATCGGCCGAAGCGCCTCCCAGATCGGTCTGCACCCACTGTAAAATCGGTCAGTAAGAGTGGAATTTGCACGCAACGGGGTGATACTTACACCCGGGGAGAGGGAGAAAATGGAGAAACCCTGATCCGCAAATGACTGAGCGTATTGCACAGTGAGCATGTTCAGAGCGGCCTTGGAGACCTTGTAGGCGGGAACGGGGAAGAGTGAGTAGGTGGATGCCATCCCAATAGAACCAAGGGTGGTAGAGCTGGTCACTATTAGTATATCATTTGCTTCAAAGTATATGAAGATATATGTTGCTTACATATTGGCCACCTTCTTGAGGTTTCCCTTCTTCAAAAGCGGTAGAAGTGCACTTGTGACGAGATGAGCACTGGTAACATTGGTAGTGAAGGAAGATTCAAGGTCGGTCCTAAGCCCACGAGTCAGCTGGAAGCCCCGAAAGAAGGACAAAGAGAGAGAGAGAGAGAGAGAGAGAGAGAGAGAGAGAGAGAGAGCGGTGTTTCTTATGTAACACCTGGGACTACTGACATGGTCTCAATGCCATCGGGGGTATAGTTCATAACGCCGGCATTGTTGATCAGAACATCGAGACCCTTGTTCCCTAGAGATTGCTCAACCTTGCTGGCGGCTTGCTTAACGCTCTGCTCAGATGTGATATCGATAGAAACGATCTGGATGCGACCATCAGACTTGGAAGCTAGATCTTTGAGAGCTTGAGTCTCTGTGCGGGCGGCAGCAAAGACGACCGAAACTTCTGAGGCTGGTTTGGCCGCAAGAATCTCAGCGAGCTTCAGGCCAACACCCCGCGAGGTACCAGTGATAAAGTAAGAGGCCATTCTGTTGAGTTGCGGAAAGTGTGTGTGAGAGAGATGTCGAAGGTAAAAGTCAAGGATATTGAATCGAATGAGTAGAAGAAAAAAGCCAACGGGATTGAACAGCCTTTTATGTGTACTCCTGGGAGCTATGAGACTGTTCATATGTAAGCAATTTGTTCGCCATCTGTCTCTCTGAGTCGTTGACAGGGGTGCAAAATTATTTGATTACTCGTATGTGCTTTGAAATCAGGGTGGGCCGTTGTCGCCCTTTCTGCGGCACCTGCGTACGGCGCAAATTGACTTTGATCCCATTTCTCGCTTCGTTAGGCGTAGCGCCTGATCTACACGACGCTCGCCTTCGACTATCGTCAAAATTGTTTTTTGGGGGGTTCAAAGTGACCATCGAAGTCGCTGCCTTTCTACACTAGCATTCCTGATCTTCCGGGAGAAAACCTTACAAACAGTCTTGTTTGAGATGCTGGATTATAAACATCGTCCTACGAGCTGAAATGACTGAACGGCATGTCTAACACAACACTAATAAGACCATTTTTGGGTGTTCTATCAACCTTCTTCAGCTGACGATGAGATCTGCTGACTGATTCATGGTGAGCCCATAGCCAATTTGCTAAGTTTCCCCCTCAGTCCCTTCAGTTGGGCGGACATTTCATCATCTTGGAGCATCAGCTCGAGTTCAACCCCAATCTTGTAAACCATGTTCAGTTCGTCCACGAGGGTGCCAATGCGCTTGACTAGACGGTCTGCGTGCTTCTTTCCCGGGCTTTCAACCAGTGGCTGTGAACGCTGTTTGTCAGAAATGAACATGTCATGTACGGAGTCAGGGTTTCAGCATTTTACCTTGGGATTGCAAGTTTTTCCCTTCGCTGACTGTGCTCCCTGTGCTGCCAATGAACCAGGAGACGCTATCAAGTTCGCGCTCTCCTGACATCCAATATCGATAGGACCTGCCATTTCCACTCCTTGAATGTAGCCCTGTCTTTTGCCCACATCTGGAATGGGGTCTGTTCCGAGGCGAGGCGACATTGCTGTAGATGATCGACAGAAATCGATAGAGGGAAGAAGCGATTCCCATAGCCGCTGCGCCTGAGTGGAAGTCTCATTTGAAGCTGAACTGCTCGAGATGTCTGATAATCGCGCTAATGTGGAAAGTGCCTCTGGTATCAAATCCGGATCTTGCTACGGGGAGTCAGCCAGCCACGACATATCAAGCGCTGAGCTCAATTGCTCTGGGCATGTGAGATCGAACGGGAGCGGAATGACAAGTTCAGGGTCTGTTATTGTCGCTTGAGTCTTCATCTTGCGACCTATCTTGACTCTGCGAATCAGGTCCTAGCTTCTGCAGTGGGTGCCTCAGAGCATGCACACTTACGATATTTGCGTTGTGCGGCTTTGTTCTGAAGCCGTCTTCGCGTGGCCATGTCTTCGATCTGCGACCAGTCCTCATCCGATGCGACTGGGGTTGTTTCTTGCCCTTGCCAAACCAAGGCAGGTGCCTTTTCACGCATCGCTGTATTGTCTCTCGTTCTTTGCCCAGCTATGTACACCACTGTTCGTTTGATCGACCATAAGCAGATCGCGTCTCTTAAGTGAGATGTGAGTTGGTCTGCCACATGATATCTGTTGGGTGTCGCCCCAGATGTCACTTTTGGTCTTTTTTTTTGGCCCTTCTCAAGGCAACGGACAAGTCACGATGCAAGATGATCTCTGCGTGTTGTTACATCTCCACGCCCCCAACTTTTAGTTCGGCCTCGAAGGTTACATAATATCCGCATATACGAGTATGTAGCCCCGGAGAGGGACGCGCACATCAATCGGTAGTCCGTCCATCTTATTGGGTGTCCAAATGCTTAATACGAGATCTCGCCATCGGGCATGATCCTCTGACTGGCTGTGCATGCCTTTGCTCTCCATGGCAAGTCTCCATTCCCTGTAATTTTTTGCTTGTTCTCATGGGCTTGCTGCTTGTTTCGATTACTCCACAGCCAGTCCATATTCTCATTGGCTTCGCTGGTTTCAAAAAGAAAAAAAAAAAAAAAAAAAGTACTCCGTACCGGCTTACAAAATACAAGTAGTGGCTGAAAAAGAAATCTCGCTAATCCCTGGATCTACGAACATCTGCGGAGTAATTGGTAGACATTGCGGATACCCCCACTTGCCGTTGCGTACTCCGTATCTTATGTGGTGATAGGTATCTTTGCGAGGCTCAGAGTCTGATCGAACTCGAAAATCCCTGGAGGCGCCATGAGATTCCAATTAGAATTGAGATCGATTGCGTGATTCTTTTTCTTTTTTTTTTTCTCTCGCGCGCAGTGACACCCCTGCAGGTGGAGAGTGGCGTCCCCGGGGGCCGTAACTCTTGTTTTTCGGCCCCATGATCCACCCTTCGTGAAAGTCGGTTGGTATGAATCGTCTTTCTGTTGAGAGAGCAAGAAGACTGAACCAAGAATTGAATTTCGAGAGAGAGAAGAAGAAGGAAGAGAGGGAAGCTGAGCTATCTACTACTAGGGGTTGGGCAAACACCTTCCACAACACTTTCGCGCTTTCGCGCCCTGGCTTCCCACTACGGTCGCTCAGGAGAAATACACGAAGGATTAACGAGTATGCAAGCAGATGTGATTGTACTTATGTACAGCCTAACTACTCGTACACTACTCGTAAATTGGCCTCCTGGGCCACCCTCGCATGAAAATCAGTGCACAGTCTATCGGTCAGAATCAATGCGAGCACGCTATCCGACATCAAATTGCCCACTGCGCCTATATTACCATGAGCGGTATGAGGTCCGCCGGAGGTGGCTGAATCGCTATGTAGAGGCCCCTTGTGTGCTACCAATAGTGTTGACGCGATGCTTTCACCTAATTGCCTTACCTCTGTCTCTTTTTCGACCCGGTAACATGAATGGATGAGGCAATATCTCTACTCCTCGACGAAATCAATCAGTGATACCTATCTAATTGTTCAAGGCGACCCGATCCCGGCGCAAGGTTCGACACGGGCCGAAAAACCCCACACAGTAGACCTAATGCTCATCCTTTCCATCTTATGTGTCATTTGCAGTAATTACATATTGTACACAAAAGTACAGTCCCGAGTAATTTAAGTGTACCTGGAATCGTGACCGTGGATTGTCAAGACGCCGACCGTCTCAGACCCTGTGGCAATATCCAACGATGTCTCACCAAATTCCAGCTAGGCTCGTTAGTACGTCGATCACGCTGGGCCCCGGGGGATGTCCCGCCGTCGCATGATGCTTACCTAAGTAGGGATCGGCTCTCGACCATTTCCTGAAGTCTCACCACGCTACCAGTGAGCACCGAGAAAGAGGTTGTTCCAACCCCCAATCCATAAAGTATCCTCACTACCATAGTGCTGTACAGTACATCAACCTTCGTGTTTGGGGTCTTAAATATAACATCACACCGATGGGACGGACCAGTATAACCTGGTCAATGTACTATGTAGTATGTACTGGTATAGTTTCTTGAAATCAAATCAACCTCATGCTGAAGTCAGCGATGTTGCGAGGATATAGATGGCGGGAATGGAGAGCAGCAGTAGATCCCCCAGGGGCCCTAGTCGGCGGGGCCGTGCCAAAGAAAGTCCATAGGATCTATGAGAGATCGATTCGTATATCTATGCAAACAGCATGTTAGGACCTTCTATTATTACTCCAATATAAACCATTCCTTTCGCAAAAGGAGAGTTTAGAAATACGGAGTACATAATAGCGAATTGATACATATCTCCATCAGGGGCCATGCAGAGAAAGAATGGTTTGTAGAGTAAATAAAGTTGGTGATATTGGAAGTGCACCAAAAACGTGCACGCCTTGTTAATCAAGCTAAGTAGGGTGTATATTATCACGTATCATTACTTCCAATTCTAAAGTTCTGGAACAGGAGTGACCCAAGGTATCGATGGTGATTGCTCTCATAACTGTATTCCCTTCTCTCAACCTCCTCACCCGCAACGATAGACCCGACTGGATCTTCAAACTCACCGTTTGGCTTTTTGACCTTGGCTCTTCATATTTCTTCGATCAAGTCCTTCTTCTCCTTTGACTTTTGCCTGTGCTCCTCGGAGTTTTGTCCATTTGTCTGGTCGCCGCCTGTTCTTAATTCGGTGGTATAAATTGAAAGTAACTAAAGCCCCGATCCATGGATTTCGCTAGTGCCAAGTCAGAATTTGGGTATTTGAATCCCTCGGTGATAAGATCCTGACTTCACCGCAGGCGTATCTTTCGACATCACTTTTCGTGGGTTTACAAACAAAGAAGAAGAAAGACGGACGGAAGCTCTTGGATTCTCACTAGGGAGAGAGAGAAGGAGAGACCTACCGGATTTATCTATTAACGTGGAGGGCGAGCCCTACACAACGACTTTACAATGGCAGACTCAACACAGCAACAGCCCCTCGTCAAACGAGGGCATGTGCGATCACCAAATGATCTGTGTCCAACATTCACTTCTTTAACGATGCCTTATGTATACGAGGATGCCATCATCCTCACTGCAACACACCCATCTGTCAAAAGTGTCCACCTGTCGCAAGACAAGTGGTTTATTTCCGATTTATATGCCCTCTACTATCTTCTCAAAGACCAAGGTCAAAAGCAGATATGGCTGACATCCACTGATCCACAAAGAGAGCTTATTCAGAATTATGGGCTCAGTGCTAGAAAAAAATGGTTGAACCAGACTTGGAATTCCTCTAGTCCTTCTCGCGGACTGTCTGAACTTCAAGCCAAAATATTCGGCCTTACCCCACACTGCAGCGGTGGCGCAGTGGTAACGCGTGAGATGTGAGCATCCCCTGATAACTTTCATGCAAGTCCAAAACTAATAATTCCTCAGTGCAACTAAAGCAATACATCTCAAGATCCCGTGTTCGAACCACGGTCGCTGCTTTCTTTTTTTTTTTGATTTTGAACTTTATCTATACTGACCTCTGGTTGCATCTTTTTTCGACTTACTTTTTTTTTAATCATAAATTGATGGGTTTTCCATATGTTCTACTAGTCTACCTTTAAGTAGAACCAGGGACAAAACTACCCATTTATCCGAAAGTTATATATTTTAATATGCAGTACGCAAAAACATAACGGATGACATCCAGGCGGTACAATCTCGAATTAGAAACAAGATTGGTTCCCACACTTCTGAAGCCCACATACGTCTTGGTGATAAGCTCGGGGCCTCAGGGTGCCTTTTGTGGGTGATTGTGCTGGGCTGTAGGCGTTGTGGGCGGTGTCTTCCTCGTAGCATAGAAGTTTAGGTGGCTATAAAATCAAAAAGGCCAGATCAGACCGTGCATACTACTACACTTCTATTCCTCTGTTGCGCTGTCATCGTATGGAATAGTAAGTGAAAAAAGTTGACACAAAAAAAGCAAAAGGAAGCTCCAATAGGGGGAATTGTTGGGATCTGCTTGGCGACCCTGTTTAGGATGACAGGGCTTGTTTGCCTCCATAGAGTAGATAGACTTCTCTCTCCTCTCTCTCCTTCCCTTCCCCGTCCTTTGTGGCATGAATACATCTGGATTCATCATTCTTCTGCTTCCATACGTATTCTATCAGGAATCACCCCCGGCTGTCGTGTGAGAGACGACGATGTTGGCCACTGCACCATATCTAATGTTGGATGGAAGCTCCGATTCTAAATGGACCCATAATTGGTCAGCGTGGTAAGTGGGGTTACCTAAGGCGGTCTGTAGATATTCTACATAAGCATCATCCTCCACCTGGGCAGACGATAAATACGAGGGAAGTTCTTCAATACAGCATTGCTTTCCACTCAACTCATCTATTCACCTCAATTACCAATTCAAGTCAAAGTTCATCAACGATGGACTATAATCAAGGTCTTGATTTCTCACATCAGACACAAGAGGAAATTTGGGTCGACGAGATCAACAGATTTCGAATGAACGGCGGTCTTTGCGAATGGGTCGCTAGCTTTCACCCAGACGAGATTCCCTGCCGGCTAGATGGTGGCTTCTTGAATGGCTCGTACAATGTCGGTCCAAAGTTTATATTTGACGATGGTACTGCGTGGTTACTCCGTTTCCCTCGCGTGAAGAGCGTTTCCCCTAACTACGCCGACGAAAAGGTAGCTATGGAAGTGGAAGCCCTTTCCCTTATCCGCGAAAGAACAAGTGTTCCTGTTCCAGAAATCAGAGCCTGGGGCCTCGCCGATGCCAATCCATTAGGTCTTGGTCCTTTCATCTTGATGGAATTTATCGACGGTGTGTGTTTGAATGACTTATTAACTGGAGGCGGTTCCAGACTACTCAAAAAAGAAATATCAGACAGCGACCTTGGGATTGTGTACAGGCAGATAGCGAACTTCATGCTGCAGATTTTTGAGATCAACTTCCAACGAATCGGAAGTTTGCCTACAACAAGGACGGGTTATTCTACGCCTGCACGCCCACTGACGTGGAAGGTACAAGAGATTCTACAGACCGGGGGTGTTAACACCTTTGGTGCGTTTGGGATCTTTTTATCTTCTAGCATTGCTAATGATATATATAAGTAGGTGATCAATCCCAGTGTTTCTCGACAACTATGGAATACTTCTAGTATATAATAAATCAAGACTGGAAGCAACTTCGACATCAGCTAAATTCAATTATTGGCGAACTAGATGGTATCTCCAAATACACTTCATTGAAGATTTTGGAATCACTGATACCCCAATTTGTGAATACGGAATATGAAAATGGACCTTTCAAACTTATCTGCGACGATTTTGGTCCAGCAAACATGATCGTCAAAAGCGATAAAGATCTCACAATTGTCGGGGTTGTGGACCTTGAGTGGGTGTATGCAGGGCCAGCGCAGCTATTGGGCTCAGCTCCTTGGTGGCTGCTTCATGACCGACCAGTCAATGAAGAGTGGGATTTCAGGGACGGGAATCCCCCGGAGGCCACAAAGCGCTATTTCGATTGCCTCGGCATTTTTAAAGAAGCTTTGGCAGAGGAAGGGACGAAATTTCCCAGCAGCCAATATACGCAACTCTCTCAACTTACCGAATGGTCCGAGTCTTCGGGGGCGATGTGGGTTCATATGCTCTTATCTTCTGGGTTCTTCAATCCACTCGGTTTCCCTTGCATGCAGCTACGGCAATTTGTGGGTGCCCAGTGGTGGAGAGAACGTGTCAATGAGCTGGAAGTTAGACCAGAGGTGAAACATTTTGTGGCTGACAAACTCCGAGACTTGGATGAGTATGACGAAACGATTGATGCAATCGAGAAACTCAAGATCTGCCTAGATGATGGCCAGATTCAGAGGGATGAGTTTGTTATGGCTGTCGATGAATGTATGGCGGTGAGCGAGTAGCCGTCGTTTTCAAGTCTCTGGCTGGGGTCGCCATCAATCACATAATATCAGGAGTTTAGAACCTTAAATTGGCTACGCTATCTTGAATATTGGTTTCTATAGGCTTCGGTCGGGAGCGAAAAGAATTTTAGCTTTGAATAGCGTGCATTACTCGCTCCAATGGAGAATATGTCTGGTTCAAGGAGCACCACTAAATGTTGAATTCCTTGGAATTATAGGCTTTTAGAGCACTAGAGAGGAGAATCTTTCCTTTTTCGGCAAGAACGACATTTCTTTGATGGAGATAACGGGGTTGGAAATTGAAACAATGAATTTTTTGTTATTGAGCTTTGGCTCACCGATGGGAGGGAACCGACCCGACCGTCGGTGTTAGTCACAATTACTTAACCTTACACCGCGCCTGACCCCTGCAACCTGTTCGTCTTTCTATATTCTGTACGATTTCATGACACAGCGCTGGAACTTAATGTCTGGAGTTTTGCGTAATAATACTAGCTCATGAGGCCAAGAGACTTCTTCATGAATATAAATCGTCTATCAAACGCACCTTTTGCAATATTAATCGATGTTTAGCATCGATTCCGTGGGTCTCATTTCAACTCTGCAGTTCGTCATAAATCCGTAATGGGATATCGGGACACTCGGCCATAGACTTGTCTTTCTAATTTTTGAATGCGTTCCTACTCAATCCTCTTCCTCTCTTTACTCCCACGCCACCTCTGTTATTACGACAAATATGGCGGAGCTTTACAACAATACCACTCTGCATTTCCCGCAAGATATTGAAGAACTCCCCTATTCGGTCAACGTTCATCGCTATGCTGGTAAAAAGAGTCTTTGTCGGGTCGTTTCACTCGAGCGTGATCATCTCTATCGCTCTTTCCATGCTGTACAAAGTATAAGAGCACAGTCCACTGAAAGCGACGATGTAGACATATCGCCACAGATGGAAGGCACGCAGAGTGACCACATTATATTCACCTTTGAATCTTTGATTCCACCCCACGAAATCCAAGATTTACTAGCAGGTTTCCCATTTCATGATCGGCTTGCTTTCGACCCTCAAAACAATACTCTGGCTGTCAAAATGGTTCTCCCGCATCACGAGCAAGCCGCAATCGCTCTCAATGACATGCTCCAGAACGCCCTCGAGCAGATGGGTCTATCGAAGACGATTCTATCCTGGGGAACCACGACTTTGCCTGGCCCAGATGGATTAAGCAAGCAGGCAGACGGGGGATGGAGTCCACGAAGACCACCCCGCGGTGCCCTAAAGAGACCATCGGTAGTCTTAGAGGTTGGAGCTTTAGAAACCTCCGCAAAACTCCGTCGCGATGCCTATTACTGGGTAGACCCAGCGCGAGGAAACGCCAATATGGCTATCACAATCAAAATGCATCAAAAGAAGCACCAGATCATCATCGAGCAGTGGACGTGGAATACTCAGATATCTCGACCCATCCAAAAATCCCACCTTACATTGAAAGAAACCAATGGTAAAATCTACTTCGATCCCGATCACCCGACACCACAACTTGTCATTCCGTTCCAATCCCTCTTCCGACGACCAGCTGAGAACAATCGAGAGCAAGATGTCTTGTTTGCAACACAAGATCTCGTTGAGTTCGCGACTATGGTTTGGGAAATGCAGTTTGAGGATGCAAGAGATTGATGTGTATGTGAGAGCTGCATGAAGTGTGTTCTTTTGGCTCCTTTGCACAATTACCAATCCCTGTCGAAGAGATCCGTTAAATGTGCCGTTTTGGCCCCTTTGCACAGTTAACGGCCACTGCCTGTCGATGCATACTTGTAGTGTTTGTAAGAAAATCTAGAGAGATGTGCCAATTGTGTGGTTTTGGAAGTATATTATCATCTGATAAATAAATCGCATCCTTTCTGATTCTCCCGTCATCTTCTCTGCTTCAAGCGACGCTGCCGCTAAAATGAAGGAAAAGATAATTTTCAACACAATTGTCGCACTTATGACAGCTGTAGAACGTGTCGAGAAATCTTAAAGACTGAATCTTCTATCCTGCGGCAAAACTGCCGATCCAGCGACAATCCATGCAAGGGGTGGTAAGTCCCTTGCTGTGCCCGATTAGCAGCGCGCAAGGGACTTTAATGCAGTAAGCTGCATCGATTTCGTATGTACCGACTACCCATCCAGTGACGAATGACATCGCTTCTAAGTTCCTAGCTTTATCGGTCTCAACATGGAGTGCGGAGTATATATCCACTGTCTTGTTATATATGCCCACTCATCTTTACTGTTTCCACCACTTTGTCTCTCACCCTAAGGTTTCACACCATCTCCAAGTAGAACGCCGGCAAATCTGATCAAACAATCATTCAGATGGATTATAACACCGTCACTTCTGACTCGTCACCCCATATTCTCCTCCTCGCCCAACCACGGACTGGGTCCTTCCTACTACAGCGAATGCTCGGCATAGAAGACCAACCTAACGTCCACTTCGATAACCATGCACCCACACATTGCGAAGCTGCCATGCTCATGGAAGAGCTAGGCATCGCCAGCAAAGGTCTAGAAGAGTGGAATGAGAGCCAAAAAGCCCAAGTGATGGAGCACTTTGCGTCCCTCACCCAAAGCCTTCTCCAACGAAGAGCCGCCGCAGAGGCCGACAACAAGACCCTTTTCTACAAAGACCACCCCCAATTTATTTGGCGTTTAGATGCTCGCATACAACGAGAAGACGGAGGCTTTGACGCCATACTGCCACAGTCTGATGAAGCTGCCCATCAAGCAGCAGCAACCAATCCAACTATTCTGCCCGTCGAATGTCTCACGTCCTCGCGTGTGGTCATTTCCGTCCGACACCCAGCCCTATCCTCCGCCTCGGCTTTCCGCGGACACCTTGAGCTTTGACTCCACGACCCTGATAATTGGAGAGGGGAGCTGATGCGCTCTTGGATGACCCTCACCTACTCGCGTGTTCTGTATGACTGGTACCGATCATACACCCAAGAGAATGAATCTCACCAATCTCCCGGGGATCCCATCATCGTCAGCATGAAGGATTTCATTGATGACCCCAGTCTCGTACCTAAGCTGGCGAAGATGCTGGGCTTGGATCCGTCCAAAGTCCTGTCCGAATGGGATACAAGGTCGCAGCCGGAGAACGACCGTATTTTACGAAAGATATATTGCCGCTCAATCAATTGTTCAACTGGGGTGCTGAAGGAAAAGGCACCCGACACGGTCGATCTGGAGGTTGAAACAGCGAAGTGGGTGGAGGAGTTTGGGGGTAACGCCGCCACTATCCTTGCCGATTGTGTGAAACGGGCCATGCCGGACTATGAGTATTTGATGGCCCGGAGGTTACGATGAGTGTATAGAACGGAATTATCACCGATCAAGCCAGGAATCATGCCATCTTCAAGTGTTCCCGAGGTCATAGTGACCAGCTTGCTCCATCAGGGCGTGAGAGAAAGCACCTGATTAGGAATGAGGGGACGGGAAGTTGCGTACAGGTGAAATGAGTCACACAGGGAAAAGGCGGTGGCGGAGCTCAGGAGCTCGGCGATCCGAATCAATGATAAAAATGCCTCAGCTGCGAGGCACAGGGAGAAGGCAAAAAAAGGAAATCGTGGCTGTTGGACGGAGGCGGGAAGCAGGGGCTATATAGTACCACGCACAAGAACGCACAAATACAAGTCCGCTAAGCCAAAAGGGTCATCAGGCCAAATAAGGTTATCTGCAATATGCAATATCCGATATGGTGTAGTGGCTAACATCGTCGTCTCTCACACGACAGCCGGGGGTTCGATTCCCCCTATCGGAGTTACATTTTCGCATCATGATTTTTTTTGCCCCTCGAGTGAGGAACTGTATTGTTCCACTGACCCTTGACCTGACCAATCAGAGCTAGAACGGAATTCCGCGTATCTTTGACTAGTTGAGTGATAGATATAGCAGCTTTAACCGCTGTTCAACACCACAAGTCGTGAAATGGAGGAAATTGACCTAAGACCTCTTCTCTGTTCCAGTAGAACATTGAAAGACTAATTCGAAGAAAATGCCTGTGTATTAAAGGAGCTGTGCAACTCAAGTTGATAAAGTTCATAGTATACTGTAGAAATGCCTATTTACTTCACAAAATCATAACAGCACTCCAGCACCTGTAACAAGCCCAATTTCCTCCACCAATGACATGTCGACGACCACCTTAAGTGAATTCTCAAGACTAACTCATGTTCAAAAATTTCAGCGCATAGCTATGGATTCGTCAAAGTGACAAACCCAAGGTACTACAACCTCTCCGGAGGGCTTCCATTCGACCTCCAAGCAAATACACCTACACCAGAATTATTTCGTGAATCGGGAAAGGATAACGACACTGAAGTGTATACCATCTCAATGTTTCATCAGCTTCACTGCTTGGTATGTTTCTTCAAGACTGGTTTTTTATACTCCCTCAAGTTGAAACCTAGCTGAACCCGCCCACCAGATTACCATCCGGGACACTTTGATGACAACCAACGACGACGGCAAGATAGTGGCTGGGATTAACCAGCCAGTTGAAACAATTAGTAATGATCATCTGAATCACTGTTTTGATTATATCAGACAGGTAGGTTAGCCTCATACGCTCTCTCTAATCCTTCAAATATTAGTATTGATTACTTGTGCGACGCAAGCAGGCTATTCTATGTGCAGGTGATACGGCTCTTGACAGATATGCGTGGGATGATTCTGGACCTCAGTTACTATATGGCGTGAATGGGCTAGGAACAACCCATATTTGCCGTGACGTGGACGCTATTTATGAATTTGAGTCACACCATGGATGGAAAAGAAATGAAAAGCCGGGGTCCGGAATGGGAGAGCACCATCATCGATAGATTATCTATTCAAATGTTTGCTTATCGAAAATCGTCACATCTGCATCTCCCCAAGTATAAAAATCCCAGACTCGGACCTTTACTACTTGGACACCTTGCAATTTTCTGACTAACCATATGAATCCGGGGCCACTCTTCTATATCTGGATCTCCACAGTTCCAAAGTTACAATTGATCATTCTCAAATAATATAATACCTGATTTTGGTAACTTGAATTGAAATGTTGGCTTTGAGGTAGGTTCAAGTTTACTTAAGGGTCTATCTTTTAAGTAGAAAGATGTCTTAAAAAATAGTTAACAAGGCGTTGGGAAAGGTACTTAAAAGACACTTGGAAAGATACTCACAATGACCTATACGAGACTAATCAATGGCAAATACATGCCTCTTTACCCACTAGACTCAACACCAGGTACAGGATCCCTTCCCCGCCGCACTCCAGCGCAGCGGCAAGTCTATTATTACCTAGATATATGTACACATGCCAGTGTGTGTACCGATTGCTTGTTCAACATGAACCATGACTAGCAAAAAAAGATTCAAGATCCACTTGACCCCCATCAATGTCGGCACAGTCTAGCCCAAACCCCACTTCACCAAGTATCTCCTGTGTCAGGTTGAGGCCAACTAGAGCACCATCTGCATTTGAAGGACATTGAAGTAGTGATTGGGTGAGATTTTCAATCTCGGTTTGAAAGGAGAACGATGCCTCAATATTTTCTGAAGCTGTGCTTACATGCTCGGACATGTGGTGTTCCTGCATGACCTGGTCTAGAAGACGGTCGGTTGACATTTCTGCCAAGTATCCTCTTCTAGCTTCGTCTGAGCTTGCACCTGATCGGCAACAGCATGATCCGGTTGCACGTGTCTCGTTAAGGTTCTGCTTGGCTATCAAAATGGGCAGACACTCCAAAACAACACTTTGAAGTTTCTCCTTTTTCTTGAATACGGCCTTCAGAAGTTGTTCCAAATGTTTGTTTTGGATTTTGAGCTGTTCGACTTCACTCTGTTGACGCTGACGATGCTTTCTTTGTGACTCCCTTCACTGCGCACGCCGCTGCTGTTATATTTGAAGATTATCAGTCAGTATTTAAATATTCGTTTTCAATTCACAATTGAGCGCATACCTCGGAGGAACCCATGTCTCGAGCCACAGCAGTAATCAGAGATTCAGAAAAAGTGCTGGTGTTGGTGAAATGTTGGGACCACTGACACTCTTGGGAAACGCGGGCGGTATTTATTGCGTACGTTTGCTGTGGTTGGTTCTCACTTGAAATTTCTAGAAGGGACTTGTAGTTAGGCCTTTTCCAAGTAGGAAGGCGCCCCAACCTGGCATGCACATACATAGATAGACCTGCATTAGTACTCCCAAGGCTCAATTAGATGTATTTTATTGTACCTAGGTATATTAGCGTCATGAAAATGAGATACATACTAATATGTACTCCAGGGCTGTTCACCTTTCTTACGTTTGTTTCAAATATGTGCTCCCACTTTGTTGGTTATTACTAGATAAGAAAAGAATTGATTTTTCAAGATCTAGTTGCCAAATATGTATAATGAATAGAAGATTTTAAGGGGGGTTTCTCATGTGCGGATCGTCCACCAGTTCTCCGCAAAAAGGGGAGGGGACTCGGGTGAACTAGATAGTATTGCGCGGCCTTTGGCCCCCGATACAAAAATACCAGCGCATAATTGATAGATCGCTACATACTTAGCTAAGATTCGAACATTTGAACATCCATCCGTGGATAGATGTGAGGCAGTGCCATGGGACATGCCACCCTGTCGCTAACCATGCATGCGTTGGAGAGAGCTACGCCATTCATCTCAGTCATTGGGAGATACACAGACCTGGCCATTGGATCGCCTTCCAATGCTTGTCCAAATCCGAGACTAAAGAATGAGTCGAATTCCATTGTGCATGTCGTAAAATTGGCCCCATTGCACGCCTACGGATGTTGTTCCAGATAGAAATGCAACTCTAATTTCAAAGATCCACAGTCTAGTTCAATCCAGCTCTAGTACAATGCTTGAGTCAGGTGTGAATCCACCTAGGCATTTGGACAAGGGAAATATCCAAACTCTTCGACAAAGCTCATACTTAGGCAGCCCTGGAAATCCTTTGTCTACTTAGGCACTATAAAGTTACCTATTTAATATTCCCAACCTTGGAATGGTTGAAGATTATGCCATTCATAGCTGTAAGTGGGCAGTAGCCTCATTTCGACCTCGGAGGAATGTAATAACAGAGCCTCCTGAGTGGCAGCTCTATATGCGCAATCGGCATATTACCGCCACCAAAGTCCAATGCTTTGCGGCGTTTCATTGGTTTCAACCCCTGTAACTCATCGAATCAATGGATGCGGGCGCTGCGGAGTCCGTCGGGCTTTCCGGGATACGGTGGTGAGTTGGTGCTGGGGAATTCCTAGCTTAACTGCATTTCAACACAGAGAGAGTAAAATTGACCTAAATAGCTGAGTTCTCAAGGCCAGCCTCGGTGCTTGTCTCAGGCTTATCCGTCCCCTATCGCCCTCGACTTTGAGAACCCACACGCGAAGGGATGGATACTAACTAGTCCAAATTAGCCAAGGAGGCGTCGGCCACCTGGGCATTTATACATGATTGAGTTTGCGTGATCGGCCTCCTATATCGCGAAGAAATTCTAATGTTTTGTACCTTTCAAGGCTGTAATGGATTCAACTCCTTCAGGGCTGTCATTCAATGCATGCGCTCCGAAGCTCTTCGGGCTTCCCGGAATATCCTGTTGTGTACCCTAGGTACTTTGTGGTGAATTAGGTACATTCCAACAAAGGGATAACAATTGACCCAGATTTCGAACCGAGTTTCAAAAGCTATCTACCTGGTAGCTTAGGTGCTTATCTATGGCTTTACTAGTCTGCATTAGCCCAGGCTAAGGTGCACTTGAGGCGTTCGTAAACCGATTTAGGCATGGTTGACTTTAAGGGATCGGCCTGGCGCAAAAATTTTCTAATTTGCTGATGCTCATGTAGCTATATCATACCCCGCCCGTAATAATGCCTAGGTGGGGATATTCCGGGTACAGCCGCAGTCCCCCCCGGTCGAGTCTGTTTTGGAAAGATATGAGATTTTCGCCCCCTGAATTTTACTTAAATCTATTTGATCATGAGTTGAAGACACAGGTCCCGAAAACATTCCAAGATTTAAATAGTCTCAATTTCACTTTTTGTATTGATTAAAATTCTCCCCCTCTCCTATTTGGCTGGCTTTCTTGATTGGAGCCCGGAACATTGAATATGTCTCTATCCAACTCCATCATAGGAGAAGAGAGGCTCTGTTCTCCTTGGCAGCGGGAGCCAAGCCAGAGGATCGACAATTGGATCGAAGCCTCGCGTCGATTTGTCATTGCGGCTGGGCCGATTAGCATAATCATTATCCTTGCGCCATGGCTATATTTTCGTCTGCGAGCCAGGGTCATTGTGGTGGCTCCGGGCTACCGGGGTCTTTTGAAAATGGTGTGTACTAGGTTCCGTCAACTGGTCTAATTCCATACTACATAAGTGGAAACCTTGGAAAAGGCCAATATTTGAATGTCCTGAAAGTTTTACCTAAGTTCTAACGGCGGGAACAGCTAGTAGCCTCAATATTGCTTTTCTTGCAGCTAGCTGTTTTCTGCGTTGAGGTTCATGCTCGATCCAATTCGGTATATATATACACGGCATTTGCTGCTTTTATCGGCTCAGCGACCATCCCATATCTCTCATTCCTAAATCATGGCCGATCGGTTGCGCCATTTGATTTACTCAGCATGATTTTGGCCTCTTCAATCTGTCTTGATTTGATACAGGCGATTGCCTTATATTTCGTCAAGGAATATCACTGTGAAGCATCAATTTTGAACGTCTCTTCAATTGCTGGAAAAGCATTGCTTCTGATTCTCGAGTCTCAGAGCAAGCGTCATATTCTTCGTGAGGAATGGCAGAATTGGTCTTTGGAGGAAACCGAGAGTGCTTTTAGCATTGCTTTCTATTGGTGGGTGAATTCTTTACTGCGAAAGGGACGATCCAAGCTCCTTGAGCTTGATAGCCTTTCATCCATTCCACGTGCATTATCATCTACTACTCTGAGAGAGAGAATGAGGACGTGTTGGGAGAGTCGATGTGAGTAATAATATACGTGACTCAACTGGTGGGACACTTTCTAATGCGATAAATGCAGCAAAACCAGAGAAGAGATATGCGCTTGCATGGGCACTGACGCAGTGTACAATGTGGGAACACTTGCGAGCTATTCCTTATATGCTGGTTGCAACTTCCCTTCGGTATGCACAACCGGTGGTCATATCACGTTTAATCCGCTTTGTCAGTGATCCTCCGGTCGAGAGTCAGCGCCGGCTTGAGGGGGTCAAGTTGGTTGTTTCAGTCATCGTGATATACGTTGGTCTAGCTGTAAGTGGACTCACTCTATCCAGGCGTCCAAAAATCTCACATCAAAACAGACGATGGACAGCCGTAGAGACAATGCGAAGCGCAGAGTTACGGTTGCAGCCAAGGGCTCACTGATTGGCATCATCCACGACAAAGCTTTACGATCCAGAGACGACGACAGCTCTGCAATTACACTGATAGGCAATGACGTGGAAGATGTACAGATGTCCATGGGATGGTTCCATGTTCTCTGGTCTTCTCTTCTGTCACTGGCCTTTGGCTTGTACCTACTAAGCTCCAAACTCGGCTGGGCTAGCCTAGTTCCTGTCGTTTTAGTATTGAGTGAGTGATCTAGCTATCTCATACTTGCCGTATGGAAATTGGTGTGAGCTGATGATATCCAGTAACTTCACAGTGTGGAAAATATGTGTCTCGGAATTTTGTGTCCAAGCAGCGAGCGTGGAGCGATGCGACCCAAAAAAGGATCGACCTCATCAAGACAGTTCTACAGAGCTTGAAAAGCATTAAAATGATGGGATTCACTCGTGAGATGGAAGCAAAAGCCGAGGTGGCACGAGATGATGAGCTATCTGCGGGATTGGCCACATATTGGCTGGATGTTTGTCTAGCGGGTTGTGGTAAGACCTGACTATCCTCCGAGCCTGAGGTGAATCAAAATCTAACAAAGGGTTATATAGCGAGTTTTCTGAATGTCGTTGGTCCTGCCATCACGTTTGTGGTCTATACTATATTGGCCAAAATGACTGGCAATGCACCTCTTGACACAGATCGAGTCTTCACTTCCTTTGCTCTAATCCAAATGGTTACGTTACCAGCAAACTCGATTCTTTTTATTCTGCCAGACTTCATAGCTGCCATTGCCGGCTTTGACAGAATACAGAAGTATCTGCTAGAGCCTGACCATACAGACGATCGTGCTCTGCATTGGGATGCAACAACCGTGTCTACATCTGAAAGCACCCAGAAGTTGGACCAACCAGTGTCTTCGGAATCCATGAGCTCCAGCAATGAAGGCACTGCTGTTTTGATTAACGACGCAACATTCCGGTATTGCTCTGGAAATCGCCCGATTTTGGATCATGTTAATTTACAGGTCGAATCTGGGTCACTTGTCGCCGTTACTGGCGTAATTGGATCAGGAAAGACCACCCTTGCCAGGATCATTCTAGGCGACCTCTCACTTGACAGTGGAACAATCTCCACTTCTTCAAAGCACATGGCCTTCTGTGCTCAGACCCCATGGTTGCGCAGTGGCACCATACGAGAGATCATAGCTGGCGGACCAAGCGCTGCTATAGAAGATGAGAAGTGGTACCAAAAGGTACTCCACGCTTGTGACCTTCAGTACGATGTTATAAAGCTACCACAAGGAGACAAAACTCTCGTTGGATCTGGGGGGATCTCACTTTCAGGTGGCCAAAGGCAACGAGTGGTATGTCGTAGTTTCCAGATTCTTTGCTACAACTGACTGGCTAACCACCCCATAAGGCTCTTGCAAGAGCTGTTTACTCTGAGCTAGACACTCTCATTTTGGATGATGTGCTCAGTGCCCTGGACTCAGCTACAACCGACCGGATAATGCGAAGGCTAGTGGGTCCGTCTGGATTACTTCGCGAGCTGAAGAGGACGGTTATTCTTATTACACATGCGAGTGAGTGAGCATTTCTAACTTTTAAATGACGGTCACTAAGTCTCTTGATTCCTGCAGCAAAACGACTGGATCCTTTCGATCGAATTATCACTCTGGGTATAGATGGTTCTATCTCCGAGCAAAGATCCTTCAAGGAAATCGACCCGCCTACCAGTGCAAATTTCCAGGAAGACACAGAAATGATCGATCACCAGCCAGAATCTGGTCAAGAGAGCCCCGTTCTGGCGACCAAACCCCCAGTGCCCGAAATATCCATGCAGGATGTCCGCAAGATTGGAGACAGCAGCATTTACCAATTTTATGTTCGCGCAATTGGAAAATGGAGGGTATTGATAGTGGTTATGATCATGATATCTTCTGCAAGCTTTGCGATGCTGATCCAGAACTGGCTTCGCTGGTGGACAGCCGATAAGGAATCTGGAAAGCGAACTGGGCTCTATCTTTCACTTTATTGTTTGTTTTCTGTTGGACACTGGCTATCCTTGACTGCAATCAGTACTGTTGCATTACTGATCGTGCCTTCATCAGGCCGTGTTTTACATGGCCAGCTCTTGCGAACGGTGCTGAACGCTCCGTTGTCTTTTATCACATCGAGTGATATCGGAACCACCCTGTCGAGGTTTAGTCAGGACATGAAGCAGGTCGATCGCCGTCTGCCAAGTCAGGTCACTGGACTTGGAAGTCAAGCATTCAAGCTGCTCGCACAAATGCTCCTGCTCTACACAGCACAAACCTACATGCTGACGACATTCCCCATACTTGTGGTTGTTATATACCTCATTCAAAAGATCTACTTGTACACCAGTCGTCAGCTCAGATGGCTAACAATGGAGGCCAACGCTCTACCCAGTAACAGCCTTCTGGAGACCGTGCAAGGAATTACGACAATCCGCGCGTTTGGTTGGGAGGACTCTTATATCCTGGACAACAGTGAAGCACTGGACACTTCCCAGAAGCCGTCTTACATTCTACTTGCGGCCGAACAATGGCTTGCATTGGTATTAGACTTGATTGTTGCAGCAGTGGCATTCATAAATGCCCTTCTTATCGTCACTCGCAAGGATGTGACGCCTGGTGAGGTTGGCATCAGCATGAATGTGATTTTGTCAGTCAACCTTGTCCTACTTGTGACTGTTCAGTCATGGGCGAACTTTGATGCGTCTCTCGGTGTCATATCACGCATCAAGGAGTTCACATCGACTGTTCATCCAGAGCCTCAATCACAAACGGAGTGCTTGATTCCGAAGTCATGGCCGTCCGAAGGTGCTGTCAGTATGAAGAATGTCGTCGCACGCTATGCCACAGTGGAAGATCCCGCCTTGACGGCGGCTAATGCTATTGATAATGTTTCTTTGGACATATCAACTGGTCAGAGAGTCGGAATTTGCGGTCGAACCGGGAGTGGAAAATCGTCCTTGCTGCTTACCCTCCTGCGCTTCCTTGACCCTTCTGAGGGTGTCATCACGATTGATGATGTGGATACAGCATCAGTACCACACGATAGAGTTCGATCGTCCCTAATCACAATCCCACAAGATACTTTTTTTCTCATGGGTGACTCTATTCGAAACAATCTTGATTTTTCAGGGACAGCCCCCGACAACGAAATTATCGCGGCCCTTAAGAAGGTTCATCTCCCACTGGAACCACTCGCGGAGAATGCCGGGCTTACAACAAGTCTATATCTGGATCTGCCGATGAAGGAATGGCCATTATCCCAAGGCCAAATGCAGCTGTTCTCACTCGGTCGGGCCCTTCTGCTACGTTCATCTCGAGGAAAGGTTCTTCTTCTTGATGAGGCGACTAGTAACATTGACCTGGAGACTGATAGACTTGTGCAGAAAGTCATTCGTGAGGAGTTTCATGGCTACACAGTCATTATGATAGCACATCGGCCAGAGACTGTTTCTGATGCAGATTCAATTGTTACGATGGATCAGGGGCACATCGTAGAAAAGCTGATCGATTACGACGGGTGAGCGTGTCAACCTTCAATTTTAGTCTCTGGAAATGGAGCTGAATACTGCCTCTCTGAGAAGAACGATCATCAGAGCTATCAATTGACACTTTTCATGAAACCGATTTTCCACATTGTGATTCATAGATCCTCTACGGCTTCTAAACACTTGCATCTTTCCAAATATCTTTCTCGCTCCCTTTCTTGCCATATTTCTCAACTTTTGATTGGAGGGCCGCAAATGTGCAAATGTTTATTGTGTATAGACGGGATCGCTTCAGCTGCTCATGCAGTTCGCTGGGGTAATTAGCCTCCCAAAATTCGCTGAACATGGTCTTCGTTCTGCCACGGGGGTTATCTTTCGTTGAAAGCTCAGTCAGCCAAGCTCGGAGAGACAAGTTCCTCAGAAATCTCTTACTGGTATCAATCGAAGGCGCCACAGGGTCAAGATAGAAAGACGAGCTAAATAAGAGGCCAATTCTCAGAGAAGACAGCGCAAGGGTTTGAGGGTGTCGAGAAAGGAAAGGGAGTCTCACAGAGGCCAGTAGAAGTGCGTGGAGTCAAGGAGCCGAATCTCGGGGAGGACGGTGCGCAGGCGTTGAAATCGAATCCCCATATGGGATGGACAGAGCGAGGCAAAAGACCCACCGCAGAAACGACGGCATCAGAGACACAAAGTTAGCGGGCACTGTGTCTGGTAACGAGTTGTCTGACGCCGTCATCTCTGCCTTGAGAATTCGCACCAGTTGTGAAGATAGGCAATGCTTCAGGAAGAAGGTCTAGTTCCACGAAGAGATCAGTGGTGCGGAAACAACAATAACAAGACAGTGGAGCTCTGGCGAGAGCAGGCTTTTATAGCTCAGAGCAAGCAAACATGCAAGCACATGGAAAGCAAGCACAATGACGGTAGCAAACAATCATACCAAGAACGTGGTGTTCAGTGATATGGAAAGAATCAAGATACGGGTGGAAAAGGGGTGGAGTAGGTGGAACAAGGTGCTGCTAGTGAAACTAAGCTCTAAGATAGGAAGCTTGTTGATTCACCAGCATCAGGTGACTGCTTTCTCTGTAGAAAAATCCGGCTGGGCAGCTCCTTTACCTCTATCCCTCGCTCTTTTTGCCCCTGCCCCGTCAAAAAGACAATAAACTGGCCATTTTGCCTCTCAAAGCTACCTCACAGAAGTCATGTGTGCGTTTGAATTATTCGAATAAATGAAATATGTTTGGTCTGGATGAATTTGTTGTTAGATTAGCATCATGATCAAAGATTTCTGGGATAGTACATTATTCAACCTCCCATACGGTGTCTTTCTGGACAGAATATCAACCAGGGAAGTACAGCAAAAGACGAGAGGAGCATCAGGGATCCCAAGTAAATAATCAAGGGCCCAAATTCGCCAGATCCATACTTTGACTGGAGTTGCAATTTGAGCAGAGCTGCCGAGATTGGAGCTGTCGAAATGTTCCCAATTCCTTTGCCAAAAGCCATCAAGCTATAGACGAGCTGAGGGTCGTCGGAAAGCATGGACCCGAATCGAGGCCAGACCACGACATAGGCACCCGCAAACAGGCCATAGACAACACTGAAGACAAGAAGTGGTGACAAGGATTTTGCGAACCCCCATAACAAAAAGGTGGCCGTTGAAGATACCACGCCCGTGATAACAGGAAGTACCAGAGCATTGTTGACACGATCTGACAACGCCCCAAACCCAAGTTGGCCAATAACTGTAGCCAGGTTGAGTGCTGCCAGAACCAGTGCCCCAATCTTCCCTGAAAGTCCTATTCTGCTGGCAAACGTCGGCAGATAGAGCGAAGGGATGTAGTATGCAAAGCTTTGAGTCGAGTTTGAAATCACCATGCCCCAAAACATCGGAGCTTTCAAGAATCGCAGGTCGACCTTTTGTGGTGTTCTTTGAGTAGAAACCGGCAGTCTTCCGTGAATGAAAGGTAATATAGGAACAAGCAAAGTGACCTGGGCCACAGCGAATATTCGCAATGTAGTCCGAAACCCGTATTTCGACAAAAGCCACTCCGCTAGGAATGGAATTGCCACTCCGCTGCAGCCACTACCAGAGTATACCACCGCATATGCGAACGCTCTTCGTTTGATGAACCATTCATCGAGAAACGATAAAAGGGGGAAAAAGACACAGAGAAACCCGAGTCCAAATAAAACACCCTGCGTGGCAATCAGAACAGCAACGGAGGGCGCAAATGATGCCCCTACAAGAGAAAGCACACAAATCGCCGAGCCCACCAGTATGATATGATATCTCCATCGAGGGAACTTCATGACAGCGTGTGTTGCAAATGGTGCACCGAGGAAGTATATGCTTGTTGACACAGCTCCCACCACGGCAATATTTGGCGATCCGGCGAATTCTGGCTGCAAAGTGTAGTAATCTTGGAAGACCCCGTAAGCCAAGGCTAAGCCTACCACACTATGTTAGCATACCATTAGAAACTCGTTGATCTCCAAGATTACCCCAAAGCAAGGCATCTAGCACCCAAGATGCGAAGAGAAACTTCCAAGCACCTATGCCTTGGTCTGCTGGGCAAAGACTGTCGAAGTCAGACCTCCCCTCCTCGCGGAACTCGATTCCATCTTCTTGCTGTCTGTCGAGAGACATCTCGTCCAACCAATGTGTCCTTTCTTTGTTATGGTGCGGTGAGAAAAATGATAATCGCGAACCCAGACTCGTGAAATTCGGCGAGGACGAAGTTGCTTCTCTGAAACGATCGTGTAACCAAACGAGTTAGCAATGGTACCAAGAGTCTTTTCTCACCCGCACCATCATAAAACAGCGGGTTTTCTTTTCTGAAACTCGCTGAAAATGTATCGGTCGATATGGTGAGTGAATCATGGGTATCAAGAGAAGATCTACAATAAATCTCTATATTAAATCCTTAAGTCTAGGGAGGAGAGAGAGAAGAAAGGAGGGAAGAAGAGAAGAGGGGAGAACCTAGCTCGACCTGAACTATCTACACAATGCGGGCTGATACCACGGATCACTAGATCTCTTAACCGTGGGCTTGGCACGGATTCCGATGCCGATGCCGAACCAAACCCAGGCCGAATGCGAACTCGATGTCTCAAGGGCCAAACAACTAAACTGACATTCGCCAACAAGAGCTGGGTTTGAAATAATCAACCATAAGGCTACATTATTCGATCTGCCAACGCGACCATACAGGTACACAAGATTCTGAAGGGCAATTATCCTGCAAAGGTGTACATTCAACGAGTTATCAAGCATCTTTCACATCTTTCACATCAGTTGAATGGAATTATCCTGTCCGGATCTCTAGTTCGGTTCTATCAGGACTGCGAACTGGAGATACCATTTCGTCAACGAAGAGCCTTCATGTACCTGTCTGTAGTCAACAGCCCCGATCATCACCTGCTTTATGAAATCGACCGGCAGCTTCTGACGCTATCCACCCCCTTTTGCTGATGCCGGATACATTCTTTGGGGAGAATCGACCTTGACCGCCGATGATGCACTGGCCAAGTACGATGTTGATGTTGATCTCTCGAGCGTGGACTCCGTCTCACTAAAAGAGGCCATCGATGAATGCCGATTGACGAATGATGAATACTAGATTGCTTTGATAAGCAAGGCAAAGGCGACCACCCGTGCGGCACATGAACCTGTGATGAAATCTGTCAGGAGCAGTCGTACTGAAGCTGAAATCGAAGCTGCCTTTCTGGGAGAGTGCACCAGGAAGGGGGCCCGGATTCAGGCTTATCCCCGCATTGTGGCAAGTGGACGTGCAGCTGGAACAATTCATCCGGAGGCCAACAATCAGAGTTTGTACGTCGATGGAACGTGTAAAGAGGTGCTTTTGATTGATGCCGGAGCCGAGTGGGATTGCTATCGGGCTGATGTGGTGAGTTGGCTCTTTTCTCCCTTCTTTTCCTTGAATGATGAAGGAGTTATTAGTTCCTTACTGGCTTGAGACAGACTAGAGCCCTACCTCTTTCTGGGAAATTCTCAAAAGAGGCTCGTGAGATTTGCCGAATTGTTCTCAGAATGCAAGAAGGATGTATTGCAGCGTTGAAGGAGGGAGTCTTGTGGGATGATGTGCATCTTTTGGCACATAAGATTGCGATGGATGGTCTTCTGTCGCTGGGAATTTTGAAGGGACATCCATTGGAAATTTTGGCGGCCAGGACTAGCGCTGCGTTTTCCCCCCATGGAGTCGGGCACTTTTTGGGTACGGATACTTACGTATGACATATTAAACCCGCATTCCTACCAGATTCAAATAGATCGGTTGAGACTGAGCATTTGTATGAAATTTCTTGCTCAGCTTAGAAAATATACAACACAAAGCCTTATCTGTCAGGCGATGGAATCAGAAAGCCTGTCTCAGGTGTTGATTGCATCTATTGATTGATATTCTCCCCCTTGAATCATTTATTCGGGCATCCTCTGAATAGGAGAAGAATGGATCAAAGGCCGCGACTAGTGGATTGAAAATTTTCTTGTGTAAGAAACCTTGAGAACAGTGAGATTCGTCAATCGAGGGTGGCGGGAACAACAGCGAACTGCATTCTGATCATCTGATCGAGTGCGCCAGTCGTAACGTAGGTACTTCTCAGTGCGCACTAAACACTCGGTTCCTCAAACACCTGCGTCCACGGCGCGGCCTCCCCAAAGTTCGGTGTCCCGTCATCATTACTCCCCACTGGCTGCACCATCGTATACCGGCTGTCATCACACGCGCCCTCGCTATTCGTGGTCGCATGGAAGGCAGTCCACACCTCCGTTCCATCCGGGCTCAGGAAGAAGCTATTATGCCCCGTGCCGTAGTTCCCGTTGCTTGAGTCTAGTAGACATCCATCTGATTTCGTCCACGCACTCGCCTTGGTGGGGTTCGTCGTACCATCCCAGGTCAGACTGGCCAGGCAGTAGTATTGTGTCCAACAGTAGGAAGCGGAGTATACGATTCGCGTCTGGCCGTTTGTGTACAACGCTGCGGGACCTTCCTGCACTGGGGTGCCGTGGATCTCAAAGTCTTCGGTTGGTTCCGAGATGACGGTGATATCGCCTGTAACGGAGATGAAGTCGTCGCCAAGCTTTTGCATGCAGAGCGACTGGTAGGTAACGCCATGGAAGCAGGAGAAGACGAGAAAGTTGCCGTATTCGTTGAAGCGGACGATGGTCGCGTCGATGCCCCATTCTGTTGTTAGCTGGGCGCCGTAGGACCAGGAGTCCCAGGGGGTGCTACCTCCTACACCTCATAGTTAATTATCCAATATTCCTCTCGTTATATGAAGAAATAAGATTGAAAGTGGGGCCATAGGGAAGGGGCTAGATGGGTATCCATACCAGCCAGAACGTGCGACCTCTGTCCATCCAAATTATCCGCAGTCCCAGCGGTGTAATAGATATACCATTTATCGCCAAGATAGTGCAGCTCCGGGGCCCAGTTATTGCAGCATCGCGAGGCGTCGTCGGTTGAATAGACAATCTTCTTTTCTCCGTCCTTCAGACCCTCGATGCTGGTCGCCCGGGTGATTTGCACGTCTGTCCATGTCGTCGTCAGGAGGTAGTAGTATCCACCCGAGTAGACGAGACTGGGATCGCTGCCTCCGGGGTTTCGGATGGGGTTGGTAAAAGCGGAGGCGAAGGCCCCGAAGGAAACGATGGTCTTGAGTAAGGAGGAGATAATGCGTACCATTGTGGCGGTCCGATTCAGTTCGGTTCTTGATGCTGGGTTTATTCATGTAGCGATCGATTCCTCCTCATCTTAAATACATTTCTTCGCATCTTTCCAAGACTGCCCAGCCATTACAGCAACGCGTTTTTGGACAAAAGGCGACGAACCCCGCTGGAAAGTAACCATTCTCATCCATTCGGCCTCATTGTAAGGTGTGGCGTCGGTGGCTGAAGCAGCCTACGGACTATCAATATTCCCCGCAGACCCTCTTGCTCTACCGTATTAATCCACCACTCAGTACTGTTTTCTTTAGCTGAGACGGCCCCGCTTAGTCTACAGCCCGTCCATAAAGAGTTGTTAATTTGATACATACATGTGGTTTCTCCGGGGAGACACTCAGTTGCGGAGCTCCGTTTGAGGCCAAGTCCGGTGGCACGCTCTACGTTTGTGGGCCATGCAGGCTGCTGCGGAGACAAAATCCAGCAAATGCTACCCGGCACGCGGTTGCGGAATTCAGGTCGTCTAGAAGGGTTGCAGACATCTCCAAGGGCCGTGGCGGGAGTGCGGCGAGGCCCGCAGATAGTTTTGCAATAGTGCCACGCGAAATAGGCTTTCTGACCCGTATTTTTGTGACGGGATTGAGTCTTCTCGCGCCGTCTACGAGACGTCGAAAATGCTTGTTATCGAATATTTTATCGTTAAGGAAATTATCGATATGGTAGGCTCGGAGAGCGGCAAAGTCAGCGAGTGCGGTGTCAGGCTTGACGGTCTTTTGGCTGGCGTTGCCAAGGAGTCGTAAGCTCAGCCATGAGGTCAATGACTGTCTTGAAACTGGCCATGCGGATAAATTTTGTAGCGCGCAGTGCTTTTCGCAGCTGCGCCGAACAGAGAGGTAAACGGAACGTGTATTGGCGCTGAGTCCATTCCAGAGAAGTTTTTTGGTGGCCGGCATTGAGCTGAGGAGCTCGTGAAGAGAACCACGCGGGAGGGTCAGAACCACGCGGGAGGTTCAATACCGAGAGGTCCAGCCAATGGCGACGAATGTTAGCAATGTATTCAAGACTTTTGCGTGAGAGCGCGTCTGCTAATGTGTTTTCCCAGCCAGTGTGGCAAGATGTGGATGTTCTCGCCGCCGCTAGGATAAGCAGGCTCTTCAGAGGTGCGTTAGGCGGACCGTGAAGAAAGCCTTTCTTAAGTCTCGAGTGCGCTGTGGAGCTATCCGTGTGGATGACGAGAGTATGATGGAGCCATTGGTGGCTGAAGAGTAGGAAGCCTTGTAGAATAGCGTCTACTTCGTTGGTATGGATGTGCGCATGTGCGTCTTGAGCAAGGGCCAATGTGGCAGCATTGCTTGGATGAAACGAGGCCTTCTGCGGCGGAGGTCGGTCTCCGCTAGATCCAATTCAAGGCGCCTAGCCCTGTCTCTCTGTATATGTCCTAACCAGCTGGCACGGTCTGCTGCACCCCTGGTTTCCCAAATGTGGCCAAGCGGGGTCGAGCGGGGTCGAGCGGGGCAGGAGTGGCTGAGACTGGCTGAACGTCATGGTGCAGAGCGATATAATCAAGGCCTATTGGTGCTGTTGCCGCAGAGAAGGACGTGAAACGAAATCAAGTAATGACTGCGTGAGAAATGACGAGCTACCCGCAGAGGCAAGAAACTGACTCTTGTGAGGCAGTTGTAGGAGGAGAGGCCCTCAGTAATGTCGGTGAGGATATCACGTGAGACAACCCCAATAAAAACACTCCCTTTTTGGAGATGGAATCACATGATCAGGTGGGAATATACAAAACTGTAAACAATGCAAACTATGGATCCATGCCATCAGCAACTTGGACCTATCTGACTTCTATCCTTCCTACTCCAACCCTCATAACTCTTAACAAAATGTTTACGTGCGGCGAATGCGGCAATCGTTACTATTCAAAATTCGAATGTGAAGACCACATGAATGCGTACAACCACTGGTTTGACTGTGAGACCTGTGATCGTGTCTTTATGGACCAGAATTCGTGCAATCAGCATATGCAATCCGCGGATCATTTCAGCGACCGGTACTGTCGAGAATGCAAGAAATACTTCCAAAATGCACACAACCTCCGCCAGGTATCGAGTCAATGTCAACAGATCCATCATTCACAATTTCACTGGCCTCGATCTAGCATTTGAATTCAAGGACGCACCGGGGATCAGATGTCAAATGTCCTTTCTGCAACACCGGATTCGTGACCCATAGTGGCGCGTCACATCATCTGGAGACTGGCTCATGCCCCGGAGCTCCACGTCTCAATCGCGAATCAATCGCTCGTGTCGTTCAGCGTCTCGACACCGCCGGCGTCATCGCCAAGAAGCAAATCGAATGGCATGAGCAGAATGTCGAGTAATTGGCAAATAGCTCCTCGTGGAATGGCGCCGGCTACGAGTGTTATTTGTGCCATCGAAATTACAGAACTCTCCCGGCCTTAAATCAGCACCTCAAATCTCCTGCCCATGCTCAAAAGGTGTATCACTGCCCGAACAGAGGATGTGCGAAGGAATTCACTGCATTGGCCGCACTTTTCAATCACCTGGAGAGCGAGTCGTGTCGATTCATGCGCTTTGAGAATGTTCAGCGTGTCCATAGGCAGCTGACGGACCAAATCACTAGCAACAGACGCATTACCTCGTTCTAAGTCTGGGGAATATCTAGGGTACTTTGTCATCTGCGTGGGTATCTTTCAAACTACGCACCAAGCTGGGCTGGAGTATGTTAGGATATCAATACCAAAATTCAGATTCATTCATGCCAAGGTAGTGCATCAATAGTTACCTAGGTAAAGCTTAAAGAAATGATCAATCGGCTTCATCTAAACCTAGAGCAATATTCTAGCACCGAAGTGGAAATTAGGGAGTACTTCACTGAATTAATTCATCGCGTATAGAGCGAGCTAAGGTAGGGTTACTTTAATTCATTGATTCGAAGTATGCCTCGGAGGTTGGCTGCTATTATTAGTCTGAGGGGTGGTACACTAAGTATTAAATATTAGAAAAATCATGAAAAAAACTGCTGCTATTTCTCTATATAATACGTGACTTGCAAAGTGTCTCGATTGATATGGTGTTCACTATATGAAATTGAACATGGTGGGTGATTCCCACTCAGCTTCCCACGCTGCCTATAGCACACTCACCCTTGTTCCACCGGGTCGCGCGACCGTAAAGCGGCGCTCGCCCATTTCTCACCCGGGCGACACCAACCCGACTATCCGCCGCGTTTAAGCCAGACGCCGGTGAGTTAGCAGTTGGGTGGGTGACCACCAGCGAATCTTCACTGTTGGATGTTTTCGTTTTTGTGTTTCAAAGCCCGTGGAGGGGGTTTCGCAGGTGGTGGTCCTATTCAAGAAGAAAGTCGAGATCTCGGAGAGTTATGGTGGTTAGACGACTGATAATTGAGGGAATCCAGCACGTGTACTTGGGCCCAAAAAGCGGGTCCCTGTATGGTTTGCATTTATTGCAAACTCTGTGTGTGTTTTACATAGCTAGTCACATGATTACTATTCGGTACAAAAAGGGGTAGCTAGTAATTGCGGAGCGTAGCGGAGCAATTATGTTACAGTTCCCCCTGATCACGTGATCTGGATATGTATTGCCAGTACTGGGTCCCATTTCACAGGAATTTCATCTTTTGCGATTTAGCCGGTAGAAAATGGCAGAATGATGTTGCTGCCCACTAGTCCCGATTCGGCCACAACCTCACATTCTGGCCAATCATATGCCCCAAAACACTTAAGGAAAGAAAAGGAAGGTGCACTAAGCGCTGCGCGAGGCAACTGCTATCTGGGGACCAAAGGTCCTCATGATCCCTCGTAATGCGTCATACTTTTCGCACATATTTTGACGGACCTATGCTTCGCTCTCATTGGCCAGGATCGTGCTGACCCGTATCAAAAGAACTGCCGTACTCTCCACCTACTTCCCTTACCTCTTGCTACCTGACAGTACTTTATCTTCGTGGCCCTTCTTTGATCAAAATGGAGCTCAGGTCGAATCATCAATTTGACCCTTTCGGTCCTGATGCAGCAATCTATGACACGCCCGACCCCGCCATCGACAACATAGATTGGAATGACCCCTCATCTTTCTTCAAAGCCCTCAATGCAGGTGGGCCTGGTGGCCTACCGATGCCAGCGTTCAAGTCTCCAGTGGAAGTTCCGAAAGAAGCCACAGCAAGGTCAGAAGGGATATTCACCACGCATGAGACCCTACGTCGGATTCTAGAACGTCACGAGGCCACAATACAAAAACGCTGGCTCAAAAAGACCCGTCAGTAACGACTGAAGATCTTGCTGAATGCCTGGCCCGACATGCCTGCAGTTCATCGGCCTGATTTCGAGGCTTTCCGCAAAGAGACAGAATCAGACCGCGTTCAAGGTACCAAAAAGCGCGCGAGTTTCATTTGACCATACATCAATCAGCAGGACCTTGCGGATACAAAATTGCTCCCCCTACTTCTCAACGCTCGAGGTCGTTACCCACCCTCCGATTTTGCTGCGGCAGACAACAGAGCCATCCATCTCGGTTTTGTCTCCAAGGCAATTGTTCCTATCTTCCTGAACGAACACGTGATGATTTTGAACGGGGTGATCGGTAATAGCCGTGAATATGGGCGACTTGTGAGTTGGCATGATGAGCCGGACGCATTTCAGTGGATGGCGACACAAAAACAATTCATTCCCGGGGAGGGTCTCATCATACTAGAGGCACAAGAGCGTCTTCTCAATTTCCTCGTCCAGTGCGCGTTGGACATCCTCCATGAGTTTCCTAAGGAGACCGCGATCAGTGACACTTTCCCCATTCTCGATGAGCCGCGTCTCAAAACCGAAAGTAAGATCAGTGGGTTTTGAGTCATTGGGGGTGATGGCAGCGGAAGCCCCATACCGTGTGCCGGCGAAATTGGACCTCTCTCGTGTTGAGTCACTGCTCACTGCTCGAGCATCTGCTGCAGAGGATCACCTCTGGGCTTTACGCGAAGATCCTGAATACTTCTCCCGTGTAATCCTTGAGGCCAAGGATCATCGACAAGAAATGCTGAAGGACACTGCCGGCGGTTCTCATCCAGTGTTCCGGCACGGTCAACAGGATATCATCTGGTCACGCATAATATGCCGAGTTGTTTCAAAGGCCTACCTGGAGGTGGAGATGTTCTCCGAACTCAGCATCCAAGCCAGGAACTTAGTCCTGTTGGAAAAGAAATATGCTGGTCAAATAACCCCCTCCGAAGACTTGCCAGAGGAGTACCAAAGTGCATTAATCCGCTTTCGTTACTACGTGAATCAGTTCGTGAAAGAACCACTGGAAACACTCAAACATACAGCAGTAGCATCACCCCCTTTGCGGAAATTATTTTCTCGCGAACCCGCCACCGGACCCGTACTCTTCGATAATTCGAACTATCTCAAAACCCGGAATCAAAAAGGACAAGATAGAAACTCATCTATTATGGCTGCTTCGAATCCTATGGGAGGACGGCAACGACCTTTTTCTCGCGAGTATGAACGTCGTTGTTGATGAACTGGAGAGGCTACTTCAATCAGAACCGCGCGCCCGTGAAATGCTCTCCCCATTTATTAACTCGCTCGTGGGAGATCTTTCCATCCTCTCACAGACCCTGAACCAGTTGGATCTTTATCAGCCATGGGCCCGAGCTTGGGATAATGAGCTTGCTGAACGCGAAGAAGAAATGAAAGATCATTATGCCCAGCGAACCAAGCCATGGTCTCTGATGCTTGGCGCTCTTACCGAGAGAGGACTTTCAATGAGAGCGGCAAAGCTGGTGGATCCCAAAGGCGGAAGGTTCACCTATCCCATCCACAAGCGACGCTCCAAAGAAAACGTGGAGGCATTACGCACAGCTGACGGCAACCTGGATGCATTTTGGGCGGCTATTGACCAACTTGTGAATGCGAAAGCCGGCGACCTGCGCGACACAGCTGTTTATTCCCTGTTTTCCCAGCCACGGATTCTGCAACGTACTCGAGAATGGGTGGAGCCAGAAAGGCCTTCGTCTGCAACCCTCACACATGACAAGAAGGCCGAAGCCTACGATTGGGCCCTGTATCTACCAATCTCATCGACATATTATGAAGCTTCTCCTAAAAGCTGGAGCACCACACAACCGAAAACCAAAATCAAAACTCGCGGAAAGGCACACCCTGCCCAAGACACAGAAGCCGGAATCCCTCAAAAACCGGATCCTGTCGACATTCAGCCCACGTTCTCTGTGGATGCGCGCGCGCTCAAAGTATTTCGCACAATCTTCTTCAATCCAGCAACCACATCTACACCAGGCGAAATTCCCTGGAATGACTTCTTGCATTCTATGGCTTCTGTTGGATTTATGGCCATGAAGCTTTATGGGTCGGTATGGCAATTCCAGCCCACGAAGTTGGATGTCGAGCGAAGCATCCAGTTCCACGAGCCCCACCCGCGGGGAAAGCTGCCTTTCACCACTGCCCGACGCTTTGGGCGAAGACTGAACAGAGCCTATGGTTGGTTTGGAGAGATGTTTGTGATGGAAGAGAAGTGAAGCCATGATTTCTGTGATAGACATGTGATCTCACAGAGAAGCGAAGTTGCTAGAAAAATTGAACCCATTTAGAGAATAAGAGGTTGAAAAGCCACACGCCGGTCAGTCAGGAAAGTCGAGATCTCCGAGAGTTGTGATGGTTACACGACTGAGAAATCGATGCCCCAGGCATCACACTGTCAACTGTAACACTTGGAAGACCAAAAAAGATAATATCCTGCCTAATTTCCAAGGTCATATGCTAGTTATCATTGCTGAATATTCCACCTTTGCGCCTTGACTTGGAAATAGGCCTTTGTTCATTTTCGCAATCGGCGGATCCTGCCCTTTATTTTAAGCGTGAAAGAAAGTCTTTGTGCAGTAATAAATGTAAGAAGGCCAATCCCTTAGGCTTGGGCCTGGATACTACAAAAGGATGCCAAACAAAGGCTTCCAATTCGGCCATTGTACTAGTGATGGGTCTTTGGACCCGAGTCCATGGGTGGTTGCTATAAGAATATCCTCTCAGCCCTAAATGCACCCCTTGAAGTTGATTTCAGACCAAAAACTCTGGAAGTACCAAGCCCCAAGAACCTTTTTCATCGCAGTCATGACTCTTGTAGGATTAGGTATCAATCTCGATGGAAAACCCGGCTCCAATGGATCCGGCGGACGTCAACAACATCGACATGCTCCAAATGGCTCCAGTGGACACCGCCAATATCGAGATGCCACACATGTTGAACGAGATATAGATGAGTCGCATCCGCATGACCGCCTCGCTCATCGCGATCATCGCAACCACGATCAGCACGATCATTCCGACCACAGTAGTCATCGCGATCATCATGATCAACGCGGCCACGACGGTTATCGCAGCCAGGTCCATGGCGACCATAGGGGTCATCGCAATCATGGCGATCATCAAGGCCACAACAGTCATCGCGATCATCACGAGCATCACAGCCACATTCATGGTGATCACCGGGATCATGGCGATCATCAAGATCATCACGCCCGCGACGGGTATCGCGATCATCACGAGCATCGCAGTCAGATTCATGGCAATCACCGCGATCATCGTGAGCATCGCAGCAAGATTCATGGTGACCACCGCGGACATCATGAACATCACAGCCATGGCTACCGTGATCATCCCCGTCATCGTCATCCCTATAGTTATCATTAGATATCAAGTAAGCTCCTTATATATCTGTACACATTATTCATTCAATTTCACTTACTTAAGTAGGTACCATCTCTCGCTTTTATGCAGGACCTGTACTGGAGATGTACTTAAGTAGACTTGAAACTTTCCCTACCCGTACCTCCGTTCAAAGAATTATTTCACATGTACTCATGGCAGCAAAAAAACAAGAGGTTCGCGAGTAAACGAACAGATTTATACTTATTGAGTGTCTCATTTGTCACGGGGAGTAAGTGTTTTGGCCACTAGAACAATCGTCTACTTAGTACCTCATGCCAAACAGTAGGTGATGAGGCACCTGTAGGTACCATATAGCAAAGCTTAGAATCTATTTTCTCATTCCCGAGCTATGCTTTCTTCAAGAAATAACACAATCATTTGACAACTACACGTCGAGTGGCTGAATATGTGAAAGGCTGGGGCGAGTCCTATATTGATTCTGACCAAGCCACAAACCACACGAAAGGCACAAGGGAAACATGCGGAAGATGAAAAAAAAAAAAATGACGACCTGGGAGATAATCGAGATGGCGGATCAGAAATTAGCAAGAAAAGGCTCTATTAGCAAAAGGCAGGTCAGTAGGGATTCATAGCAGCAATCCTTGAATGGAACAACGCACAATCAGGATTGTCATGAATTGGTCAAGGTTCGCCAAAGTTCAGATGTGGTCCACCCTCCTTCATCCCCCCCTAGAATCCATACCGGCCAAGAAGAAGCACACCACCATCTAGGCTAGTAGGTTCTCCGATTATCTGATCCCAGCCATGGATGAAGCCTTGTGATTTTCACTTGGGACACTCTCCTTTCACATAATCAGTGTGCCCCGCACATTCTGCAAGGCAAGAATTTCCGTATGTTGTGGTCGTGCCATTCGACACACACACTGGATCATATTGCTGCGTGCAGATGCACGCAGCTTGCGCCATGCCTGTTGCGAGAATCGCAAGGAAAAGCGTTGAAATAAGTTGCATTGTTGCTGTGCCGTATAATTCTTCTGTCAGCGATAGAGTTCAAATGAAATATCTATAGCCATAAACCTGGGCAGGCCGGATCGAAGTGATATTCATACATGTTAAAACTGATTTAGCCTTGAGCGGATAGGTGGCGTTCGTGTCTGAAATTGATGAAACGAAAAAAAGGATTGGCAGAAGACAAAAGGAATTGAGATTCAGAAGTGGGAACGAAGAACTAAATACAAAGTAAGGAGTACGCAGAAATAAAAAAACGGTCCATTTTCTGCCCAGGCGCGACTTTGATCACAGAACCTTTGATGTTATTCCACTCATGGGTGAGATCGCCCGTTCCCAAGCTAGGCTGAGACAAGGAAAGCCGGGTGTGGGGGACCCGCCGCTATGATCTGCAATCTGTAAACCAATCATAACAGAGCTCTATCAACAGTACCACTGTGTCCTCGTATAAAAGTCTTACCAGCCCCCACTTTATGGGATGTGTTCCTGAAAAGTTCGATCAAATGGGTGGCCTGAGTGGGTGGCCTGGGTGGCCTAATGAAAGAAACCCACAAACAAGGATGAGTTCGGTAGGGACTACGGAACACTTGTAGTTGATACAGAACTTTTACACAGGAATACTCCTTACGTACGAGTATGGGCTACTACGTTCGGTTAACTATGAGGTGCTGCTGGACTTTTGAATCATCGTCTTGTTTTTCTTTTCTTTCTTACAGATTCAAGAACATGTCGATCAAAATCTACTCGTATACGGATTCAGCTCTGGGGTGTGGTGTTTGCCTCAGCCCTAGCGCCAAGTCTGCAATCAGCTCACACGCTCACCTGGGCACCCACTCTCCCCCGTCTCACCTCTTTTCTCTTTCCCCACAATTATATAGTTTGGTCCCCTTTTTCTCTCCCACAAAACCCCATTGGATCAACAGAACCCATGCCCATTCATTCCTGCAGTGATAACCAGAACGAAGGCTCTGTTCTGACCATCTCATTCTCTTGGGGGGCTATCGGAGATTTTGCATTCATTTCCAGCTGCGATGCGTCGTGGATTAACTTAGCCCACCGTGATGACGAGAAACCGTGATCGAGGTTGCATGAGCCCCATGCAGTACAAATGGAAATGTTCATGCACGGCGCACAAAGCTGAGTTCGATTGAGAAATTCTTATCTGATGGGGAAAAAAGGGGGTCCCATTTGATATATGTAATGACTGAGTCTGGGAAAAGGAGAACAAAAAAAAAAAGGAAAAACCTATTCCCCACTGTTAGAGATATCAGTTGACCCGAAGAATTTACTGCCTCGGATTGTTTTAATAGTCGACCTCGAAGCTGTACTTTGGATCATAATGCATGGCCCAATAGTCATCCCAGATCGTTTTGGTGATAGGGCCAATCTGGCCATCCTTGACCGGTTTGCCATCGAGACGAGTGATCGGCATGATACCACCAGCCGTGGTGCACATAAATATCTCGTCTGAATGGTACGCGAGGTTGAGCGGCACGACCTCAAGGTGAATTTCGATTCCTCTGGCGCGCGCAACGTCGAAAACACTCTTCCGCGTCACGCCTCCCAGAACACCACGGTCAGCTGTGTAGAGAGCGCCATCTTTAATGACACATATATTGAAGCCAGACCCTTCTGTAAGATTCGTATCACCGTCGGCAAGGAAGGGATAGTCTGCGCCACGATCGTTTGCCTCAAACAAGCCTCGTGTCAAGTCTCCCCATTGCAAGTTTTTGATGGTTGGATCGAAGGCACCTGGAGGGGTTCGCCGCACTGTGCGGGCAATGATAGAACTGCCTCCAGTGTACTGCATGTCGGGCGGCATGACCCATACTTATGGCATCACGATCAGGTACAGGGTGTTGTTGAGAAGATCCTCGGGCTTATTGCCACGAACGCCTTTCATTCCACGGGTGACAATGAGCTCGACAAAAGCATCACGGATACCGCTCTTAGCTAGCATCTCCAATAGGGTCCGCTTCACCTCTTCTCTGGGCAATGGAATCTTGAGTCGCATCTTGATGCAGCTGGCCTCTAGCCGATTGAAGTGATCGTCGAGGCGAAAGAACCGTCCGTCCCACACCGATGGAACATCGTATGTCAAATCGCTGTGCAGGAACCCTTCATCAAGTAGAGGGATGCGGGCATTGGCCAGCGGGACTAGCTCCCCATCAATAAAGGCTACTCCGTCCGCAAATGGATTGTCTTTTTTGTCGAGAATGACCTTGCGTTCGTTGTAGCCCGAGAATACTTTGTCCATAGTCGCCATGTTGAATGTGTACTCAAGCGAAAATCAGATCGTGAGATTGATAGATCTTTCTGATGTTCTAGTTTAAAAGCAAGATGAGCATATGAAGGCTAGGATCGGTTATACGGTTAAGATGAAATACAGTATGCTGGACGGATGATGCAATGACGTTTCAGACCCAAGTCAATGATTCGATCACTCGCGAGTTGACTTGATACAGTGGACCCAGAAGGGGCAGTGAGCCATTCACGATGCAATGGGACGCTCCCAGAAGACAGTCGACGCTTTGAGAAGCTCTGCAAGCGTCATTGGCCATCTGGTACACAGGCTGTGCTCCTGAAGTCTACTTGGCACACGTGCCAACCTTGATTTACGACACAAACTTGGATCTTCTTTTGTGGTCTATGATATATGATTCAATAAGATCGACATGGTCTTGGAAATGAGTTGTGCCAGGTGCTCGGGTGTAAATTTGCTATGACTGTCTTCTGATCACAACTTCGGAGCAGGGATATGCAGAGCGTGGACTCACAAGGAAATCCAAGATGGCACATAAGGGGTTCATGATACAGAAACGGCCGGTCACTGGCCACCCGGGCGTTGCGTGGGTAGCGAAAGCCACAAAGCCAGACAAACCAAAAGCATTGCAAGTACAGCGGGTTGAAGGACCTCGATCCCAAATATCTCCGCAGTCGCCCCAGTAATAAAAGGGAAAAGGCAACCCCCGGCGCTTCCTAACGCGCAAGCAAAGCCAACGGCTGCAACATGGAGATATTTTGGCAAAAGCTGTGCTTGAGCAATAACCGCCTCCGGGTAAAGCGGGCTAAGGAAAAATCCAAGGAGGGTCACGGTGATGGCCGAAAGACGGAGATCCTCGACGAAGCAGAAGGTAATATGTAAGGAGATACATGCTCCCAAGTAGACAAGAACTGCCAGTCTCTGTCTGTGGAAGTAGGGTGTGAGGAAACCAAAGCAGACGCGACCAACAGTCAGTCCTGCCCAGTAGGTGAAGGTTACCACTCCTGCCACGGCTGGTGGTGTATTGCGGAGGTCGACGAGGAAGGTGAAAATCCATCCACCCATCGTGACTTCGACTCCGACGTAAACCAAGAGGAAGAGACTTATAATCCATGTTGAGGGTAATCCCAACGACTCCAATGTCGGGTTCCTCTTGACTTCGGGGGTGTCTGGAGTATCGGGCGACTCACTGTCGTCTTCATGAGGGTCAGGCTGCTGGGTATTCGGTACTGACCCTGTCGCTGACCAGAATGCTGTGACCGAAGTTGCGAATTCAAGCGCAGATGCAAGGGCCATGAGGTAGTAAAATTCATACCACATCCAACCTCTGCTGACGATGACATAGGTGGCAGTCAAAGGTGCCAGAGCGGCCCCAAGTCCATAGAATGCATGCAAAATCCCCATTAGCTGGCTACTATTGTCCATAGCACCAATCCACGCGTTCCACGACGCATCGACGATTCCGTTTCCAAGGCCGGATAAGATGAATATACCAATAAGGACAGGGTATGGTGGATGTTGCGTGGCAGCAAGATATGAAATTGTGTGCATTCCAGTGCCTATAATTGCAATGCCACGTTGTCCGAATCGCTCGTGGATCCAATGATTCTCCAATGCAGCGGCCGCATACCCGATGAATGGTGACAGGAATACCACTGAGACTGTTGTGTAGTCTGCGTTGTAGTATTTGCCTAACTGAAAGAACAGAAGAGAGAAAGAGTCAGTTCTGGGTCACGAATTCGTACCGGCCAGAGAATTACTGGATCAACATACATAGTGGATCATGGCCTATACGCAGCAGTTCGTTAGCAAGATAAACCGGATATTTTCACTCTCGTATGTCTTACCCCATAGGCGCCATCGTTTGCTCCGACCACGATGAAGCTGTAGAAGGTAGCCAGAACGCGCCAGAGGTTGACCCGAGGCTTATTCCACTTCTCTGGCTGACGCTCCAAAATAAGGTGACCATCCTCGACGGTGTGACTTTCGTCTTCTCCAAAGCTCTGATAAGTAGTATGGATTGGATGTTGCGACTCAGATAGCAGAGGTGTTGTAGAATCCGAGTTCTGGTTTGTTTCCCGCATTTTCTTTTCCCTTCCAAAGAGCGGGCAGGTGGATTCGAACAACTAAAACACTTTTGTGATGCAGAAAAAAGTCAGCAGTATGAAACTCAAAGAGAAGAGGAGAAGGAAGAGCGAGAAAGCGAGAAAAACATCGAGAACGAGGGAAGGAGAGTTTGTCCAGTCTATCCGCATCTGTCACCCTTGCAGCGACTCAAATGTTTCAGGAGAAAAATGGACAGTTCATGACATTACTAATACGCACTGAGGTATTAACTGAGAGTGGATTTTCTTTGCCACTTCTTACTCGTAACTTTACTGCATTGTTGGTCCTCACGTCTTACCGCGTTTGATCACACAGGCCGAGCTCCACCTCAGCTGCCGGATCCATCTAGCTGTGGTTATCAGGTATGTCGACGATCCTCCAGAGAATGCACCATACTCGTACTATGTACATGCACATGTACCCCAGTCTACATGCAATCGTCCATTCGGCATTTTTTAGTTACATCAAATAAGGGTTGGCGTTATCAATGCCGCGATCGATCCTGTTGGCTGTTCCGTCAAGCCGGGGCAGAAATGCACAGTATAGGCACTTTTACTCGGCGTTGATATTCCAATGCAACGTTGCTACATAGTTTGAGTTGCAATGCACGTATTAACTGTCTTTCTCTGCCCATACATGGTCCCTGGGCCCACTGAACCGGAAATGGGGTTTATATCAGCTTCCGCTATAGGCCAGAGTTTTTACAAGACGCATCAAAAACAGATAATTCAATCGAACCATATTCTGTAAGCAGTTTCTATATCGTCTTTCCTACCTTGGGGGTAATTCTGGGACCCAAGTGTACGTCCTGCTTTTGTTCATCTTGAGCAATGAAAGATCGGTCTTTGGGAAATGGAAAACCATTGACCTCTTCGGTATGGACCGCCATCGACGCCAAACAGCATACGGCCAGCCGCTCACAGCACACAAAATAGTTGAAAAAACAACTAACAGTCACCACTGAAATGAGGCCGTGCATCGACTTATCGCTAGACCTTCAGATCTTGTATCCTCTGGCCCACGGATTTGGGTTTGTGTATTCCTTTTTCGATGTCTCGCATCGAGTCAAGAATCGAGATCCAGTTGGTGAAAGGAACAAATTTGATCTCTTTTTGTTCGCAATACGTCACTAGATCTGAAGTGTCGGTCAGTTTTGAGGATCATTCACCGTGGCGGGCAAGGGATATATTGGACTGATTGTGGTAGGAATCTGCCGATGCATCGGACAAATCCTGAAGTCGCACTCACCCAAGCACTCATTTGCAAAAAGGATTTCGGTTTCCGATGCAGCAGACAAGTCAGAAACACCGTCTCGTGCATACAAAAGTAGAGGACGATGCTGATCTGGCAATGCGCCATACGGCTTTATCTCCAACGACTTGTCGTGGCCAAACTCGCTGTGATCGTAGTTAGTCCAGTGGCAGGGATAGACTGGAGGATGATAGTTGAGGCTATCCATACCTATCGTCGCGATATTTGATGCGCCACCCACACTCTCCGTTGATATCCTTACCATGACGAGCCTCGACATCGTTTGCAATGACAAAGATGTTTTCAGGCTTGCTACCGCGCAAAGACGCCAATAGTGAAATTATAACGGGTGTCATTCCCGAGGAGAGGATGACTATCGGAACATTGTGCTCTTTCGCCCAGATGTAGAAGTCGAGGAAATGCGGATCGAGTCGAACGTTCTCCTGGATTATACGAAGGCATTCATCGAATGGAAGGTGCACACTATCAAGCATGGCCTGAAATGCATCCCTGTTCACTTTAGTATTTCGTTAAGAAATATGATTATTGCAGATATTCACGCATATTCACGGCTTACCTGAACGTCATATTCCCTTTCAACAATTCTAGCTCGAGAATACGCCGTAACTCGACTCCGAAACCGAAATTGTCCACCTTTGGATGTGGTGAGCGATTAGAAACGGGCGAAGGCGTTGGGTACATACCAAGTGATCGTTGCCTAAATAGAAATCACGTCAGTAACAAGACTTCAGAAATCAAGGGACATGTGAAAAGGGATAAAGAAAAAAAAAAAGCGAAAACATGAATCACCCACAGTCGTCCAATGTGATTGTTCCGTCGAAATCCGTGAAAAATATGGCTTTGGGGCTGGTTTTCATGTATGGGAGACTTGCCTCCGCCGACTCCCAATTCTGTCTCATGTTTGCTGATTGTCCTTTTCCAGCGGAGAAATCTCAATTAAACACCCTCAACACTCCGATAGACAGATGGTTGCTTATAATAATATGAGCAATTTTATTGATTGCAGCCCAATCAGGAATTGAGAAAGACTGCTCCCATGAACGGATCTCGTCGAATAGGAATAATGCAACCGGATACGTTGTGTAACTACGAGTAGATATGAGCTGCAGCCACTTCGACCAACCAGCGATTCCCTCAGTGTCTGATGTAACAGCAAGTACAGGTGAGGCGCATTCAAATGCATCTGCCATCGGCTCTTGTGCTGCTTTTCCGTCTTTGAACTAGTCTACACGTTATGAGGTGGATCTTGAGTGGCTTAGGAAAAATGCTGGCTGCCAATCTCGATTCCTTACGATGACGCAAGGGATCAGTAAATGGCTCATACTAGCGAGTGTGATGATGGCTTGAGGACCTGAGAGCGGCCCGGTCCTCAATAGATAAAATACTACGGTATATTTTGAAAACAGGGGTTCCAGACGATCCATTTCACTCTCGGCCCGTGCCTACATTTTTTGACGTGCCGGAGAATGCACCTCAATGTCGTGGAGAATGCTGATTAAGTTACCGGGCGGGAGCTAAACCGTAAAGGGTTTAGGGTGAGGCCGGGTACGGGCCGTTCAAGAAAGTGTAAAGTGTAAATTAATTAATTGTCTTCGGGGGAATCAGTGTTCGAAGTCGAGCAATCTAAACATCAGCGAGATGAATGCCTAAGATGAGAATGTGAGCTGTCGGGTGAAGATAGGTGCATCAAACTTTCACGGTAGCAGAATTTGAAAGTTGCCATCCAGATTCCACACTGGACACACGGTCTTGTTGAGCTCTTCAGGACACATCATTGGTTCAGAAAAACGCGTAATTCCTAGAAAATCCGACCGACATTGGAAAATCGGTTTCAGCTCTGTAGGTTCTCAGACGGAAAGAGATGTGTTTACTCGTAATGTTAACTACTCGGTGCTATTACATGTTTTCGAAACGTTGCATTGGGACCGGCGTATCCGCGGCGTAAGGTAAATATCTTGTGCCAATTCGTGAATTTCTGTGTAACATGATCCTATTTTCATCATCAAGCTGCTCTAGGAATATCTTAGATGCGTTCAGCAACTCAACAGAATTGCAATTGATACTAGGTTTCGCATATAACTTTAGAAAGCTTTAAATTTAATAGACACAGAGCTTCTCGGCTATCTTTTCCAACCAAACAAGTTACTTCCAGTTCAAGCAAAATTGGAAGCATTTCAGAGCCAGCATATCTTTACAAAAATGTTGTCCATGACGCATCTATCTCTCCTGTCAAGTCGGCCAAAGGAATCTACACCACCCTTGAAAATGGGCAACAGATCTTAGATGCCACCGGCGGAGCTGCCGTATCGGCCATTGGGCACGGCGTGGACCGTGTCAAGAAGGCAATCGTTGCGCAGCTTGACCAAGTGGAATATGCCCACCCAGGATTCTTCCCCAATGCCCCGGCCATTGAGCTTGCAGATATCCTGGTCCGGTCGACGGGCGGCAAGTTGTCTCGCGCCTGTATTCTCGGATCTGGTAACATACCACCCGTCCCACCTTTGCATTCCCCAGGCTGGATGGGAGCTAATCAGAGAGTCATATAGGTTCCGAGGCAGTGGAAGCCGCAATGAAGCTTTGTCAACAATACTTTGCGGAAAAATCGCCCAACTCCGCCCGGAGAAATTTCATTTCTAGAAATGGCTCCTGGCATGGTTGCACATTGGGTGCTCTTGCTTTGGGTGATCTCAAAGTGAGGAAGACTCAGTTCCAATCGATCTTACCCACCAATGTCTCCCATGTTTCGGCGTGCGACAAATACCACGGCCTCAGGGATGGAGAAGACCTAGACGCGTGTGACGCGGCGGGCTTCGGAAGAAGGTCCATTCACTAAAAGAGACTAAAACTAGGGAAAGAAAGGAGAAAGGGAGCTACTGGGAGAATTTGGGAGGGTTGGGTTCCCGGGTTCGGGTGTGGATGCCTCACCCCCCAGGCACCCAACCCCCCGATTCTCACACTACCCCCGCTCAAAAATCGAGCTCAGCCCCTGAGCTCCGCCAGACCATCCATTTTAGGAAACATATGCCAGTTCTTCCTTGATCGTTTAATCGGTTTCTTTATTACGTTCTTTGCTTAGTAGGAGGTTTTATGATCTTAGTATTAGATTTAGTTAAACGGTTATTCTCGGAATGATCTTCCACTTCTTTATTGTTTAAAGCCTTCTCTACTTAATAATTCAACTATAGTAGCAGCCTCGGCTTCTTTGAATATTCTTTATAGAACTTTATCATCTTCTGTAGTATGTAGCATATATTTTTTGTAGAATACTATATACTATTGGGATTATTGTTTTCGAATTATATTTTGTATTATAGTTTGTTATAATATAATTATATATTTAGAATATACTCTATATTATATTTATTTTTTCTATTAATCTTTATAGATAAAGATAGATTAATATATTAACTAACTAATACTTCTTATTTTAGATTATTTACTAACTATAGTTTTTCTAATATAAAGATTAGATAAATATTATATTTTAAAAGAAATTCTAATCTAAAGAAATAATTAATTTATTTAATAATCTGAAAAAGATTTATATTATAATCAATTAACTTCTTACTTAGTTATTTCTACTTTAGTTTTTTTAAAATAAAATAAATATAATCCTCTATATTAAATTTTATTAATTATTATTTCTTATTAGTCTACTTCTTTTGCTATAACTAAACTATAACTATCTTTTTATAGATATTATTCTAAACAACTTCTATTCTATATACAAAGTTTGTTATGACGATTTTGTTCTTTATAATTACTTTTTTTGATATCTACTAATTAAATAATATTCTAAATTTATATTTTTATTTTATATAAAATAGAGATTTATTTATTAATATTAATAGAAGTAAAGCTATTATTAGATTTATTAAAAGAAATTATTTTAATTAGTTATTTTAATAATAGCTAATATATAGCTATAGCTACTATATAATAATCTAATTTACTATTTTTATTTAGTTGTTAATTTATAAATATTATATAGTAGAAAGTTTTCTTTTAATCTTTAGGATTTAATAAAATTCTTATTAGAATTTTAATATAAACTATAAATCTTTATTTAATATAATAGAATTAAAAAGATCTATTTATTTTATAATATAATTAATGAATAGCTTTATTACTTCTTTTATAATAATTATTTTATAATAAAGGATTAATATTAATTATTTTGATAAATAATAAATCACTACTATTATATTATTAAAATTATATTTATTAAAAAATAAAAAATAAAAATCTATAGTAATATACTATTAGGATTTATTTAAAATAAAAAATAGTTATAATAATTTTAATAGAATATCTTTAAATATTTTAGTTCTTTTATAAATTTAATAATAATCTATATATTATTATATATCTTCTATTATTCCAAACTAATAGTAGTAATTAAATAATATTTATAGAAGTTTTTTTATATTGGGATAAACTATAATAGATTATCTATAGATCTTATTTAGTAATTATATTTGTAGATTTCTATTATTAACTATTATTAGTTTTTTATTATATAATAGGAGATTATTTTAAAAGATTTAATGTTTATCGCTATTATAGACTTTGTTTTAATAATCTTTAAGGTTTTCTTCTGTAAGATTTATATATTTAATATAATTAATAATATTTATTATATATTAGTTAATAATAATAATAGGAAAAGAATCTATTAATTAATCTTTTTTTTTTACTTAGTATTTATTTAGAAGTAGAATATTTAACTTCAAATTATTTTTTTTAATAATATCTTTTCTAAAGAATATATCTACTACTATATTTAGTTTCTTTAGTTAATATTAGATTTATAGTCTATATTATTTTAATAATTAATTCTATTAGATTTGTTATATATTAAACTTCTTTTTTATTTGAAACTATTATAATATTTAGTAGTTAGTAAATATTTAGAAAGAGTCTTTTTATTATAAACTAATTAGTTCTGTTTTTTATTATTTTAATATATAAATAATTGTAAGTAATTTTTTATTGTGAATCTTATATTTCTATTTTATAAGATTTATAATTTTAGATATATAGGCTATTAAATATTATCTATTAATATATTTTTGTAAGAATACTATATTAATTACTCTATTAGAAGTATTAGATTCTAATCTTATTTCTATATTTAGGTTATAGTATACTAGTATAGATGTTGTTATTAATTGCTTTTTGAGCTCTTTGAATATTATTTGATATAAAATGTTCTAATTCTATAGAGTGGTTTTTTTAATTAAATATATTAGTAGTTTTATAATATGATTATAATTCTTAATAAATCTTTAATAGAAGTTATAGAATTTAAAGAAAGATTATATATTCTTTATTGTTATAGGTTTTTTTTAGTTTTATATAATTTATATTTTCTTTAGATTAATAGAGATTCTTTGAATCCTTACTAAAAAGCTAAGGAATTTAATTTTTTTAATATAGAATTTATATTTGCTAAAACTAATCTATAAATCTGTTTTCTACAAATATTTTAAAATCTTTCTAATATATTTAATATATTCCTTTTAGTTCTTATTATAAATAAGGATATTATCTATATATATAGTAGTATATTTATTTAAATAGTTGTTTAGAATAATATTAGTATATCTCTAGAATAAAGTAGGACTATTTATTACTTCAAAAAGTATTATTTAGTATTTATAAGAATTATAATAGATTCTAAAAGTTATAAAATCTTTGGAATTAGGATTTATTTAGATCCTATAGAACCCTTAGTAGATATTAAACTTAATAAAATAATATATTTTGTTTATTTATTATATAAGTTTATCGATTAAAGATAAAAGATAAATATTCTTCTTTATTAATTGATTTAATTTTTAATAGTTAATGTAAAAATGTAAATCTCTATTAGACTTCTTTATTATTAAAATTAAGAAGATAAATAAAGCTATATTTGGAATGATAAAGCTTTTATTAAGGTTCTTAGTAATATAGTTTTTTATAAACTATAGTTATTTTATAGATATTTTATATAAAGGATAATATTTTAGAATCTATTTATCTGTTAACTCTATCTTATAATTTATTTTTAATCTAAATAGAAGTAATATATTAGACTTCATTTTAAAGAATATATTTATAAAATTATAATATTCCTTTAGAATTATTGTTTATATTATTTATAGTTTTAAATCTAATTCTAATTAACTATTAATTATATTCTAAATCTTATTTATTGTAGTTATAAAAATTTAAATATTTTTTCTTTAGATAATTTATTAGAATCCTATTCTCTTAATTATTACAACTATAAAATTATTAAAATTAATAACTAAATCTATTTTCTAAAAATAGGATTACTTACTAAGAGTTCAAAAGATTTCTTTAAATATTTGTTTTATTTTAAATAATATATCTTCTTTATAGAAGATGTTATAGTCTTTATAATACTATTATTAATTAAATTATAAATCTCTTTGTTTGTAGTTTTTCTAATACTTCTTTAATATAGTAGAATCTAATTATTTCAAAATTCTAATTAAAATTAAATATATTAGCTATACAATAATCTCTTCTTTTAGAAAATTAATCTTTATTTTTAATTTTTATAAAATTAATTACTTTAGTTTTAATTGTATATAATTAATTAATATCTTCTAATCTACTAACTATAATCTTTTTAGAATTATATTATATTATTCTATATTTATAATTAATATAAAAGCTTTTTTTTATTAATAATCTCTAATAATAAAAAAAATAAAGATTATATAAATAATTAATAACAAAAGTTGTTCATCAAAAATAGCTACTATAAGATATTATTTTAATCTCTTAATTCTAAAGTTATAGTATTCTAGCTTCTCTACTATTTAAAAGTATATTATTAAATATATATTTATTTTACTATCTATTAATATTCTAATTTAAAAATATAAAGAATTAATTAAAATCTAAATATTAATAATAAAATTCTTATTTAATAATATTTTTATTAATTTATTTTTTGTAATAGTAAATAATTAATTATCTAAAAAGAAGACTTCTTTTAGATCTATCTATTTTCTAAATCAATCTTTTTAAAAATAATAAATCAAAGATTAATTTTCTAAATAAAAGTAATAAAATTAATAATAGTAGTAGTAGTATAAAAAGATTTATTAAAATAATTTTAATTAAAATAATTATAATTTTTATATTTAAAATATTTATTTTTATTTATTAATTTATTATATTTAATAAAGATTATTAAATTTAAATAGAATATATTAATTTGTAAAACAAAGATATTAATAAAAGGTTTATCATCCTCTTTTTTAATTATTAATAAAAAAGATTCTTTATAATTAGATCCTATATTTCTAAAATTAATTGTAGATTATACTCTAATAACATTCTTAGTTTACTTCTTCTATAGAAGATTAATTAAATAAGAATTATATATATAATAAGTAATAAATTAATTAAAAAATATATTAGAATTATTAATTTAGTTTATTATAAAAGTTTATAGTAAATAAAACAACTTCTTAAAAAGATTTTTTTTAAAATATTTTTTAATAATACTAATTTCTTTTATCAAATATTTAAATTTAATAATAAAATTACTAAAATTATTCTTTAAATTTATTTTTAAAATATTATAAGCTATTTTAATCTCTACTTTTTTATTTAGATTAAAAAAGATCGATTTTAAATATTTATAAAGATTATTAATATTAATATAAAGATTATTTTTATTAGGATTTATTTAAAAGCTAATATAAAAAAAGATCTTTCTTTTATAGCAACTATAGCTATATAATAGATAATATAAAGAGATTAGATAATATACTATATTTACTTTTAGCTTCTAATATATAGCAATCTTTCAATCTTTATATTATAAATCTTTTCTATTCTTCAATATAGAAGTATTAAACATCTTCTAAATCTTCTAATATTAAGAAGTTTCTATAATCAATATATTTTCTTAAAAATAAAATAAATTTATTAGTTAGATCTAAATCTAAAAGAGTTAGAATTCTATTTAGTTCTATTCTTATTCTATTATAATATAATATTTATCTATATTACAATATATTATTTTTAAAAAGTTGATTTGGTTTTCAATATTTTATAAAAAGATAAGTCGATTATTAACTTTATTTAGTCATTCTATAATATATAAACTTTCATTTTCTATTCTTATCTATAATTCGAAAAAAAACTCAAAATATTCTTTTATATTTATTATTTTAAAATACTTGATTATATCTTCGAAAATTTTGTACTTCTTTATTATATTATAAAATCCATAAATAGTAACTATTAAAATATTAAAGGGTTAAGAAAGTCAAAAGGGTCTGGAAATGAATATACTTTTTCTATAATCTTCTTCGTAAAAACTATACTTCCGTTCCTTCTACTCTTTCGTAGTCTGTCAAGTCTGTAATCTCTCCACTATATCGATCTATCTATACGACAGTTTGTTCGATTTAATTGGTCGGTTTTACTTTCGGTTCTTTACTTCTAATTGGTGGAGCTAACCGATGCTAAGACGCTAGCGTAGGCTTACGTCTATGCGACTCTCGGTTAGCAAAAGATAGTAAAATGAGTTTTAATCTAGTATGACGTAGCGGACTTCGAAAGAAGGTCCATTCACTAAAAGAGACTAAAACTAGGGAAAGAAAGGAGAAAGGGAGCTACTGGAAGAATTTGGGAGGGTTGGGTTCCCGGGTTCGGGTGTGGATGCCTCACCCCCCAGGCACCCAACCCCCCGATTCTCACAACGCGTATGTGGCCCGACTTGCGCAAGAGCTGGATGACGAGTTCCAACGACTTGGCCCAGACACAGTGTGCGCATTCTTCTTGGAGCCAATGGTCGGTACGGTACGTGAGCACAAATGATATTCTTGTTCGATTGCTTTGAGAAAGTGAATTAATTTGCTTTGAATTGTAGGCTCTGGGTTGCGTGACAGCCGTGCCGGGATACTTACAGGCCATGCGGGATGTATGCGACCGCTACGGTGCCCTGCTCGTCTTCGATGAGATCATGTGTGGCATGGGGCGCACTGGTATCATGCATGCTTGGCAAGAGGAAGGTGTTGTCCCCGACGTGCAGCTCGTGGGCAAAGGTCTTGCCGCAGGATACGGAACCATTTCCGGTTTACTCGTCGGAGATCGTGTGGTCAATGGGTTGAGGGAAGACGGCGGCTTTTTTGTCCACGGACAAACCTACCAATCTCACCCGCTAGGGTGTGCCGCAGCCGTCGAAGTCCAAACCATCATCAAGGAGAATAACCTGGTTGAGAACTGTCGGATCATGGGTGCGTACCTCGAAGAGCAACTGAGACTGCGGCTCGGAGATCATCCGCATGTCTGGGATATCCGAGGACGCGGTCTCTTCTGGGCTGTGGAATTCATGGAAGACAAAGCTACCAAAACTCCATTTGATTCCAAACTTGGCCTCAGTAAGAGGATCCAGATCAGGGGATTGGAGAAGGGGTATGACATGTGCTTGTTTGCTGCCACTGGTGCGGTGGATGGGTGGAATGGCGACCACTTTTTGCTCGCACCGCCATAAATTGTTGACAAACAAGATGTGGATGAGATAGTGAACCGAGTGGTCAAGATTATTGACAGTGTTTTTGCGGATGTTTATGCCCGCAAGCCATGAGCTGGTAGTCGTTGGTGTCGCATGTTTCCATAGAAATTGATGGTTTCCTTTTATTTCAATCTAGACTCGTCACTGAATCCATTAGCACAAAAGGCTGAGAGTAATGGAAAAAAGAAATATCAGAAGCGAAGAAGGGAAGAAGAACAGGAGGAGGGGGGAACTGTGGAAATTACGTCGAGTGGTGAATATCTCCATTTTCGTCCACCAGACTTCAAAGAGAGCAAGAACGCCCCCACGAGCGGAAATCCACAAGAGAGTGAAGATCCGCAAACCCCAGAGCCCTGTAACCTGTCATGATTTCAATGCCTAGAAAAACAGATCCCCCGGCAAATGGTGTTGGGCGACCTTCTGGAACATATTCCGCCTTTACTGACTCGCAAATCTACTCATAGGCCATTTCCAGCGCCATCGCCTTGGATTTACCCCAATTTGTCGCCCTGAATCATACAAATAGAGCTCGCAACGGCCGGAGAGTACGAAACAGAGCAGGCTGATGATGCTGCTTGATGACAAAACCTGACTGATTGATTGGCTGCGCGCTGGTGGCTGCGGAGGTCTAAGTAGCTGGGCACCGAAGGGAGTCTGCTCAGTCAGACTCTGATACCGACTGTAGTATCATTGGGTTGTTTGCGGCAACCTCCAGCTGTGTGGGGTTGTGATGCTTGCATGGTACTTGTTTCCTTGTGTGGTAGCTTCAACCTCTGTCTTTCTCTTCACAAAAATATTGTTTCGAGTTCTTTTCCGCTTCCCTCAAATGGCTTAAAATTACCTAGGCACTCACTAAAGAAACCTACACCATGAAGGTAGAGCCCGCTTCTGCGTTCCACCGACAGTGTTGAAGTCAAGACTCCAAGGACATCTAGCGTTCTATCTTTCGCCTCCCTTTCTCCATGTACCATTACTAATCTTTCTCTTCTTCCAACCAAAAATGTTTGATCTGCTTTTCATGTCTTCCAACAGCAGATCTCTTCATAACATGATGACGTTCCCCGCATGAGAACCGCTGTACTAAAAGAGGTCAGTTGAGAACCGGGGGATTGGGCTTCCGGAGGCTGTGTTGCTGGTCTCAACAGAGGTAACCAATTGTGCTATGCTAATATTACTTTCGAAAAGCCGACATCTTGTTCAGACAAACGCCCACCATCTCGCACTGACCAAACCTGCTACGTGAGAACATCTGCAGATAACCGAAACGGGCACACTTGGTCGGAATGGAAACACTCCTCCAGCTGCTGAATATCTGGATGGTTCAGAAATGATACCAACATCCCTTTCATTATCACCGAGCCACCCTTAGGCAAAGTTGCGACCAACTGCAGAACCAGAGTTCATGATCTTTCTCGAGCTGTCATGAGACTTACAGTTGGCTGTAGTTGCTTTAAAGACTGAAGTGAGAGGCAAGGAAGTTATTTCGTGGTGCTGATGTGATGTGGATGGGGAGTAGATCATTCCTAAATCGCTTTTCTCCCGCTATATAAGCAAACTTTCTAGTAAAACTTTCTCTTCTCCCTCCAACCGTCATCCTCGCAACGCGAATCAAGAATGCCTGAGTACAATCTCGTCTCATACAATCATTTGATGCGTAGGATGACTGACAATATGGGCATAGACCAGTTCCAGCTCAGCCCCCACCACCTAGGGACCATCCCAAAATGGATGAAGGAGGGTAAGAAGGCCTCACATATCTCTACCGATTGGTCCAGCAACTGACATGAATAGAAACGACTCCGACGCCGTTCTTAAACAAGACGCAGTTACTGATACACTCAGTACCACTCAACTCAGCCCGGTCAATGCCCTAGCAGGGGAAAGGCCCAACCAGGAAATTTCCCGCCAACCCAAGGAGAAGAGGAAAGAGCGGGCCAGGCTCCTCTCCGAGCGCGAGTGGATTATGATTCAAGTCTGCCGACTATTTACTAGGGAAACCCCTTCCCCTGGGTCTGTTTCGATTCCCTCCGCTGCTGCTATGCAAACCACTCAAATGATCGAGGATTTTCTCACAATCCACAGGCGAATTTTGGACATTGAAGCCATCATTGCCGGAATGGTGGACATATCCACATTGGCCAAGAGTCCATGCGTCGCCGCCGCCAGAACCGTTCCAAGAATGTCTTGCCGCCCAAGGACCTCAACGTCCCCCGCCCTGTTGACCGGACTCTGAAAACAACTCTGGAGGGTCTGATGTCCTTTAGAGTGTCTACCAGAAGGCCCAGAGACTAACATGAATAGAAATTACCACGCCGCCGGCGTACCTCGAGTAATCGAGGCTCCAGATACTACTCCTCCCCAAGTCGGCCACGACAAAGTTCAAGTAGGGGGGCAGGGCACCTGTCGCACCGTCGATGAAAATCAACAGCCCGACAACCAAGAACCCCTCGCTATTTCAGAGAACGAAGGGAAGGATACGGATCCCGTGCAGCAAATGGATCCCGCGCAGCAAATGGATCCCGCGCAGCAAATGGATCCCGTACCGGTGGTGGATCCAGTACCGCCAATATGATGAGCGCCAGCGGATCTTCAATCAATGCCGTCAAGACCTCAATAGCGTGATTGTCTTGTCTGAGTTCTCATTGATGCGCAACTCTGCTGCCGCTGCGCATATCAAAGAAAAAATCAAACAACTCCTCATGTTCGACATGATACTGCTGGAAATCGGCACCCTCATTGAACATATCATAGAGGGTGTATCCACACCAGGTAGTCAATAACTTTATTGTGGCTCCGGGTGTCGGCCCCTTCTGATGTTATTTGCTGCTGCTTTTGTTATGGGGGGCTGCTGCCCCCAATGTGAGTAGATTCTTAGCTCTCTCTCCTTGTATCTTCCTTCTCCCTCTCTCCTCACTCTCTTTACTGAAAATTCAAGAGCTTGCAAATTTTTCATACTCAAAAACCCATATATCGGAGACCCCGAGCAGCTCCCCCCAACCGTTATGTCAACAGGTTAGAATGAAGAGGCACTCTATTACGGTCGTTCTTTAATGACCCGTCTCTCTGGTCTCTATCCCCTCAGTCTACTCGAGATCAACTATCGATGCCATCCACAAAGCTTGAGTTGGCCCACATCCCAAGGCAAAATCACCGCTAGTGATCAAAATGTCGCGGCTGAGCGAGTGGGAAACGCTTGGGATACCTTCACAGCTCCCATCCATCTTTTGAAGCGCAGTGGTCTTGTTAGAAAACGGCTATTGGCGATTGACGTCAATCGAAAATCCGAGTAACTGCGGTGAATACGTCCTAGCAAAACGACGAACACATCGATGTGGTGATCACTTTCTGGAACATGACTTCGAGCAACAAATCGCCGCAAATAAACCAGGCTTCGAAATCATTGCAGAAATAAAAGAACTGCGAACACGTTTCGCAACCCTCGAATCCCAGAATAAGGAACTCGAAAAGAAACTCGAAGCATTTCCGCAAAAAAATCTTGACGTTCGACAGAGAGCAATTATAACATAATGAGAGCTGGAAGAAGATGCAAAGGCAAATCGCGCGGTGTCTTTGGCTATCTGCTGGGAAGAACGAAGAGGGAGCGAGGCAAAGAAGCTGCATCTTCCCACAGATAAAGCGGTCACCTGAGGTCTCTATCTCAGTCTCCTGAGATCAACTATCGGTGTCATCCGCAAATCTTGGATCGGCTGCAATCGGCCAGTTACAACAGCAAAATCGCCAATTAGAATCATTTGGCTGAATGGGTGGGTAATGCTCGGGTGCCTTTACGTTCGGTTTCAGAGAAACAAGAGCTTTCCCCGCCCTCGTCAGTTTCCACGTCTTCACTGGAGCTCGAACTGTCTTGAAAGGCTCGCCTCCCTCGTCAGTCTCCGTGTATCCTCTGGAGCTTGGACTGCCTCCAACCGCTCGCATCTCATTGGTAACCACGTCGTCTCTTCGACTCGAATTTTCAATCTGTGCTTCTCACAATCAATCGCTCATTCTGCGCCGTGGATAAAGCAAACGCCTATAAACATGTGTTGAGAGAAGCCCGGGAAATGGAAAGACAGCAGCAGATCGCTAATGATCTGATCTTCGCGGAGTTCATGGACAAGAAACAGCAGGATTTGATCGTTGCCCTGGTCTTGAAGCTTCCCATGTTTCAACCCCTTCCGCGGGTCAATTTCATTTCTCTGTGGCTAAAATGCATCATAACGCAGAGCAGCCCACCCATTCTCACAGCCGTCTATCCCACTCCACGGATGCATGGAAGATCCGGATCTATCAATCAATGTTGTGATCTGGGTATAATGCAGTACTCGTATGTAGGAATGTAAAAGCGTAATTAACGCGGGAAAAGAAAACGACAAATCAACATGAGCCTGATAAAACCATTCACTTCATGCGGGCTGCCAAAGATGATACCACCAAGAAATGCAAAAGCAAAGCTATCCATTGACGACTACTCCGCCATTAGGGTGCAAGCTTTGGCCAGAAATGAAGCTGCTATCCTGACTTGCGAGGAAAACGAAACATGTCGCAACCTCACTAGGCTGTCCCGGACGGCCCATTGGTGTGCCACTGAACTGCTCCTGGGCCTCTTTGGTCATAGTGGCTGGAATAAGAGGCGTCCAAACTAGGAAAGGCATTTGTCAGTATGGGGTTGAGATGAAATGGCAGTAACATACCTGGACCAGGACAGACACAGTTTACCCGAATTCCATTCTTGACTTGTTGGTTTGACAGGCCCCTGGTGAATGCGACGATTGCCCCCTTTGTCGAAGTATAGTCGAGAAGATCTGGCCGACCAATGTAATGATTCACAGATGCGCAATTGATGATGGTAGACCCGCTTTTGAGGTGTGGGATCGTGTATTTTGACAGATAGAATATAGGGTGGATGTTGGTGTCGAATGTGCTCTCCCACTGGGATCTGTGAGGGTATGTTAGAACGTTGTGGTCTGTGAGGACAGAAGTACCATACTCTTCCAAGTCCTTAATGTCCTCAATCATCGTTTGAGTCCCGGCATTATTGACTAGGATGTCAATACCACCTAAGTCCCTCAAGGCTGTGTCCACCACCCTCTGACAGTTTTTCTTCTCTCGAATGTCGATGGCAAGGCAATAACACTTTTGCCCAATTTCCTCCACCCGTCTCCTAGTCTCTTGTGCATCTTCCTCCTCTTCGGGCAAATATGTAATCAGACTGGAGGCTCCCTCCATGGCGAAAAGAATCGCAACCGCACGGCCGATGCCTGAATCTCCACCGGTGATGATAGCCTTTTTTCCTGAAAGCTTCCCAGCTGCTTTGTATGTTTGATAACCGCCATCGTCAGTTGCGACCTTGCTTGAAATGGGCTTTGGATTTTCCATCTCCGCCTGTAAGCCGGGCTTCGAGTGATGCTCAATGGGAACTTGGTGGCCTGTAATTCTGATGAGCCTGGAGATAGCGAAATCGGATTATGGATGATTTGGAGAGTTTACCTTGCTCAAATTGAGACTGAGGGCCCCGAGCGGGCTTTTCCACTTCCTGTTGCATTTTCAAATCTTCGAAGCTGCCTTCCAAGGTTTGGGTTTTCAATAGGTCTGAGTGGTGATATGGATGGTTCAAGATCCAATAATCTCGAGCAGTGGACTTGTGTTGACTGGAATATATAGTTGAATTGGTGATCAGTTTTCAAATCATATCCTCAAGTCTCGTCAATATGACGTTGAGAAAAGTCAAGTCTCTGCAAGAAATTGAGAATTGACCCGTTTTACTCTTCAACAATCTTGTTTGAAAGTGGGATTTAGGCTTGTCCAGATGCCCGCAGGCCCGGGGGCACAATGACGTAGAAAGTGTCCGGCTCGACACCTCATTGCCAACCAACTGATGAGAGTATATCTATCGATGAATCTTATCAGGTTTGATGACCCAGTACTCATGATGAATCATCCATGACAGTACTTACAAGCCCCATGTGTCTTTCTCATCTTGTTGGGTCAGCCGGTCAGGTGACATACTGCCAGGTCCGTTGCGGCCTGATTCCTGCCTGATTCCTGCCTTCTTTTGCCTGAATTATCACTCGGAGATAGCCTCGATTCCCCCTTCTCTCTTCTTCTTCTCACTCTTCGGAAGTGTCTCACTTCTTCGCCTCATATCGCCCTCTGTCATCTCCTCTTGTCTCACAGAATTTCGTGGGAGCTCGAGAGAAGAGTAAGTTCACATGATTTCTGTCGTCAGTGTGACGGGATCTGTGGCTGATAACGGCCGGATGTTGGGACCCGGTGTTAGCGCAACCAAGTTTCGAACGGCGACTGGGGTCCGGGGTATTGCCCAATGCAAACAATTCAATGTGAGATCAGGTTATCCACAAACACCATATCGATGACGGAAGATCACCGTAATGGCACGCTGTTGCCGACGGTCTTAACAAACCTGGTAACAGACCCTGGGATTATTTGACTACCAAGACATCCGAGGTGTCGAGATCACGAACTGATTTCTCAGATCTTCAAATATGGCCAACGGAGTCTTTCAACTGGTGTGCGATTGCAAGGTGAGGACGTTACACATGGAACAGCCGGACCAACCTAATCATCAAATTTCAGCATGATCCCTGGGGCAAGAAAGGGGAGAGCTCGCTCGCCGGGCGGCTTTGGTCGCATGTACCCAACACAGGAGACCTGGACACTTCAGAAACATATTCTGAAATGTGGATGGGCACCTACCCTTCTGTTCCCTCCCGGGTCTACTCAACTGGGAAACTTCTCTCCGAACATTTGAAAGATAATCCGGAACTTGTCGGTGATTCAGTTTACAAAAGATACGGTCCGGACATCCCTTTTCTTCCAAAGGTGGGTAAAGCATTCAAGCTGAAATGGTACTCAACCTAATAATTATCAGGTACTATCGTTTGCCAAAGCACTCCCACTGCAAATACATCCCGACAAAGATCTTGCAGAGCGCTTGCATGCCAAGAACCCCGAGAAATTCGGCGATGCCAACCATAAGCCTGAAATTGCTATCGCTTTGTCACGATTCGAACTGTTTGTAGGGTTTAAACCCCTGGGCCAAATTTCAGAGCTCCTACGCTTGAATCCATTACAAAAACTGCTACCAGCGCATGAGAAATTGGACGATAATGCTCTACGCAAAGTATGCGAGACCTTGCTGACCTTATCACCGGAGGCCGTATCAAATACCATCACAGAATTGCAAAAAAATATCTCTATCTGAGTTCGGGGATAGTGAAAACGTTCCATCCCTCCTTGAGAGGCTCAGCAAGCAATATTCGTCATTCGATAACGGCAGTCTGGTTGCCGCGCTTCTGATGAACTACCTGGTCCTGGAGCCTGGAGAAGCCGTCTGTGTTCCGGCAGACGGCATCCATGCCTGGCTTTCGGGAGACATCCTCGAATGCATGGCGCGGTCTGACAACGTTCTCAACACGGGATTTTGTCCACGTGCCGACCGTGATGATATCGAATTGTTTACACAGTCTCTTACATTCAAGCCACATGGTCCAGAGGAATCTATCCTCCAATCAAAGAAGAGCTCAATCGGAGTGAAAGGAAGATCGATTGAATTTGCTCCTCCTTTTAGTGAGTTCAATGTCCTGGCTGTGGCTTTATCTCCAACGGAGGTCGAGAAGCACAGCGTACTGGGGAGCCCTAGCATCTTGGTCGTCACCCAGGGCTCTGGAAAAATGACGGTGGGAGATGGAACCGTCCACGAAATTGGCCTGGGAAGTGTTTATTTCACCGCAAAAGACGCTGAGCTTGAGTTCTCAACCAAGACCGGATTGATACTGTACCGAGCATATGCTACCTTTTGATTGCATTACTTGGGATGTGGTATGGAAGATTTAGAAATGATACAGATGGATCTCTGATTTTCTCTCTCCATTCACTCTATTTGGCAATCGAGTCAAACGACGCCTGGTATGTCGAAATCATTGTCTTGCCTCTGTTTCTTGCTCTATCGTAGTTCATTTTAACAAAAGTACTTATCTCGCACACCATGTTATTCCCTCTCCAGATACGTCATAAGATCGGGGTCTGCAGTTCTATTAGACCCCGCCTACGGCACATGTCGGGCGTTTTTCTACGGTACCGGGCGTGCCCATCTCCACGGCCAGAACTTCTAGACGTTGAACATGACTCAGGACCCAATCTTTGTAGAGGGAGTCCTTATCCGCAACCAACGATGATGTACAAACCCGCAGTGGAGATGGGCAAAACATTGTCTGGCAATAACGGGGTTTGATTGGTGTCTCTGTGGGTTGAGCCCCACGCAGCATTCTACAGCGGCACTTTCTTCCGTCCCTTCCATCCATGAAAGCAAAACGATCATCTTTTCTCATGAACAAGAGCGAAGTACACATAGCCATTTGAAAAGATTATCAACCAAGGTTTCACTATCAAACTTGGAAACAATTTGGAGTTTGAGAGTTTCAGTACCATCAATTGAGCAATTGATGGTACATTTTACGTAACGCTGCGTTCTTACCCAGGTTGACAAACCACGTTCCTGTGGATTATCATGCACCTTTTGTGTTGTACGAGTATGTACATGTAGGAAAAAGCTTCCATCGGTGGCAAGAGTGACACACTTGCGGATCGACTCTTTGACATCATACAAAGACCAAAAGTACCTAAAGATCCACGGTAATAACTCAATTCCAGCATAGGGCTACGTCTACTGGGTTGCCGAGAAAAAGGATTTGTCCAAAGTACTCGTACTTGTACATATTACTGAGTTTTCGAGTAAACGATGCGACAGTTTGATCAGACGCGATATGAGCTCCACACAGGTAGCTCGAGTGGATCCGCGGATCCGCGGGCCCGCCCCACTATGACGGGGGCTACCTTTTCCGGATGGAGCAGCCAACCAACGATAATCCTAGCCGCTGCCGATCACGTTGCGTTCCAAATTATGTGCTTGTGCCGCATTTGATATCACACGTTGATTGGGTCCTATCGAACAGCCGACCACGTCATATGCAAGGCTCCGTACATATATCCATGTACTTATCCGTACTCTCTCGGAGTACACAGACACATCCGTACATAGGTACACCGGGAGCTGTCAGGGTTGGTAGCCAATGGAACTCCATGGGTATGCGGTTGGGCTTTTGAACATGCTGGATCGAATTCTGATTTGGCTCTAAAGTTCGCCGATAACAAACATCTTCTGGGATCCACTGGAGAACAGCTCGAATCCTAACCCATCCACGGATATTGTATCCACTCTCAAAAGCCCCGTTTGGCCAATATGGCCTGAGTTATGCATGTACGAGTTTTCTCCGATTCCTTGGGGTCTTAAGATTAGTTCACGAAATAACGATGATTTCATCGATGTACATGGGGTAGCCTTCTCATTGTATGTTTCAAATCAGCTCCCATATCGAATTTAACCCGCCCCCCCCCCCCCCCCCCCTCCAATTCCTTTTTCTTTATTGATTCTTCATTTTTTACACCCACCATATACCTTGACCACTCAGGTCTGCCATTCTAGGAGTTGTTACCTTTTGACCTTGAGAATACCAAAGTTCGATTTACTTTGATAGCTGCCCTGCATACTTCGCTTCTGTTGAATAGTTCCTGCCCAGGAAATTGCCTTCCCAATGTTGTACCATCAGTATGTCCGCCTTTGTGTACTTGGAAATCTTAATGATGAGCCCAAACCTAACACCATCACAGTGCGGGGTCGCAGAAACCGGACGATGGGTTCATCAGTCGGTTTCAAAACCTTTACGGGAAAGTGTTCACCGGCACAAACGCCGATACCAAACAGCCAAGCCAATCCTTAAACAAGGACAATGAAACGCACACGAATGATTTCCACTTCGTCGATCCTTTTGCATTTGATCAATGTCAATTGCCAGTGAATGTTGATTCTTCGGGCGATGAAACATGGATGCAACCTCAAGCTGAACACTCAAAGGTGTATCCCTCAGGATCAGAATCATTCGGAATTTTCAATAATCAGGGGGCTCCAGAAGGATCTCCTCCTGACCATTGGAGCTCTTCGAGTCAATCCAGCATGGATTCGAGCTCGAACTGCGTGCAGAATGCTGCGCTCCCACAGCTTTTCGACAGCATTGACCCCTTCAAAATCAATGCTCCTTCTTTACAAACCCAATTTACCCAAGACACCATCGATTACGCGTCAATGAACACTACCAATTCAACAAACCTCGACAGAGGTATGGGCGTCTCACCTCGGATGACAATGCAGACAGGCTTCCAAGACACTGCTCCTTCTGAATCTAGAGACTCGGGTGATAAGGAATCGTATGTCTCAAACATCTATTATTTGCCCAGTGCTAACACGATGTGACTAGATTCCGTTACCAGACCGTGCTCCAAGCGCCAACCGCAATAATAAACTACCAGAATGAAGTCCCAATCTCGTACTTGAACAAGAGCCAGGTCTATTATATCACAGTCACGGACTCTATGGCACCTTTCGTGGCCGAGGCCGCACAATTCAGAACCTTCATCCGAATCTCGTTTGAGGAAGAGCATCGCCGAAACTCGGCCGCTAGATGGCAGCTGTGGAAAGATGGCCGAGAATCGACCGAGTCCAAGAGACGTGAGTTGCCTCCAATGGCAGTCCAGTATGCAGGCCAGGGCGATCAAATGCTTGTAGAGCAGGCGAATCTGGATGGTTTTTCAATCATCTGGTCCACATTGGCCAACGGTGCAAACAGATGTAGCATACCTGTTCGATTCAACTTTCTGTCTACCGACTTCACGCTAGCAAAGGGCGTGAAGGGCGAATCGGTGCGACTTTGTGTGAAAACAGAGAGAATCCAGAGTCCTGATATCGCACCTGATCCGGAGATTTCATTTTGCCAGGTGAAGCTGTTTAGAGACCACGGAGCTGAAAGGAAGATGTCAAATGATGTTGCTATCATCCACAAGAGAATGGAGCGGTTGAAACTGCAAATCAAGTATCCAGATCAAACCCGGACATCGAAACATCGGAGAGACAGCACTCCTGCTGGAGGCTTGGGACAACCCAATGATCGATATCAAAAGATGAGAGGCAACTCGCTGGGATCTTTGCCTAACGGCTTAACACAAGAACAGCTTAAAAAATTCCAACAGAAGCTAGATGCGCTCCAGTGGGCTCTCAGGTCATCCAAGCCAGAGACTGTGTTCAGTCTTCGAGCCGATCATCATGACGATCCTGATTTACATCCTCGTTTGTCAGTAGACACGTCGAAGATACAGGTCCATAATCCACTGCACCAGAGCATCCCGGCCGTCCAAGAAAGTATTTCGCCAAAATCCAGATCATCGGACTGCTCGGAATTCAAAATGCCCAGAACGGTTTCACAGTTGAAAAAGTTGGCTCAGCCTGGTAAGTCATTCTTCTGTTCGGTGATTCATAAAACAGTCTTGGGACTAACATGGCCCTTAAACCCAGTTGCTTGCTTTTACATCAAAATCTCCAAAAATAATATAGCGCCCACTAAGCACTATCGTGCTATTTACCCCAAAGAGAGAACGGTCCTCGAACTCAAAAAGAGGATAGCTGAAAGCGATCCTACCATCTCAGTGGACTCGCGCATCTATCACGTCAATAAAGCCAACCTTCAAATCGTCGTCGATGACGAGTTTGTCCAACACATTGCAGAAGGGCAGGATATGGTTGTTCAGATCCTGGATGCCCCTGATCTCTCGGAGCTTGGGGAGTGCCCTACTCCTTCGAAGGATCTCTGTTTAATATACTGAGCCCTGATACTTCGAGGTTCGGGAAATTTTAAAATATATGAGAAATGAGGCGTTCGGTTCGTGATTCTAGCGACTTTTGACACCAAAAGAGCAATTGCATTGGATATTCCATATTCTTCCACTTCATTTGATCGTAGGAAGTGTATAAATAGGGGTGCTCTCGAGACTTTTCACGATGGCCCAATGGCCAATTTCCAAGGTTGGTGCCTGAAGATGCCTCATTATACGGGTACCACCCTTGAAGTCGATGTCTGGTATTGTAATTCAAGATCTCGGGAGCCCTCCTCATAAACCTCTCCTGATCTCACGTTTCCAAGTCCTGATTAGTCCGATTACCGATCGATCGATCGATCGATCAGTGCATCCCTGAATTACTCGTTGCCTTGAGCCTTCAACCTTCTGATCGGAGCGCAAAGTCCGACTTGGAGGAACGATCGCGAGGGGGTGTGTAATGGTAATTCAGGTATCTTGAAATCAGGCATAAAAGCATCGACAAAGTGCAGAACTCTGACCAATCAGGAACGAGCAAGGGTCCGTCAAAACATGATGAAAAGTCTGGTTGATTATTACATGATCCTGTCCCTTTTTGTATTAGGCAGTAATCATGTGACTATCTTTGTAAGTTACAGTGGTGCAAACTATGCAAACTACGGGGCCCACTTTTTGGCAAGCAGTCACTGGGACCTTCGTACATAACACTTCTTCTTCCTATCACACATCTCGAGATCTTCCCATCTGTGCTTGGAGAGCTTCTCCCATGAACCAGAATGCTCACGGAGTTGGATACGGATTTAAGTTCGGTTCGGACTTAGACCATTTGCAGGACAAATTTCAGCTGAAAAAGGGGGGTGATGTCACTACGTTATACTTTGCGTGTAAAGCACCCTATCATGTTGACTATCCACATCGAAGGAACTTTGGTCAGTTTATTTGTTGAGAAGTGTGAGACATATCATATATAATAACCCCAGTAAATCCATCCGACAGGACTAAAGAAAACATTCCAGGCTCATCGAGATCTCTTCCATCCAGCACTGATGTCGTATATATTGAATAACTATATTGCCGTTAGAGGTTCCAAACATTTTACTTGAATAATAGATAAATACTTTTCGGCTATTTTCTGGTGACTGCAAACTTGAGTTTGAAATGTAGACCGTTATCGACTAAGATTTTATCAATGACAGGGTTCAAGTCACAGTGAACTGAGACTAGAAGAGGAATCTGACTTCAGGAGTGATAGTCTATTTACTATTGTTGAATAAGGCTATAAAGATGCTCTAGGTATGGAGAGGTTTTTGGATTTTTATAAAGTTTTTGTATCATTGTGAAAATTAAAATATTTAAAAATAATATATCAATTATCTTCAAATTCAGTTATTCAATACCGATAATAAAAATTTTAAAGAAAGAAATAGAATCTAAGAACTTCTAATAATCAGCTATATCTATAGAAGCAAAACAACTCTAGAAGATCGATCATTCTAAAGTTCTATATCACAAAATAACAACACAAATATTGGAAACTTATTTAATTTAATTTTAGTTACTTTTGTTTTAAATCCTATTTTATTGAGATTTTTACTGAGTCAAAGTGTAAGTTTTGAGGCTACAGGGCATGAGAAAGGGCGGACAGAACCGATTGAATTGACTGCGGAGAGAGAGAGAGGGAAGAAGAAGAGAGAAGTGGGGAGCAGATCTAATCTACAAACGGGATTTGGGACAAACTCCCTACACAACAGTAAGGAATGTACAGGTTCAGGCATACAGCCCGTCAACCCAGCAGGAGATCAGGGGGGTATTCCCTAGTAATCCGTTTGCGATTCGCTTCGGATCCGCTACAGATTCGTGGTAGGCTCGGGTAGGGATCTGCGAGTGTACTTTGTAGGTATATCACAACTTTAGGTAGACACAAGGATGATCCGCTAACTATACTATGACTAGATCTCGACGATTCATGGTGAGATAACCGTCTCACTTGAGCAGCAGGAACCTTCCACAATGTTTCAAAGATGTCATTGGAGAGAGAGTAGAGGCGAAGCACCTCAGGTGTCTGCAGACTGGGAGGCTCCAAAGCGAACCGTGGGAGGTTCCTGAAGTCCCTAACGTATCACGAGGGATTCGTATTGACCTTGTATGAAGTCGGGACTTCTTACAATATTATACTCTAATATAATCCGTAGTGCTATCATAATACAATTCTAAAGTTTGACTGTGCAAAAAAGATAATGTATAAGGAATGTAAAGCTTATATACCTCGATGATCCAACATTCGGGTAAATAATCTCAACTGTTCCAGTGATTGACTTGTCGAAAATAATCTGGTAAAGAAGCAAGATTTAGTAGTGTACGGAGTATAGTATATCTTCGATCTACAGTAATACAACTACATATACTTTTCCAAGTGAATTTTCCATTGCGCCGCTAACACATACTAGTCGCTCTAGAAAGGGTCCAAGGGTATCCTTGTCGACTGCTCAAGTGTATGTAAATCTATTGAATTGTCCAGAGGTCGTAGATTACCTGCCATGTGACATTCTGGATAGTACTGGGACTTGCTTTAAAATTCATATGGTATGCTCTTCTACAGTAGAATTCGAAAACAATTTATCCCCAAGACACTCTTTGTTTCTCGGCCTGTATCCAAAAATACATTAATCCGAATTGGGATAATGCGTGAAAATTAACTTTCTACTACTTAAGTAAGAATACATCCTCCTTTAATCCATAACGACCACATCAAGTGCCGTACGAGCAGCCACTGGAACATTGTACGCACATGATACAATTGGAGACTAGTACCCAATGACTACTTAAGTGAGTAGATTTGACAAAACGGATAAACTACAACAGAGAAAATGCACCCATTGAATGAAGAAAACTAGGTGAAGACGTTTGAACGTCATTAAGTCCATGGAACTAGTGCCCGGATATTACCGACGTTTCATGTTTCACCGCGTATTTTTTTCCCTTGCCAGTGACCTAAGAATCCGCAGTCTGTTCAAAGTCACAGGTACTCTGGTACTGTGCGATACCAAATCCTAAGCATGACATTGCCCAAAGGCGCATTTCACTGAGTTACTGCAGAACTCTGCTCTTTCTGCACGATAGAACAAAAGACTTGGGCGACATGATGGAAAGACTCCTTCGGTACCCATGGAGGCATATCCTTAGATCTTGGATCGTTCTCAGAAAAGGTCTTTACCAGCGAGAAACACATCATGTCCAGATCCCTCGCCCCTTCTCCTGCCGGCATACAGGGGAACGAAAACAAATATATGAAAGCCGCATCAACTCCTGCATTGTTGAGAAGCTGAAGCTGCGTCCCAACATAATCGGCCTGTTCCTTCTCGCTCCGATTCGGGACAACATCATTCTCGAATATACCAGTGCCGTCTGGGTTCGTGCCTTTCAAGAGTATGAAACCGCCGTCCCCGCGCTCTGCTGCTCCCTTGTAGGCGCAGCAACCGACTTCTAAAACAGCGAGAGGCTTTCCAATCCTGTACCGATCGAGACACGAGACATAACTCTCTGCTGTCTCTCCTCGGCGATAATAGTCTATGCCGACGACGTCAAAAATATCCCAGTCCACGACTTCCCAGGACCCAGCGGAATATGTGATCTGTCCTCCGAAATGGGAACGAATCACCCCGACGAAAGACCGCAACACCTTGTTTAGCCCGACAGACTTGTCACGCAGAGCCTGAGATATATCCTCGATCATGTGGCCTCTGGGAAACTGCAGGCCCAGAAACGCCGCACGGTCGTTAAAAGAATCTCCAGGGAAGACGCCTTTGCTGAAAATGGTGTATTCGCAGCCGGCGATAAAGACCAAATCAATGCCTTCATTGCGTAATGATTCCGCAGATTTTGCCGCCTCCTCGAAATATGCGCGGGTCTCATCGACGGTAGCATTCATCATCCACGGATTGAAAAACACCTTGAGTCCCATCGAGTGCGCTGATCGTGCCGCAGTCTCCAGCCGATGTATCTCCTCTCCTTCAATCCGCACGGCGTTGGCATGCAAATCGTTGGCGATTGTTTTCATGTCGTATTTGACTAGGGCAGGATCGAATGGTTCGACGGAGAATCCAGTACCACTGAAGTTGAGGCCGACATCGTAGACGATGCCGCGATACTTCATGGTGGACTGTTTGTTGGGAAGGATTGATAAGCGCAAGTGTCTGCAGGCCCGTGGGAAACGGAAGGATAACAATCGTGTCCAAATGACAAACAGGCAAGAAACAAGACGCACATAATATTCTGAAGTTCAAGTATATACTATGACCATTCGAAGGTGTCTCCACTGTTCGGACTGCGGACTCTTGGCGCCCCGAGTGTCCGGCTATGACTGAGAATTTCACCGAACCTGCAAATTATCCTTTCGGCAATCTCGTCGGGGAGGACTTCCAAAAAGTCCGGACTTACATTTTCTGATAGTCCACCATTCGGCATGCAATTTGCCCTGCCAAATCGCATTGAGAGCGTCTCTACACACCGATGATGTCATTTCCTGGCACCGACTACGGGCCCACCGGCCAAGCAGCAGAGGAAGAATGTGGCCTGGCTTCTCAGTGGAATGGAGTAGGCGAGCATGATATTGTCGTGAAGGAGAGAGTGGCCGTATGAGAACCTTTCCTTATTCGCGCCACATGTAAATAAGATGCTGACATGCTCCACAGTGTGATCGTTGCCGTCACCGGAAGGTACGATCCTTCTATTCGCCTGCAGCAAATGTTATCATAAGGTGTATCCAAGATCGGTCCATCTAGGTACTGACTTTCGAGCTGGCCTGATAGACCAAGTGTAATCGCATTAATCCGTGTTCACATTGTACCAAGGCGCAGACGCAGTGTACATTCAAACTGGCTCATAAAACCAAGGAAAAGCGGCAACGGGTCCTGATCTCGAGTGTATTGTGGGTTGTCTCTCGCCCGCCCCCCAAGTAAATCTAACTAATTACTAATGGACCATCAGTGAAAGAAGACTTGAGCATATTTCGAACAGAGTTGAGGAGCTCTACGGAATCATGGGACAACGTCAAGATGAGCGCCATAGTGATGATAGTAGCCTCATGGCCCCATTTAGTTTACGAGCACCATCATATTCAGCGCTCCAATCTGGCAAACTCCGGGCATCCCCGAATGCTCCAGCTCCAGCAGAAGGGATTGAGTCCGCATTGTTTGATCATGTCATTTGTGCAGCGGGAGCTCTTGAAATCGCTGTGATGAATGACCCATGCTCTAGGGCCGTCGGCAATTTAACTTCGGCGTTGAACACCTTGCGGAGCACAGTGAATGACCAGAAGCAGCAAAATGAGGCACTGGAAGGGTCACATTCATTTATAAAGGCACTACCTTCCAGTCTTAGTCTCAGGGATTTGCCTATCCCTTCCGTGGATAAAATCATGGCATGCCTCAGGAACGTTCAAGGTGCGTGTCTCTTTTTGGCTTATGTTGCACTAGTTCTGATAATCATACCGCAGATCGATCACCGAGCGAGATTTACTGGCCCTTCGAATTTGGATCTCTAGGAGACTTCACTCAGTCCGTCATCAGAGCCTGCACCCCCGGTCCGATCAGCGATGTGGAGCTGATCAAAGTCCACTATGTCCTTTACTCGCTCTTTACCCAATTCTCGATTGGTGCCGATGACGAGACGCTGAGACAGGACTACGATGTGCAAGCTGCAACGTGCAGGGAGAGCCTCGAGACAATTCTATCGAGCCTTTCCTTTCACATCGATACGAATATTGACTCTATCTGTGCCTTGTATATGGCGGTGCGTTTCTCCCTCTTAGTATTATTGTACCCCCCACGGTATTGATTTGCGATTTCAAACATACAGTCCCTTCATTGTCTCCAACAGGGAAAGGTGTGCATAGCCTGGACGTTTATTTCAAGAGCGTCACTTATGTGCCTGGCCTTGGGATTGCATAGCAGTCACGCCATGGTAATGGAACAAGGAGACACAGTGCAGCGAAATATATGCATTTTCTGGGCTGTGTACGTCCTGGAGAGAGCCGTGGCTTTACGGCTAGGCAGGCCATCGACTATTAGAGACCAGGATATTACCATCCCACGACTCACTTTGGACCGCAAAATGACCTCCCTAGCATATAACCGGCTGCCTGACTGTATCGATGTCGCTAGTCTCTACGGTCGCTTGTATGACAGCCTGTATAGTCCGCCTGCGCTGGCACAAACTGGCTCCGTTCGCATATCTCGTGCCAGTGTACTGGCTTCAGAACTAGAGCGGATGATAGCCGCGAGAACTGGATACTATGTAAGTATCTAAACATCTTTTTCTGTGCTCCCACCCGAAGCAAATACACGGAATCAGCCCGTGAACCCTCTGACTAACCGCCCTTCTCAGAATCGACCACATCTGTGGAGTAGCCATGTGCTAGATCCAGAACTTTTACGGTTCATGGTACACGCCAACAGAGCTATAGAATACTCAACTTTGGCGTCCATATATCGAGGAATCCCAACAGAAAGTTCTTCGGGTACAATGCCATGCACGCAATGCATCGCCGCTGCGCGAGTAGCCCTTAAAGAGAGCGAAGCCAGCATTGTCATACTTTCGGATGCAGCAAAATGGCCAACCGGCCTTCACCAATGGGTCAACGAGATTCTCCTAGTGCCAATCATCCCTCTCACAATCCTGGTCTGCAATGTTGTTGATACTGCTGACACGTCGGACCTGGACCGTTTAAAGGGAATGGTTGACGGTCTACAGTCTCTGGTACAGGTGTCGCGCTATGCCAGCTGTAATAGGCAGCTGCGTATTTTCAAGTCACTATATGATGTTGTAGCTTGCTACGTCGAAGCAAAGACCAGCCGGGAATCAACAGAGACGATTGGCACTCTATTCATTGATTCCGACACCGATGTTTTCTTCAACGACGACACTTGGTTAGGGAATGAAATCTCTCCTGTCTCGTCTTTACCAATATCGAATACATGGTCACTCAATTCCCTCCAAGCTCCAGCAGTTACATTATATGATGAGATGCTGAAACATAGCCAACGGGACCTATGAAATAATATAATTCTCTCTGACCTTGCAAAAGGGCTTATCCTCCATCGCCGAAACGTACTATGCCAAGGGTACTCTGGGAACACAGCAAACTATAGGGCGCATAAATGCACTGCGCTGTGCCACTCCAAAGCAATCCGCACAGGTCTTCACGCCACTCTGCAGATGCTCTAGTACCAAGTGCTCGTGCAGTCCGAGGCTAAAGACATAAAGAGAATAAATGAGAATGTTGGAAAGCTTTTTGGGAAGCTACAGGGCTACCTTTGTAACCATTGTGAAGGTATTCGGGCCAGCGGTTGGCTTGATATCCTTCTCAAGTCAGAGTCTGGTAATGTAGGGGCTTGGTTGCGGGATAACCAGGCGAAGGAAGGCTAGAGTTTAATGGTTCTAGAAAAAATTTTCTTTTTAGCGGTGATTCTGTTGTGTGGGAAGTTCGTCCCAACCCTCGTTTGCTGTTTGTGTAGATAAACCCTCTTTCCCGAGTCTTTCTCTTTTCTTCCTCTCTCTCTCTCCCGTAGTCAATCAATCGGTTTCAGTCAGTTACTTATTCTGTCCTGTAGGCTCAACATTGTTGCAATGGTAACTCTTGGTGTGATAGTTATGTTTGGAAGAGCTACTTTGTGTTCGGCAAAAGCGATAAGATGAGTGGTTCAAGGTTAAGAAGTGGACGCGTACCAAGAGCTTCAGGACAATGAGGAGGACTCTTGAATAAGTATTCTTCGCCACTTGCCTATGGCACCTGGAAAAATGGTTTCACTATATAGCTACCTCATCTCAAAGTGTGTTATCATGCCTTGCTCGAAGCTCTTGGTGGACACACTTTCTATGTCTCCTTGGTAACATTCCGAGCGTGTTTATTGAGCTCAGTGAATCATACTTAAGTATGCGAAAAAAGCAATCCCCCTGACGAGCTGACCTCACTCGTGAAGTTGGATCTGAAAGCGGAGTAAAAGCGGGATACTGATGGCACAACGCTCGGCAGTACTCCGAACAATTACTCCCTTCGGAGCACTCCGTTCTCTTATCCATCTTGGCAGCCCTCAGGATTCAATGGTGCCAGAAGCGAATGATCTCAATTATTCACGTTGAAAAAGAAGGAAGCAGAAAGGCGAAAAGAGGGATGGCCAAGCAACTGCCGCCCGATTCGGACTCTACTTGCCCGACATCTCAAGTATGAATTGAAGGGTTTCCTGCGCCAATGTTGCCCAAGCGTTGTTGTTGCATTTAGGCGTCGGCCACACCGGCTTCGCCGAGCTCCGTGGGGCGTGGGGGAGCTACAGAATTCAGCCCGGTAACACACAGCCGCGGAAAGAGACTCAGGTGCAGTAACAGTGCGCCGATCGAGCATGACCTCCGCTTGCGTGGAGGCACACGGTGTCCGCTGGAGATGAAGTCACCGCTGGTATTACAAAAGGATGGTCCTTGTGAAGCCAGCCTAGCCAAGTCAAAACTCAAAAAATCACTGTTTGTTTTGATATCCAATGCACTAATTTACAGATCCAGCGGCAAGAACATAGCCACCATCAATAACAACGGTCTGCCCATTCAGATACTGATTGGCGACGGTGAACAACACCGTGCTAGCCATGTCCTCATCACGCCCGGGTCGAGCAGCAGGAACCTTCTTCTCATACTTCTCGGCCGGAATGAAACTCTTCTGCAACTCATCACTCTCTCCGGCAGTCATCTCACTCGGATAAACCCCCGGCGCGATGTTATTAACCCTCACTTTGAGATTAGACGAGCTGACCTCGTGCGCGAGCATCTTAGTCAGATGAATAGCCGCGGCCTTGGAGGCATTATAAGCAAAATGGTGCTGTGAGACCTTCACAATGCCTGAAATAGAAGTCGTGTTGATCACGGTGCTGGACCAACCACGTTCTTTCTCTGAGCCGCGCTGGAGAAGCGGTAGGAACGCGGTGGTCATGAAAAAGAGCTGAGAGACATTTGTACGGAAGACATCGTCCCATTCTTCAAATGTAGCGGCCGGGTCATCGAAAAGAGACTCACGCAACTTCCCCGCATTTTCATGCTCTGTTTCTTGCGTCTTGCTGGATATCCCTGCGTTGTTCATGAGGATAGAGAGGTGGCCTTCACGGGCAGAGATCTCATCGGCGAGCTTCCGAATTTCATCCTTTTTGGTGATGTCTGCAGTGAGAGGAATGATCTCGCCGCCAATTCCGTTGCTGTATAGCTCTGCTACGCGGGCGAGCTTTTCTTCGGTTCGGCCGACGATGTATACTTTGGCCCCATTTACGGATAGAGCTTGTGTGGCCATAAGACCTATTCCTGAGCCACCGCCGGTTATGAGAGCCACTAGCGCGATTAGTTATGATTAATGACTTATCAGGGCTGGATGGGTACCTTTTCCTTTCACATTGAAAAGATTCTCCAGCTTGAAGCTCTGGTTACTTTGTTGGGCTGTCATTCTTCCTCCGAGATACGATCTCGTGTGAAATCGATGATAACTGTATGCGGGCCTGGTAAATGATATTACAAGAGCCTGGTGCTTGATGGGAGCCCGTGAAATAAGTTGAATTGGATGAGATTTCAACATAATGGCTGAGGGTATTTATGCTCACGCTCCCAGTTCGTCAGCAGGATTTATCTACAGGTGTTCCCCTAATCTGCACCAGTAAGTAGCAAACAAACCTGTTCATATTCTCTGTTCGGTTCACTTATCTCATGTCGAGGTCATCACTCTCCATATTCCTGTCTGCAGGTAAATTTCATCCAAGTTTGTTCCGCCGACCTCGATGTCAGAATGATGTCAACCCATAACTACTTTGTAGTTCGAATTTGAATCTTCATGTACGCCCAAATGCCGCGGAGGCCCCGGGCTATAAAAATTAATAAAGAATTATATGGCTCCAGTACGAATATAGTTACCTCAACCTAGTTGCTGTTGCCGTTCATGCCGTGGGTGCCGTTTGTACCATTTGCACCATTGGAATCTCCTCGACATCGCGCACATGCATATCGGCGGTTATGGGAGCTTGCTGTGGCTGTTTCCGGCCAGGGTTGGGGATGATTCTCAGGACACGGAGCCGGTGCTCGTCTCACTTCCCTATGTCCGCAGGCATATGTAGTACTCGTGACTAGAATTTGACACATGTTTATTTAAGTAAAGTTTGTGGGTTGAAAACGATGTGGGATAAAGAGAATATCCTCATATGAGGTATCGCTGTTCTCTTATACTTAGTGAGGAGCATACACTTGCTAGTTCCACACAAAGCATTCACGGTATGCATCTCCGTCCGGGTTCATCCTCGGGTCCTAACGCCGACCATCTACAGCCCAATGATCTGGGGGGAGTGAAAAGGAGATTGCGTCAATGAATAAAATACTTGACTTGGGTTAAATTCTTAGTTTGGAGTACGAAGTCCATACTCGGATCTAGTTTGCGGTTTATGTTGATTCAAATGTCTACCAACTAAGCACTGCGATTTCTCAATCCTGGGTATGATGGAACATAGCGTCCAAGGGTCAAAAACTAGCTATGATGCCTTAAAATGCCTGAGGCCTCAAACTATATTCCGGCAAAAAAGTATAATACCTGAATTACTATTACAAGAACATAGTAACCAATGGACCATCATTTCCCAAATCCACGGGTCACAATGTGGTCGACTAGCTTGCTCTGAATTAATGCCAAAACGCTTGTCCGGGGTAACCTTTTTGGGTGGTCTGATAAGCTTCAAAGTGGTCCCCCAAGGTGGTTTTCAGGGTCATAGTACAACCTCAACGCCAGGATCTATCCATGTATGCGAAGTGAGCGGGTTGAAACGCCAAACGCCTGTTACAATACCCGGTAAAGGGCGGTCGAAAAGGCGGTCTACAATAAGGCATCTTCAGGCATCTTCAGGTATCTAAACAGTTTCTGACCCTTGGACGCTATACCTCTTCGTACGCTGGGTGAACCAAGTTGAAATATGATTTATTCTAAAGTTGCTCATGGCTTCGTTGATGATATTATGAAATGAAATTAGCTACTCATTGTTAAAACATCCTCTCGCCATGGCAACAATTCATAAATGCACATCACATGGTCATGTTTAGAACTACGATATCAACCGATTTTGGTCCGTTTGTCGCGCCAATGGCCAACGAATGGCCTGACGTAGGAATATATCTTGCATTTTCCAAGCTTTCTACTTCTACTTAAGTCGAGCATATGGTATGCGTGACTTAGACGGGCTGTTGATTAACCCAGCTACGAGGTTCACGGATCTGATATAAATACAGTAAACAAGACATTCTTGTCTTTTTCGAATAAACTGTGATAGTGAAGAACGCTTAAATAACGTGTTGAACATGATTTTCAAACTAGAAAGTGGATGTCGCTTTATTCTTTACAACTTGGCCTTCGCCTCGGAAACAGGAGCCACCTCAACCATCATCTTACCGGTGTTGGCACCGGCATAAAGGTCAATAAGGGCCTGGGGCGCAGCCTCCAGGCCGCCAGGCACAATGTGCTCCTTGCGCTTGAGCTTACCCTCTGCCAGCCAAGTTGCCAACTGCTTCAATGCAGCCGGGTATTGCTTTGCGAAGTCAAAGACAATGAATCCCTTCATGGTAATCCGTTGAGACTGCAATGTATTAGCGGAGATCTTCCAACCAAAACCACCCAAGAACTCACAATAACACTCATAAAGCTAGCTGGTCCCTGCGGCTTCGCCGAGTTATATTGACTGATAGCACCACAGATCGCAAAGCGGGAGTCCCTAGCCGCACGAGCCAAACAAGCATCCAGAATCTCACCACCAGTGTTGTCAAAGAAGACATCAATATACTCCGGGGTAGCCTCCTTCAACTGCTTCCGCCAATCGGCATCCTTATAGTTAACCGCAGAGTCAAACCCAAGCTCCTTAACCAGGAACTCGCATTTCTCCTTCGACCCAGCCAGTCCGACAACGCGCTTTGCGCCCTGAATCTTCGCAATCTGACCAGCTACCATACCCGTTGCGCCGGCAGCTCCAGAGACAACGACCGTATCACCCTTCTTCGGCTGTCCCACCTCGATCATACCGAAGTACGCGGTCAAGCCCGTCATGCCGAGGACGGACATGGCGTCCGTGGGCCGACCGCCCGGCGGCACAATGACTTTCTCGGCCTCCTTGGCGCCCACTAGCGCATACTCCTGCCAGCCGGAGTAGGCGACGACCCAGTCCCCGGCGGCATATTTGGAGGTCAGGTCTTTGCCGACGGAGACGACTTGGGCGATGCTCTGGCCGCGCATGACGGCGCCTTGCTCGACTGGGGCAATGTATGAGCGTTTGGCGGTGAGCCATTGACGCATGGCTGGGTCGAGGGAGAGATAGTGCGCGCGCACGAGGACTTTGTCTGCGGGTACATCCTTGGGGATCGGGGTGGTGTTTACGCGGAAGGTCCCTGATGTGAGGGAGGGGTTGATGGCCGGAGCCGGGGGGGTTGTGTAGATGATTTGCTTGTAAGACATTTTGAAAGGCGAAATTAATTGAAGAAAGGAGAGTATGGGGAGGAAACGCCGAAGAAAAAGGATTCTGGGGTATCGGAGATGCTCCAAATTAGGAAAACTGCTCCTTGGACCTCGGCTCGGTTGAGTTGAATAATCTGAGCATTCGGATATGCTGTGTAACAGTATACTTAATGTTCAATGAGAGTAAATAGATCTATAGATGCATACTCTGCATGTAAAAAAGACAGAAAGCGATATAGATCTGCTAGCCTCTGTCATCCTGACGTCACCGGGAGTGTTCGGTACTTACCAAGTATATAGTTCTTCGCCCTCCTGTTCTCTCTACTATACCCATTTGATACTCATTTGAAACATATAATTTATAATGAACGAAGAGCAATACGAACCAACTCACACTGCCCAAGGTGCCGTAGGCGGCGGGTCCTCAACTGGAGCGCCAGGTCTTCCCACCGGGCTCCGCGACCAACGCTCCCACTACGATACCACTAAAGGCGTCAACCCATCCACAGGAGCCAGCTACTCCAAGTCTTCTGCTGGCGGACCAACCCAGAACCACCAACGGCCATTGTCACCCTCGCCCGCACGAAGCGACGATCGCATCGTGGCCGATGAACCGCTGCCGCATACGGCTAGCACGGCGCAACGGGCGGAGATCCAAGATCAGTCCCGGGGCTCTCGGGCCGGAAATGGAATCGGCAAGGGGATTTTAGGGGCTGCCGCCTCAGTTCATGTGAGTTTTTGTACTCGTATAAGTAGAAGATGGTTTCTCGGGTTGCTAATGGTGTCTGCAGGGGGCTGGGGAGTCGCTGCGTGGGGCCTTGAATACGGCTGTCGATCGGGCGTTTGGGTCTCATGAGGGGGCGGAGCGGAATCAACAGATCGCCGACAAAGGGGCGGAGGAGATTCGCTCGAAGCAGTTCTCGCACTCGAATTAGAGAATAGAGCTAAATAGGGATACTTGTAGGGGATTTTATTCAGAGCAAATTCTATAGTTCCGGCTGCTTTTTCCGTAATTCGATATCATTCTAACATGAGTAATCCAAATGATCTGAATAATCATAATACTGTGATAATAATATGCTACAATAAAAACACAGAAATAAAACTGGAGTCCCATCTTTAGGGCACCGATCTCCCGGGCTCAACCACGAGAATGTGTCGATCGAAACACGTTCTACTCGTGCAACATCATATAGATCATATAGATCACATCGATCACGATCAGATAGATGACACAAGACTTGGCCAACAAATCTTATATCCAAGTTTCAACCGTTTTTGACCTTCCGGGCCACCCGGGCTGTGCTGGGTGGAACCCACTGTTTTCGGTATTCTTTTGGCTCAAGAAAAAAAAAACATCTTTTGAACTATTGCATCTATTTTATTCTTTTGTTGTATAGACAGGTACCGTTGAATGCCCTAAAGCCCGGGCCATATCTGCATCATTGTACATGAACCCATCCAAGTTTTGGGGCCGATAGTTGCACCGTATACTGCTGTGGAATCAACCCCAAGCTCTTAATTTCACGCAATCTCACAGCATGGCTTCAATTCCTGCCGCCCGATCGGAGGATTCTCATTTAGCCCCGGAGAGCGCTGCCGTCGCCTCGCCCAAAGCCCTGTATTCATCGTCATCCTCGAACCTGGCCGTCTCCGACTCCCCCTCGCACTACTCGTCATTTTCCAGCTCCGATAGCGATGAACCGCTTCCGCATTCGACCGAGGTTACCGATGAAGATGCTGCCGGTGATGTGGTGGGGGTGAGCATTGGGCGCGAACAGAGTCGCATGAAGGCCCGCGCAACACCCCTGGAAGAGAAGAATCGGGTCCTGGAACATCACGGCGGATACTTCGAAGCAATCCCAGATACAGTCGGCGAAGATGGTCTATTTGTGTCGGAGCTCACGGCGGAGCCAGAGTCTGAGGAATCCAAGAACGAGAAGCCCCAGGCCCAGGAGCCCCGGGAAGGAACATATGGGGAAAAGGAGCGGGCGACCTATCCCTCTGTGAGGTACAAAGCTCCCGAACAGCACCTGGCGCATGGCCCACGAAGCGATCTCTTTGCCTCGGCTTCTGAAAAGCCTCCGTCCAAAGATACAGCGCTCAGTCAACGGTCGGGTTTCGTCGGGTCTCTATTGAAGAACACCTTACCCCGTCGACCACGCGCCTGGTCCGGCGAGCTCAAGCGATTCCTGCCTGACCTCACATCACTGCGAAAGCGCCCTTCACTCTCATTCCGGGTCCCCAATGGCCAAAACCGAACCCGCAGTCAGACCGTGGCTCCCTCAGCGAAACAAACAACCAGTCTGCCGAAGCGGACATCATCCTTGGTCGATCGGCGTCCCCCGCGGTCGCCCCTTGCGCCGGACAGCCTCAGCAATGACGACGAGGAGTCCAATCAGTCAATCCCTGAGCTGCGGGCGCCCGATGGGACCTCGGCTGCGAAGCATTCTTTCGCGAGACGCCCTAGCTCGGCGATGCCTGGCCGACCGCCAAGCTTGCGAAGATCTTCCTCAGATCAATCGTTGTACTTGCGCGCGTCGTCCACGGCATCGTCCCTTGAGCAGCGTCCATTATATGAAAATGTGCACGCCCAGGTCAACAGCCGCTTCAAGGCCATCAAGGACAGTCTCCAAGACTCCAGTAGCAGGCTATTAAGCATGCCAGCTTTACATCTGCAGGACATGCGTCCTGATTGGGGATCCCGCCAGTTCCTACCTGAGATTGGAAATAACTCGAGTAGCAGTAACACTAATGCGACCGATAGGGGCTTACCATCACAACGATCTGCGAGCCCACCTCCCCCGCGGAACCCTGACCCAACACATCCGATTCTGGAGGAGGCCATGGCAGAACTCACGGGAGATGTCGTGATCCTGGGAGGGTACCGAGGGTCCATTCTGCGGTCCGCAAAACCACCCCAAAGACAGCTTTGGGTGCCGATGAAGGTCGGCCTGAATCTCCGTAAAGTGGACTTGGAAGTCGGGTTGAACCCGGAAGACGAGGAGCGAATGGAAGAGACAATCATCCCATCTGGTGTTCTCTCCCACGTCGGCCCCGTCGATGTCTGCCGCCGGTTGATGAAACGGCTCCGCAAGAGCGACAATGCCATGCGAGGGGATTTGCGCGTTCACGACTATGGTTATGACTGGCGACTCAGCCCGGAGCTCCTTTCTCGCAGGCTCATTGCCTTCCTCGAGGGTCTCCCCTGTAACCAGAAATCTTCAACCGGGGAGCCTGGGCGCGGCGCAACAGTCATCGCACACAGTCTGGGCGGTCTCATCACGCGCCATGCAGTGAACGAGCGTCCAGATCTATTCGCTGGTGTTGTATACGCAGGTGTCCCACAGCACTGCGTGAACATCCTGGGACCCCTCCGCAACGGCGACGACGTCCTTCTCAGTTCACGGGTCCTAACAGCCCAAGTAAACTTCACTTTCCGCACAAGCTTCGCCCTCCTCCCAGAAGACGGCCACTGCTTCATCGATAAGCAAAGCAAAAAGGAATTCCGCATCGACTTCTTCAATGCCCAAACCTGGGACGACCACCATCTCTCCCCCTGCATCAAACCAGCCCTCCCAGTCCCACCAGCAACAAACAACGGCCTAGGCCTAAAAGACATCCCCATCATCGGCAAACGTTTCTCCATGCCTCCACCCCCAGACTCAAATGACACCTTCGACCTCTCCGACCCCTCAAACCCAACCCTAGAAACAAACAAGGACATCACAGCCCGCAACCCAAGCCACAACCCACACAACATCCCCCACCCAGCCGCATACGCAGCACAAGCAGCAGAAAAGGCCCAAAACCCCGCCGACGGAATCGTAGGCCCACAATCACACCCGCGCGGCAGTGCAGGGACCAGCAAAGCAGCAACAACATGCACGATTCCACGCGGCGCAGCAATGGAGTATCTCCAGCGCACACTGTCCGACACCAAGCGATTCAAATCGAATCTGGCATTCCGGCCAACACACCACTCCGAGAACAAGTATCCGCCCGCGGCGGTCTTGTACGGCAAGTCTGTGCCGACGGTGTATGGAGCGCGGATCGTCTCGGCAGAGTGTATTAAGCAAGTTGATGCTTATGACGATCTTGCCTTCGCGGCTGGTGATGGTGTTTGTCTTGCTAGTGCTGCGATGTTGCCGCCTGGATATCGCATTATTAAGGGCGGGTTGGTGAAGAGTGATCGTGGACATGTGGGGTTGCTTGGTGACCTTGAGGGAGTTGGACAGTGTTTGAGGGCTATTCATCGGGGAAGGAAGGAGGGTGTTGGTCTTGGTGAGAAGGAGTTGTGATGATTTTCTGTTTTGTTTTTGTTTTCTTGCTTTGATGATACCAGTGCGTTTGGAGTTCTTGTTTGGGGTTGACTTGACCCATGACTTGGGTGTAGATGAGGATCTGTACTCTTGTCTCTTGGAAGTTGTGGCATATATCATATAGCATATAGCAATAGAACAATAGAGAAGACATGACTGCATAGCCGAGAGCTGAACATCCTAATTATGAAAGGGCATGGGAGAAGAAGTACAAAGAAAAAGAGAACCCCAAAGTAGATGAGGAGGATGCCTTTTGACCTCGTACTTCACGTATTTCTAAATGATACGTAGCACTCGGGGGATATCTGGAACCTACATTCTATGTGTATTGAACCTCTTAACCCGAAGTATATCCATGTATAGAAACCAATCATAAATGCTATCAAAATAACGAAAAACAAATCATCAAGTCTTACTCTTAATCCGTGCGAGAGTTGGCAATGTTCATAACCAAAATGTCAGTTGCGCCAACCTTGGTCAGCTCATCCATAACAGTAGCGATGCGCTTCTTCTCCACCATCGAGCTAACAGCAACCCAGTTCTCCTCCTCGAGGGCGGTGATAGTGGGCGCACGCTTGCCGGGGGTGATCTTCGAGGCGACGGGCAGCTGAGCACGGGGAATGTTGTACTGACACAACACGAACTTTTGGGCGGTGATGACACCGCGGAGACGGGAGGTGAGGAGGGTGAGGATATCGCTGTTTGACTGGCGAGATTTGACCAGAACCGCTGTGCTTGACACCACGGTGTCGATGGCCTGAAGACCAGCTGCCTTCATGGTCTCACCGGACTCTGTAAAGAATGTTAGCGACAGGTGTGCGCGAGACAGAAGACAGTAAACCATCACTTACCAACGAGATCGACGATACCGTCCGCGACACCGAGAGCGCAAGCAGCCTCGACACTTCCACCGACGTACTTGATCTTAGTGGCGAGCTGCGCACCGGCTTCAGCGCCCTCAAGCTTGCGGAAGAAAGCTTCTGTCAGGGCTGTGAAGCTGGTCACGACATTGCGACCAACGAGATCCTTAGCCTCCTTGTAGGGGCCCTTCTCAGGAGCCTGGACCTGCAGCTTGCAGGCGCCGAAGCCGAGATCGAGGACCTCCTCAACTCCTGAGACCTCGCCGGCGGGGAGGGTAGCGTCGTGCTCAGCGACCTGGTCTTGGCCAGTGATACCCAGGTCAACGCGACCTTCGCCGACAAAGGTGGGGATGTCGGCGGCGGGCAGGAAAATCAGCGCGATGGGCAGGTTCTTGACCAGCGCAATGTCGAGGCGGGTTTCGCGACGGAACTGAACATCGCAGCCTGCGAGGAGGTCTAGGGTTGCTTGTTGCAGACGTCCCTCTGTAACATAGGTGTGTCGTTAGCTTTGTCTTGCGTTGAGTCATTGTTCTCTTTGTGTTCGTTCGATCATTCTGAGTCACGATTGGGAGGGCAGAGGGCACTTGCTTTTGGGCACGGCAAAGAGAAGACGGCCTTCGAGGCTGTAGTTGAATTGACTGGTTAGGTGTCTTGTATGCCACTCTTTTTGCGATTAACTCACTGGTTGACGAGATCCATGACGATAGCGGGGCTGGTTCCTTTTTTATGAGAGGAATTAAAGCAATTGACAAGGATATATGGTCAATTGAAGAGTAGAGACCGTGAAGATGTCCCAGATTAAGGATATCAAGAAGATGAATAATTAATAACCCGGAAGAGTCAGAGATAGCCAGACCGGAGCTGGGCAAAATTTGGAGGGGCAGAGCCGAACTAGTGACGGGACCGGGTTGAAGCACGCAGTATGCGCCCACGTGAAAGATGCTATGGTGTATGTTACTGGAAGGCTACATTACCATGGCTACGATAACTCCAAGTGGTTTCAATTGAGATCTCCAGCCCTGAAGTCAATTCCCAAGTCATCATGTCATCCATGGATGGCCGCTATCGGACATAGATGTTTCTGCCTTGATGCCTGAATATCTGGATGCCTTGGTGCCTGACTGAGTTGGCTGACTCAGTTCCTGCCTGACGGCTCAGGTGTCCAGCCCTGAGCCCTCGCGTAATTCGCACGAACCCACAACGGGCAAATTCAATCCTCAACACTCTCTAACCTCCCCGACCAACCAACTCCAACCCTCGAGCTCAACGCCCTCTCCTTCCTTCAAGATGGACTCCAGCAAGCAGCCCGTTAAGCTCGTCAAGGTGACCCGTGTCCTCGGCCGCACCGGTATGTGCTATCCTAGCTTTTTCGAAGCCCAAAAACCCACAATTCGATATCCGCGGGGACTGCGCCCCAGATCGCCCCGACCACAAATGAAAACCACACATTGGGAGGATGAACAATGGCTAATCTATCGGTTTTTTTGCATTATAGGATCCCGTGGTGGTGTCACCCAGGTCCGCGTCGAGTTCATGGACGACACTTCCCGTTCCATCATCCGTAACGTCAAGGGCCCAGGTATGCGACATCGATTTCTTATTTCTTTCCCAATTCGACCGTCTATGGGATCGCTGCAAGAGGAGGAAATGAATTGGGATTCTTCAGATCATCAAATGAAGGGAACCCATGTCGAAATATTGAATTTTGACGAACGACCCAAAGACGCAAAAAAACACACATACATCGAACCAATTTACTAACAAGAATTCCCCCCTCAGTCCGCGTTGACGACATCCTCTGCCTGCTCGAGTCCGAGCGCGAGGCCCGCCGTCTCCGTTAAAATCCACCAAAACGAAATTTCGCTCGCGTCGTCTATTTTGTCTCTCGTCTTCTCTCGCATATCCCTCACGACCGGTTGTTTATGATCTCTCTTCGGCCAAAATCGAGTTCCCCCGCTTTCCTTCTTTGCCGTATCTTCAACCTCCCAATTCCCTCAACCCTAAGCCGCCGCGCTACCCAATCTTGTCCTCTTTCGACTCTCGAGGGCCTTGCTACCGATGTTTCGACTGGAGGGTGATGCTTGGGTGGATTGACTTTTTGGTAATTTGATGCCGAAAGTCCCGGAAGGATTATGGATATCCGATCGCGAGAAAGAGGAGCAGAGAGCGCAAAAAGATAATACAAAGCCTTTTTTTTACTTTGATACGAGATACGAAATCAGGTTCTTGCGCGAGGGCTGGTTCGTGTGGTCTGGTCTGGTTTTGGTGTTTATTAAACACGTCCATTAGGGCGTGCTTGCATGGGCTCAATGCGATAAACGAGGTTGTGATGCTGTTTCCCTCTTCCTTACTGGATCCCTTCTGGTACCTAGAAACGAACAAAAAAAACGCCGATTGGAACCGGCCCTGGACAAAGAAGAACAATGGAATTCCAAAAACAAAAACTTGCAAATTTCCGGTTCAGACTTGTCGGGGGGTTTCGAGGCGTTCGTAGAGCTTCGTCTGTAGTGGCATAGATCAGATAACATGTGGACGGTCTGGGGATCGTTTGATCGACCAAATTGATCACTTATGTTCGAGACCTTTTTGTTGAGTTGTACTCACTCGCCATCTACGTGTGAAGAGTATCAATGTACTTGTGATTGATTGGATCTTTCAAAGATAATGCTTGATACGTTCATATCCATGTTATTGTACAATATTCCCACAATTGCCCCGCATAAATGCATGTCAAAATCTCCAGGGCTATAACTGCTCGGCACTAGCCACAAGCCTATCGAACAGCTCATCCCCAGCTGACTGGCCAGAGCCCTTATCAAGGACACGGCCGACAGCACCGACAAGGCCAGCCAACCGTTTTCGACGAATAGACTCCTCTAGTTCAGTGCTTTTCTGTCGAGCAACCTCAAGCACACCTGAAGGCAGATTCGCCAATCGCGCAACATTCAGCCCGTAACTGCGATGTGCGACGCCCTCGGTAACCTCGTAGAGGAAGGCGATTTCCTCCTCCCCATCTTTATCCTTATTGCCAGTCTCCGTGAATCGCATGTGGACATTGCGGAGAGCATGGTCTGGGAAGGAGTGGACCATTCGCGAAAGGTGTTGGTAGTGTGTGATGAAGAAAGTGAGAGACCCGATGGATCGGACCATGTAGTCGAGCACTGCCTGCGCGATAGCAACACCATCATGTGTCGATGTGCCACGGCCTAATTCGTCGAGAATGACCAATGAGCGCGGCGTGGCCTGCTTGAGAATATCGGCTGTTTCGGAGAGCTCGACCATGAATGTTGATTCGCCGGCGAGCATGTTGTCAAAGGCACCCATGCGAGTGAAAACAGCGTCCAGGAGACCCAGTCGTGCTGATTCTGCGGGAACATAGGAGCCAATTTGGCCCATGATTGCAATCAATGCCACTTGCCGCACGTAACTGGACTTGCCGCCCATATTCGGGCCTGTCACAAGGAGGGCTCGTGTCTCATCGTGCTGAAGATTGGTATCGTTGGGTACGTAGGCGTCTGTCAAAAGGTTCTCTACCATGGGATGACGGCCTTGCTCGATGTGGATGCCTGACTCCTCTGTGAAGATAGGCTTGACATAGCCGGGTTGCTCGGCGATCTCCGCGAGAGACAAGAGGCAGTCAAGCGTTGCGAGAGATTGCACACAGTCTCGGAGAGCTTGGTACTGTGCTGCAATATCGGCCAATAGAGCGGCGAATGCCTCGTCGCAAGCTGCTGCAAGTGCCTCTCTGTGTTGGTCACGTTCGCGAGTGAGTTGAATGACTTGTGGTGTGTGGAAACGCGATACTCTCTTTGTGCCACTGACTTTGATCCACGATGCTGGGACACGTTTCAATGCCGGTGAGGTATTTTCAATCTCGATCAAATACTCAATGCCAGATACCGTCGAGTATTCGATTTTGCCTCTTCCAATGGTAGTCGCCGCCTCTTTGAGGTGTTCGGATAGACTATGCTCGATGCTTCCGATCTGTAGCTTGTTCTCGCCAATCTCTTCTGTTTCCTCTGCCTCACGGAAGAATGTGTATTTGTCATTGGTGCGGGCAGCATGCATATTGATCTTGTCAAGGAACTTGACGATGTCTTTCCGGATGGTCGGTAGGGAGGCGACGGACTCGCTCACAAGCGAAGAGACAAAGCCAGTCTGACCTGGTGACTTGATATCGGCAAACTCCATTGCTATCATCTGCATAGCTTGTAGAACAGTGAGAAGTTCTGGTCGCGTGCACTATGTTACAGGTTAGTATAATTGAAAGCCTCTCAACGAAGGGGAGTTACTGACCTTTCCATAGTAGATGCGAATGAGACTCTTTTCCAGATCGCTCTTGACTTTGCCCAACAGACCTTGAATTCTTTCCACCGAGCCGGCTCGGGCAGGATCGATAAGCTCCTCTACGGCGTTCGTTCGCTCCTCAAGGCGCACCTTGTCTAGCAAAGGTCGCCCAACCCACTGTCGCAGCATACGCTGTCCAAATCGGGTTTTAGTTCGATCCAGGGTCCAGAACAAGCTACCCTTCGCCGAGTGATCGGTCTGGTTCTGGTAGATTTCCAGGCTGACCAATGTGTTTCCATTCAACATCATATGCGAGCGAGCTGAGAAGGGTTGGAAGTATTTCGTAAGGTCGAAGACGTGTTCCAGGCCATACTCGGTCATATGTTCGATCATGGCAGAGAGACAGATAGTCACCTGCTCAGGAAGACCAAGAACATTTTCAAGCAGTTTAGCAGCTTGGGCGTCCTCTGAATTGCTTGTTGACTTCATCTTCCCAGCGTAAAAGCCGGATACATGGCTGTGTGCCTCTGAAGCAGATGCCTTCTCCTTCGGGGCTCGCTCAAGACGTACAGCATCTCCGAAGACATTCATTTTGCTTCCAGACAGATGTTGCACAAGCTTTTCACTTGCACGAGACATCTCACCAACAATCAAGATTTCGCAGGGTGCAATGTGCAATAATCTTGTCTCAATTTCGCTGCGCATGAAACCATCTTCGAATTCATCATAGATCACGTCACCCGTCGCTGGCTGAACAGCAACAATTCCAACGTTCACTCGCTCGTCATTCCCGTGGCCCTTGGCGTTGGACTCGGCCATGCAAAGCATGTATCCAGTTGCAGGTGATGCTCCTCCAGCCGCCGGGGCAGGACCCTCTAGACCTTCGGTGTCATCGATGTAGGTTCCTTTGGTGTAGAGGTTGGTCAACTTGCGAACGAAGGGCGCATTACGGTTATCGCCTGCAGCTTTGAGAGCAGCTGTCTCAATTTGACGCACCACGCCAACCTTGTGGCCGGCCGTGACAAGTCGTTTCACATGTACATGCAATCGATGTACTGGGATACTAGCTGAAGCGAACCGACCAATATGTGCTTCCGATGGATCTGCAAATAATGAGTATCGTCTCTACTTTGAAATATAGGTTGCACTTACGCTCGTCAAATCTAAACTTGCCTGGGATGCACACAATGCCTAGTTCCTTGGCTGCGATGCGCGCATCTTCTCCGAAGAACCGGAACTTGTATCCAACCTCGATGACTAGCACCGTACTCATATGCTGGCGTTTGATCTCAATGACCTGTTTCTCCATAGGCGTGAGCTTGCTTGCCGTCTTCTTGGCACCCTTTCCTTTCGTCGGAGGAGGTGGAGGCTCGTCATCCTCTTCTGCCTCTGCAGCCTCAGTCTCTGCGCTTGCGACATCGTTCACTGCATTTCTTTCAATTCCAATTTGGCAATCTGTTCCGCCGAGCTTCTGGACGAATTGCTTGTGTAGCTTTTCCTTCTCTTTCCGTCGAGCTTCTTCCTCGCTGTTCTCATTGTGTGTGGGTTCTGCAGCGTTCGCGGGAGAGCTTTGGAACTTGAAGATATCGGTTCGTTGACTGCTCGGTTGGGAGGCGGGTTCAGCGGGCATCCTCGTCGCAACTCGAATGGGTTCTTCTGCGTCTGCACCGCTTGTCTTTGCTCGCTTTGGTGCTGGGGCCACAATATCCTCGTCTTCCTCGCCATCTTCATCATCCCCGGTTGGAATTGTATTCCCCTGCTTCGACTCGTTGGTCTTCACGATTGTTGACGCTTGTCGCTTTTGCGGTGTCTTGGCGGGGGTGGCTCCAGGGTCTTGAGGCGCAGCGGATGCAGGTTTCTGGGTAAAGAAGCTGGATATGCTTGCTTGTTTTCTCTTGAGAGACGGCGAAGGGGCAGATGACTGTGATGAATGGGGCGCCATCTTGGTGAGGCTGTTTAAGACGTTCCCACCTTGCGAAAGGAATTGGCAATGGGGAGGTGTTCTTGCCTGGGAAAAGCAGACCGTGTGTTGAAAGCCCAGTGCAGACAAGACTTCATTCCAGCTTCGTCAGGATCCTAGAAAAGAAGCTCATTAGCGGGCGACGCGTCCAGAACGCGCTGAGCCGTTAATGGGATTCTGAGTAATCACTTTGTGGATCCCGGGCAAGTATACCCAAGGGCTCTCCTCACAAAGATCTAATATTCTGCTCGACCTTGGTCTTTGCTTCTTATTGATAGAGCTACTCGTATGGAGTCTGATACTTGAAAATATTTTCAACATGACATCTTCGGAGTAGCATACCCAGGATTACGAGGCAGGGTTTGATCTATAAGACTTTGACCCATTTACTCCGTGCAAAGCACACTGTTTGGATCGAAAGACAAATCACAAGATTACTGCGTAACAGCTAGCAAGGAAATTAATACTCTATATGAGGGAAGCAGTATTGAGCGGGTTGTTATATTGTGGTTGAAGGCAGAGACACATACTGCGTCGGTCACCAAATGCGAGACCCACCTAGCGCTGGGATGTAGCACATGTTCCGATGGTGGATGGTCATTTTGTCGCAATTTCTTTCGTGTTGCTCCACTACCACCGTAGGAAAACGGTCTCACGGTAGGTCGTCATGAAGCCATGCTTCAGGCCCAGCTCTTGCATATATCGGGCTGGTTGGCCTGGTCACGATGGTCAGTGCTTTGCTTGTTTGAGATAATATCTGATCACGTACCCAAAATATGGCGCAAGGGCATCTCGTCGCCCATATCCGAGTCATAGATGCCTTGTTCCAGAGCGAGGTCTACCCACCCAGTCCACGCGAAAGCGTATGAGGTCACCGGGCGCCCTGCCGGTCGTTGGGGACGGATCTCACCATTTTGCGCGAAATCTTTTGCGTGACAGGCTCTTGCGTTGACACTTGCTCGGTGGTACATTTCGAACACGTAAGGGTCCGATAGCCGTGTGAACATTGGCGGTGCGATAAAGTCGTCGACCTTTAACTCTCCAATTGCTCGCGGCTCCCCCCCTGGCCCCGTGATAACAAAGTCGGGTACCCGGTTATACGCACCAGCTGGTGGTACCGCCGCCCTCCAGTCACCGAAGCGGAGGTTATATTGCTGCACTTGCAGCGCTGCGGTCACGGCCTGGCCGGCGCGTTCTTGCCAGCGACCCTGGAGGCCGATCTCGTCCCCGACCAGGACTTGCTCGTGCTCAACGGAGCCGGGGAGACTCGATCCTGCACCCCGTGTCGAGACGACTTCGGCCAAGCTGGGTCGACTATCACAACGACTTCTCTCTTGTTTCAAGAGAATTGAGGCTCTCTATCAATTCGGATCTATCGGCTTGCATTTCAGAAGCCTCAAAATGTTGGCACCGAAGAGATGTGCCGGTATTGAGGACCCCCATCCACTTGTCAATGGTGATCATTGCTATTTGGGATTGACATTGTTGATTATCGCAATGTTGGCTTCCTGAGGCAGGGGAGCCAGAGATCAAACCACGGCGAAGTTTGCTTTTGATTCTGACAAGCCCACTTCTAAAACCACCGTATTTCGCTCGGGACAGCTGGGAGGGGGGAGCGGTTCCCTGGCTTTGTCGGGCTGTTTCTCTGCCCTTTGACATCAATCTCCATCTCGCCCTGGCCGCTGTGCTGCTAATGTCTCCCATCCTGATGAAGGCTCATCAGAGGTAGTCTCTTCGGGTAGTTGGAATGGATCTTCGTCATCGTCGTTCAGCTCGTCGCTAAAGGCATCGAACGGGTGTGTATGCAGGAGCGAGCAATGCTCGTATGCGGCGGCAAATGAGGGAAAAGTATGCCCATCGTATTCTAGTAAGTCCTCGATCCTTCGAAATGGATGGTGTAGCATCAACTTCACCCGACTATAGTCCTCGGGGTGCAATGTCAACACTCGCATAGTGATGGATGTCTTCGTCAAGCGCCATGCGCTCAATGATTTTCTCGGAAGCTTGGCCAAAAGAGAAGATAACTTGATTGTCTCCACCGGTCGTCATCTGGACAGTTAGTCCTGGAGTAGAGTAGCTTTTTCTTCGGGCTTTGCACTCCTGATTCGTCGCCGACAACGAATCGTTCCTCGCGAAACGCATCATTCTGCTGTTCTAGCCTGATGCTCGGTTTACGCCAGACTCGACACTTGTCATCGTCCTCCGCGTATTGAGCAAAATCCTCCCAGAGAGACAATGGGCCATCGTAGAAAATCGTGAGCAAAGCGTGTGGTTGCATTGCGATTCAAAGTCTCTTTGTCTGATAGCAGAGTAGTTCCACTGGAGATGTTTGATCTTGTGGTGGACAGTCTGAAAGACGTTCGGATCGAGCAAGGCTATATGGGAAATCCTCATTATGGTTTCATTCCCATTCCACCCCGACCAGACTTCCAGCGGTTGCTCTCCCCATTGGCGGTGGGGGGTCGGAGGCACAATGATCTTAGTAATCTGATAGAGATGCACTACTACTGAGGGAAGGAGAGCAGCACGAAGATCTCTGAATGCGTGAGGAGGAAGGAAAGGGAAGAGAGAGGGTGAAGAGGAGGGGAGATATATAGAGGCTAGTCACGTGACCTGACCTCTAACAGAATCAGTGACTGGTTCGGAGTGACAATGCTCTTAGTTCAGTTGGTGTTCACTTTTGCAAGCTGGGTCCGCAGAAGATATGGTATCTCGGTAGATTCCAGATTCCCATATAGTTTCAAGAAGCAGTGAACCGTAATGTGGATATCCACAATGAAGCACAACTCGTGATGATCCACCGACACAGTGTAACAGCTGGCCAAGTCTGATTCCTTTGGAAAGCGAGCATCGACGGTGTCTTCGAACTCGTCCTGTAGCTTGTGGGTATCCTGCTCCTTGTCTCATGGACTTTGTGCCCTTCTAAAGTTAGCATCAGTGGAGACAGAATCAGACAGAATCAAACATCACGTACGATTCTCCACTTCCTGTAGGCCCCTTTGCCATGAAAAAGCGACCACAAAATGAGAACTTGTAGACCGAGCAAGACTGAGACCAGAAAATGACTCCGGGTAGATCTCTCGAGCAATGTCATCCTGTTCGACGAAATGCCGTTGGGAGATGGAAGAATTGAAAGGGTAATGTATTCAATAGGTTTCAGATGTTGCTCTGGCTCGGTACTTGTCGGGTGCTGTGTCGACACTGATCAATTTATGAGGATTGCAGAAGGAAACAGACGATTTTGGTCGAATGCAAAGTACGCGAGTAAAGAAAGTGCTCTTTCCCTCTGTAGATATATCGTCTCAGGGAGGAACTTCAATGATCAGACTCATTTTGATCATTTGACATAATATCTCGATGCTGAGGGCACTCGTCAAAATACATCCCCTTCATTCTATCCGATAGCCCTGGGGAGGAAGTTGTAGCCCTGGACCTAACGTTCCAGTCGCGTTGTCTCTTTGGTTGGGTTCTGGCATGGAGAAATCTAGCTGGAAATCTCAAAGTCATTCATTTACACATAAATAAGAAGCAACCTTGGAAGAGTATTGACTAGAAGGCGGCACCTCTCTATTTGCTGTTGAAAGAATAGATGATAAGCCCGGAAGTGCCTTAGAATGTCCCCAGTACCCTGTTGTGGTACATGATGTTATTCGTCGAGTTTAGTCTGGGGTAGTGGATCAAGGTGATTATCTTAGTAGCTACGGCTTCAAGAGCTCACTTGGTAATTCAGAATTGATTCATTGATAAACTGCCGTGTTCATGTTATTGATAGTAGCTAAGCATGATAGTGTACAGCATATCAAACAACTCAACGGGGTGGAGAAATACAGTTTGTGTTGGGGAAAGCCACCGGTAGAGTAGAGTCTATCAGCTTGAATGAGGACGGAAACAGTCTTTGGCCCAAGAAAACATGTAGCAAGGAAGCCGGTATTGGCTTGGGATCTCAGTCCGTAGGATTGTCAGGTCAAAAAAAAAGTGCAAACATCGTGTCGTACCATGTGGGTCAGCATAACTGGTCAGTGAATCATCGTCGATAAACTCGGTACAGAGTACACGGGTAGTATTTTGTAAGTGGACTTCGGGGAGGGGGAACAAAAAAACAAGGTGGAAAACATTGTCGTCTGAATGGAAAGGCTGGGTGAACTTAATCAGTCGGTCGAAGAGATCAAGTAGACCCCAGGGAACTCGAAATCTTCCTCGGGGACAGTCTCCTCCGAAGCGGCGATATCTACAGTTGAAGACCACTCATCGTGCTTGTCTCCGTACTGCTGTTTGAGTTGGTTACCATAGGCACTGGGATTGGCAAACAAGGGGTTTGATCGGTATCCAGTAATGTCAATGTCATTCAAGGAGCCGCCGAGACCAGGGAGCGAGTGCTCATTGAGGTAATGAGGGCCAAAGCCACCGGGGCCTACCGCAGGCTTGGCGAATGAAGAGTGCCAGCCGGGAAGACCGATGCCAGAGCCAATTCGGCCACGAGAATTCAAAATAGGCTCGATGTTCTCTTTATCGGCTGTTGTGCGAGCAATCTTTGAGGGGCGAGCTCCGCGGGGGGCTGGCTTTCGGTCCAACAGAAGGCGAGTGGGGGTCAGCGTGTCAATTTGTCCTTTGGGTGTCTCATTCATGCTGTCGCTGGGGTAGGTTTGGTTGTTGTCTTCCTCGTCGGAAAATACGTCAAAGGCACTCCTAGCTCGCTTGCCAAATGCATTGATGGTCATGTCAAACTTGCCATCGTAAGAAGTTTGAGCTTTGTGGGAACCCATCAGGCCACGATGACGAGATGACTGGTTCTGAATGGATGATCCAACGCCAGTGACATTGCGGGCGTTCTGTGCAGCAAGGCTCTGTCGAGTCCGGTCCGCAGGGCGGGGGACATTGAGGTCCTTGGGCGCCAAGACGTTCTTGGAACGGTTCTGGCGGCGGCGAGGGACTGGGGTTTCTCCTTTCAATGGACTGTTCTCCTCGACATTCCCCGTAATGACACGTTCCTTGAGTAAGTTTCCCGAAGAAGAGAAGACCAATTCAGTAGGCTCCACGAGCAGGGAGCCAATCTCCATCTGCTTCAGCACAGTACCATCCTTCTTCTGGTTGCGGCGGCGACGCATATGATCCGTAGCTGCATCAAAGCAGTCCATGCCGGGCCAATATACACCTTTGAGTCGTGCAACTTCGTCGGCACGGGCTCGAGTCTGCTTCTCTTTTCCAACGTTGCCCGATGCCTGGGTACGGGGGATGGAGTCGACAATGGGTTCGGGAGTCTCCAGGCCCGAAACCCATGTAATTTCCTCTGCGGCCTTCTTGCGTCGAGGCTGCGTGGGAGTTACGGGGTACGTTGCGAGGGTTTGAATGTTCGAGTTAGGCTCAATCTTCAGCTTCGTCTCATTCAAACTTGCACTCGCCGAAGATCGCATCGATCGGCGGATCGGACCTGATCGAGTCTTTCGGCTGCTGTTGATCGCAGTCCAGGTAGTGGGAGTGACAGGAGAAATCGCGTTTTTCTCATGGGTACCATCGTAAGAGCTAGCCAAGCGTGGGTCGATGCAATCCGAACCGGGAAGAGCGGCGAGGGTGTTTGAGCCAATGGGCCCGTTAGTGGATACTGGTTCATGTATGGCCCGCGCATTCAAGTGCATCGCAGTGTTCTCCGGCTTCCTCTTCCGGCGTTGTTCCTTGGAGGCGAGGCGAGCAGACAGCAATTTGTCCAGGTTGTTAGCGGCGTGCCAGCGATCGTATGCTTCCAGCAACTTGGCAGCACGTTTGTCGGTCGCCTTGCGAACCTCCAGCGCGAATCTGTTGGCCAGGTGAGCCTTGGAAGCCACATGGGTCAACAGGTGAGAAGTGTCGCTGAAGGTGGGCTGCTTGTTGCAGATGATGCACTGAAGTTGGGAGTCGTCCATGGTCCTGGAGGCTTGGTCTTGCTCAGAATCTTGGGCTGCTCAACAATGGCAGGAGCCTGGTATGTCGGTCAGTGAGCTGTCCAAAAGAGAGGTACTGAGCATGCAGCTACTTAGGGCGGTAGTGGTCTTGCGGACCTTGCCCGGGTTGGTCTTGGGCTTGAGGTGATTAGAATCAAAGATGGCAAGGGCAATAGAAACCTCGATATCGAAGCAAGAATGGGGCCGTGTTGCGTGAAAGCAAAGCAGCAATTGACGCTTGTAAGGAAAGAAGAGTACTGGGAGGGGAGAGAGCTGGTCACAGGGGCACGTGCTGGGTTTTAACAGGCACTTTGGAAAGTGCAGGGAAATGGAAGGAACGAAACGGGAAAGTGACGGATTGGGAACATCAATGGGTTCCGAACATCAATTGGTGTTCACCAGTTGGAATTGGGTAAATAGCTGAATAGGCTATGGAGAATTGTACCACGGTGTCTTAACAGCTCTTTGGCCATTGTGGGGGGATATGAAGCGGAATAAGTCACAGTGGATATCATTCTCCTCCTGCATTGTATCCCGTGGTCCATGGGTAAAGGACGTTCACAGGTTATTAGATTGCAGGAGGGTTCTCAACATGATTGCAGTGCATCAACAAATTAGCCTTCAAGACATCTCATTGTCACAGACTTGGGCATGCAACTAAAAGATAAGGTCAGCTGTTAGACCTTTGAACATTCGAGAAAGCACCCACTAAATTGGATCTATTTCTTCGAGCCCGTCAAACTTTAGTAAGCTCAGCCCTGCAAGACTGAAGTGCGTGTGGTAAACATCAACCATATTGCCAGGGCGGTCGGCAAATCCACCAGCATCAGGATCCTGCAACCGTAAGCTAAATTCAGGGCAGGTTTTTGGTCTTTCCACAGGACAACCCCGCAACTAACCTGACATTGCAGCACAAAGGCAGACAGCTTCTTCCCGTCAATCCAGTGGAGTCGGTCGATCATAGCCAGGCTAGATCCTACCCACCAGGTGTAACATGCATCGGCGAGCTTCTCTGGCCGGCCGTTGAAGCCACCGCTTTCAATCTGCCGCTCACTGAGCCAAGCCCCAAGGCGATCTTTGTTCACCAGGTCTAAGCGGCCTGCGATAGCCAGTGCACCAATGCAGGTGAAAACCTGGCCTGCATGGGATTCAGTGCCCGGGCGAATTCCATAAGCTCCATCGAGATTCTCGCAGCTTTGGACGTATGTCACAGCCTTGGGTACATCAACCAAGTGCATCAAGCGCAACAACGACAGAGCATTGAGGGCTCCGTATAGGAATCGGGTGTCCGTTTCGCCCCACTGGTCTCCCATGAAAGAGCCATCTTCATTCTGCAGGTTTGCGATGACTGCCAGGGGTTAGTATGCCAGCAGACCTTGAGTGATTGTGAGACGGCGTACAAGACCCAACTTTCTCCTTGCCCCCTCGGCCTCGCTTCTCGAGTTCATCGATGGCATCGATGGTTGCCAGGATCTGAATTGCTGAAACGGTATAGAGCATATGGGCATCGTGGCCTGGAGCGGCGCCAAAGCCTCCACTATCGCTTTGGCAGGAGAGAACGAAGTTGACAGTCTCGTCGCGGGGTAAGGCATCTGGATGACCTAGGAGGTGCAGGGCGGTCAACCCCCAATAGACACCATTCAGACGAAGGTGCTCAGTCAGCCAATACTCAAGTTCATCTTTTCTCTGTTTTGATGATCAGACGCGTCGTTCTGTGTCAGACTATGTCAAGCAGCACGCACTGTGTCCAGGTTCTTGACATAAGTCACATGCTTCAAGGTGTGCAGTTGAGTATCTGCGGGGCCCCCGGCTCTACCAGGACCGGATACTAGTGCCATTTTTTGTCAAGTGGAAGGAAGGAAGATGATTGGTTGTGTTAGCAGATCGAAGATCTAAGGGAAGGCAATGCGTCACTGAGAGCGGTGAGTTCTGCAATTCATGGTTAGTGCATCCCCCAATGTTTGGTGGCTTGGAGCAGTTCAAGCTAAGAAGTGCGTGCGGCGATATGATTTGCTTCTCTTAAAGCCACCAGTCACGTGCATGGCTACCGCCCTTAGGGTTCGGCAAATGCAGTTCCTACCGCTCTTGGAAGTACTTGCTCAATGCTCAATGCTCAATGCTCGGTGCTCGGGGCTTCTATGGGTACGAGTAATCCGTACTCCATGGAAGGTTGATCGTCCTACCCCTTTCCCCCTGATTGGAAGAATAAAAATATCCACCACTTGAGCACAGTGTACAAAGCACTGTCATCCCCGAGGCGCTAGTTTGACATCTCCAGCCATGTTTCAGATTGGATGGAACCTCGTGTGCTCTGTGCAAAAGAAGAGCATATGGTTGAAATCGGGCAATCTAAAAAATATACAACACTATAGTACGGAGAATGGAGTCTACTATACTCGCAAGTACTATATGGGATTAATTGACCGTAATTGACCGTAATTCTCCCGGAGTATATAGAGTGTTCTCGTGAATCCGGAGAACGGAGTGCAATTGTACAATTATCGAAGTATTACAAGTGCACAAAATTCGCCCAGGGTGGATAGCGACATGCTCTCGTACTCGCACTCAGAAATACCTGGCAGATCAAACCGTTTTTTTTGCCTCATTGGAGCTGCTCCGAGGACCACAGCGGGGGGGATACATTATTATCGTATTTTTTTTTTCTTGAGCGCACATCCTCCAACCTTGGAGACTAGTGTGCTCCGGAGGATTTTCAACGTTCAAGGTCCGAGTATTCCCATGTTATACAGGCGGGCCTAACAAACGATCGCACACCGTACCACAAATGGCAATACCTTGCTAAAAATTGACTCTCAAACAAGACAGCTCCACAAAATCGACACCGTAACCATGGTCTGGTCGTCGATGTTGGATCTTTGTGAGTTGGAAAGGTTGGAAAGATGGGTTGATCCGAAACCCAGGCTAAATTAATTTAGACAAAAGTGGATTCGCTACACACGTTCTTGTGTACGAGTAGTTGCAGCCTTACCCCTGATCCTGCCTATCTGATCTGAGCAATTCTCTACTCCATGCCAGGAGAATTCTTCTATTTGAGTCTCTGTATATGCTATAGGAATGTTAGAGCTATCTGCTACTTAAGTATATATCGATTCTCACGGAACAACCATGTGAAGTCAGGCCGATCGTCCAGGGAATCCACAGTGATTGCAACGCGAGGACATCCCGCCCAGCTGCCAGACCCAATGGCTCCAACCTACAAAAGTGGACTCGGATCATCGACGAGTACTCGTAGCTGCTTTTGACTCGTTAAGAGTCTATGCTTTGAATACTCCGTGCACAACTCGTAGATGTACTTAACTCCGTACTTAGTACTTACGTACCTAACATACGCAAAGAAAATAAGCAAATAAGCAAATAAGCAATAAGCAAATAAGCCCAAATAAAAAAATAATATGATGTTTACCCACCGTCACTCGATCCACGTCACGGTGTCCCTTGGTTCTGGCATGTCCGCCCTTCAGGGGAATTCAGATATGCAGGGTAATTTACGAGACTTGAGCACTTAGATGATTCCATCAGAATCGATGTAAATCCGTGTGTTTCATATCAGAAGAATACGGAGTACTCGTAGATGGTTTCCTTAAAAAGAGGCTAGTGTGGCTTGAATCAGTATGTGGTATGCTCTTGACTAGTGTACCGCTAAGGATTAGGAGTTGACTGCTACCTAATTTTCTCTTTTTCCTCCTTTCTGTCTCTCTCTCTCTTTCCAGGCTCTCCCTACAACAATTGAATGGACTGACATATTTCTGTTTGACCTGGACTCCTATCTCCCCTTCCGCCCTGCCGATCCCCCGTAGCGCCCAAAAGAGGGGGTGAATTGAACTTGTCTCACGGCGGAAAACATCCAAAAACCATAATATGAGGTTGGTCAGTGACCCTGCTGGATTAGGCAGACTGTCCGTCCATTGTTTCTGCGATCTCGTTCCTGGCCTTGTCCAGCCAACAAAGGAGTTCTTTTAACTCGGGGCCTGCATATGTCACCCATATGCGGTCTCATATCTTTTTTTGGTCTTCTTTCACATGTCTAGGACCTTGAACTGATTATATCTCGCGCTCCAGATCCTGTTCACTTAGTTTAATCTGCAATCCTCGTCATCATACCGGAACGCTGAGGCGTCGATCCCAGCGAATCGCTTCGCCCCAACGACACGGACCCCGAGCCGCATTGATACCAGGACAGGCAGTACAAGACCCTCAGCCGCAGACGTGACCTGGTTTCAGCGCTGGACCGCAGCCCAAAGATTATTTCATCCGAAGCGACGGGCCTAGATCCCTAACCTTGATCCCCCCCCCCCCCCTCCTCCTCGAACCTTCACACTATCTGGGGGGTTCCCAATCGTCCACCATGCCAAACCGCAGTTCCACCGTACCCAACCTCGATCTGAGCTCGTTCAGAACAGAGTCGAAAAAGGACAAGATCTCTTCACCCTTGACGCCGAATGACCAGAGCTCCGACGGACCGAGTCCCCTGACACCTCGCTCGCCTAAGTCAGCATCCAGCTCCCCGCTGTTCAAAGGCGCAACCATCCGCCCTGTCACGCAAGACTCGGGCAGCAAGGCAACCAGCCCTACGATCCCGCTCTCTCCTGGCACAGCCACCACCGAGCCTCTGACACCAGGGATTACAGCCATTCCTCAACACTTCCCTTCCCCTAAAGACTCCAAACATTCACGCGATGCATCGAAATCCTTCTTCGGCACCCTCAAAGCACCCAAGTCATCACATAAGTCACACCGATCGGATAGCTCAGGGGACTCGACTGAGCCCCCTAAGAGTAGAGGTAGCTCCAGGGAGCGGAGGATGACAATGGCTGCGAAGTCGTATGGATCTACGCCTGATCTTCTCGGTGCACTCGCGCACGCGAATGAAACCGAAAAGACTAGTGAGCATCTGTCTCTGCGCCCATATTCATCCTATCTAACATGTCATTCCACAGATGGCAATTCAGGCAAGAGCTCGCACCAAACAGATACGAGAAAGGTTGGAACAGATCCAGATGCCGCTGCACCAAAGAAAAACAAACAACGATTCGCAAATCTTCTGACTCGGTCTCGCTCTATCCGAGTCGATGAATCGGCTGGAAATAGAGCAGCGGGTCGTCGACCCTCTACAGGCTTGGCTAAACTCGAAGAGTTCAACCAGGGCGCAACAGCGAGTCAACCCCGCTCAGCGACTGCGCGACCAGAACGAACCGTGCGGGGGGGGCTGCAGCCCCCCGAGCGCCCGGTAGACAACAATCCCCTGCGCAAGGAGCGCAGTCATGGCAATATGGTTGCATCGGCCTCTTTGAGCCAAGTTTCCGGCGCCTCAGCCGCCATTTTCAGCAACCTCAAATCGTCTTCGAGCGGAGCCGCAGACCGAATTGGCAAGGCTGGCAAGGGTTTCTTTGGCAAAATAACCCGCAGTGGAAGCACAAATGAGCGAGAATTGATCACAGACGACTTTTATACATGTTCGGTGATCAATCTCCCCCTTATTGAGCAAGCGCGCAAGACACGCATTGCGAAGAAACTTGAACACTGTCGAGACAAGACTGAGTTTTGGATGCCCGCCTTGCCTTATCGTTCGATTGATTATCTGAACTTCAAGGGCTGCGAAGAAGAAGGCCTCTACCGAGTCCCCGGTAGCGGTCGAGAAGTGAAGCATTGGCAGCGACGCTTCGATACAGAACTTGACATCGACCTTTTCGAAGTCCCAGATTTATACGATATCAACACAGTCGGATCTCTGTTCAAAGCATGGCTCCGCGAACTACCAGACGAGCTCTTCCCCAAGGCGACACAAACGATGATTGCCCAGCAGTGCGAAGGCGCCACAACAGCGCCACAACTCCTTAAAGACGAACTCTCAAAACTACCTCCATACCACTACTACCTCCTCTTCGCCATCACCTGTCACCTTAACCTTCTCCACTCCTACGTCGACCAGAACAAAATGGATTACCGCAATTTGTGTATCTGTTTCCAGCCCTGCATGAAAATCGACGCTTTCTGCTTCCAATTCCTAGTCTGTGACTGGAAGAACTGCTGGCAGGGCTGTTGGACTGAAAAGGAGTATCTTGAAATAGAAAAGAAGATGGACGAGCGCGACCAGAGGGTATCAGAAGAAGCGGAGAAGGAGATTGCCAGAGAGAATCAAGAGCTTCCCCGTGAAAAGCAAGAAACTGCCAAAGGAAGGCAAGAGGCTGCTGCCAGTCATGAGCGCGCCATCTCATCTTCTAGCAGCAGTGCTAGCGAGGAACCCCCTCGACCAGTGACCTCTCGAAGCAGAAAGGCCCCTCCCCGGAACATCGAGATCAAACATGCTCGAAGTGTCTCTCAACTTCCTGAACTCGGCCCTCCCCTTTCTCCTATCAAAATCTGATTGATCTCCAACCTTGTCTTGGATACCAATGGCCCCCGCGTGTGGCTGTGTCCTCATTTGGCTGGTCTGCCTTTGGTCGTATCTGCTGGTCCAGATAGGACCAGACAAATTGGGATTGATTACCTTCTCCCTCTATCATTTCTTTCAAAATCGCTTCGCTGGCTGAAGATCTCTACGCGGCATTGTCGTCATTTGGTGCTATCAACTTGCACATATGGCATGTCGAGATCAGTGCTCTGATCATTCCATTTCCATATGTACATGTTTCCCCCCGACATCTACTACTGAGATTGGCGCATGGCCGCTACCTTCAGACTCCCCCGCCTCTCATTTCTCCATACCTATATCTCCCATCCTACCTCCACCTCTCATCTATCCATCTTTATGTATCTGTCTTCCTGGAAGCGCCGCACATGCTTTTCTACGCTTTGTTTGATATTGCGACATCTACAGATTCCCCTCTGCGGTTGACATTTTTTTTCTTATTTTTCCATGCTTGTCTTATTGTTTGATCCTGTCGGTTTGGTCCTTACGGCGGGCGTTTTCCTCACGGGGGTTTGTACAATAGAATTGGGAAGGCCTTCTTTTCGGCTTGGTTACTTGGAATTATATATTGCAGTAATCTATGCATAATCTCAATAGATCAAATTACAAGGAAACATTTCCGAGTCAAATAATGAAGGATGCAATAAGAGTGCTTTTTGGTGAATCACGGTATGTCATGTACAAATTGAAAGTCCCGTCTTGCAGGTCGAGTCATATTCTCAACCACAGGGTACAAAGAAATATCAAAAGACCTTGAACGATGCCAAAGAGCCACATTTCGTCTGCAAAAAACGAAAATCATTCGACTCCCAACCCCAACGCCAGAAAAAAGTCACAAAGCCGAAGCCATATAAGTGATAGTAAGAGAAAGAGGCAACTCAATCCATCGGATGAAACCCGCTCACTTCGCACGAGCAGGGTTCGATCGCTTCTCATTAGAGCGCTGCTTACGCTCATTACGCTTGATGCGTTCCTTGCGCTCGGTACGGGACATGCCACGGACAGAAGATCCCTGGGCAGCAGCCTCTTCTTCCTTCTTCCACTTCTTCTCATCGACCTCAACAAGCCACTGGTTCTCGTCGTCCTTGTTCTTGCCCTTGTATCCCCAGCGAGGGACCCACTCGCCACTGGCCTCGTCGTAGACAAGCTTCTTGCGGCGCTCCTTGTCTTGGCCTGCGGCACCGGGCTTCTGGCTGTATTTGCCAATGCCCTTCTTGCGTGCGAAGAGCTCCCATTTCGTGGGTGCCTTGGGTGTAGGGAGGGGCTTGTGCCGGGGGAGGTGGATGTTGGGGGCCGGCAGGGTGAGCAGAACACCATCGGCGACGGAGGACTTGATTTCACATGTTGTCAAGAGCTGGTTGAGGAGAACTTGCACGCCGTCGCGGGCGGTGGCTTTCAGTGAGGTGTTGAGGGTCTCGTTGGGGTCAATCTCCAGAGGGTTGGGGTCGTTGACTAGCAGGTGGCCCAGGTCGAATGTGTAAGGAGTAGGCTTAGACACAGTAATGGGGCTGGAGTCATCATGTTAGTATCTAGATTTTGCGGTTTTTCTTTTCGGAACCGTCTGTTGTTTCGTCCGGTCCGGGGATTGAGATGACTTACAGTCTCTCGTTCTTAGACGCAGCCGCAGTGGGCGCGGTGTTTCCCATCTCGGTATCAGACATCACGACACAGATATTGTGGTGGTTTTGAGATTCCAAGAATAATCTTAGCTCGTGAAAAAAAAGTTGGTTATCAGTATCAGAGCCGCTTTTTTTTTCTGCCATGACTAAGGCAGTCGGTCAGACCGCCTTTGTTTGGCTCAGCGTGAAATCGCATCAAACTTATCATGAGTGGACGGTCTTGCCCTCTGTCTACTCAATTCCCACCCACCTTCTTTTTCAGCCCGGGTTGTCTTATCACTGGCCACCCCGGTGCCCCTGACAACCACAATGGCCTCCTCATGGTGCTGGAACTGCCTCTCCAGGCTGAGGCTAACACCGCAAGCACTCGCTCCGTCCGCAACACCCCGGATTTCGAACGCCCCCTTTCATTCCACCGCGCTGCGATATGCCAACCCGGTCAAGAAGAAGAACACTACTCTCAATGTTCAAAAGCATCGAGTGTCGGCTAGTATCAAAAAGAAGAAGAAGAAGCCTGAGCAGCGTTCAAGTGGTGGTGGTGGTGGCCGTGCCATGTCTCCCGCCGAGCGCAGGGCTCTTAAGAAACGCATTGTCCTGAGCAACCCCAATGCCCTTGAGGTTGAGAGCATGGTGGATCTCTCCGCGGAGACAATGGTCGATTCCCGCCTTCGTGGCACCGTCCTTGGCTTGCCCATGCCCATGATTGATCAATTGAGAGCTGTGGAAGCATTCAAGCCCAAGCAGGGTTGGTCTGTATTCCGCCGCCCCGGAACTGTCCTCCGTCGCGATACTATTGAGATGGGTCGTTTGATCGAGCAAATTTCTGGGGAGGGCGACAAGCCCCAAAAGGGCAAGGTTGTCAAGAAAATTGTCAATGGTATGAAGGGCTCTGGAAAGTCAGTGCACCTGCTTCAGGCAATGGCAATGGCATTCTTGAAGAAGTGGGTTGTTATCACTGTCCCTGATGGTAAGTTTTATGCAAGAAACGCTCTCTGTTTACTTCAATTGTATAGCTGCTGACATCTCGCTTGTACAGCCCGTGACCTTGTGTGCGCCAACACTGCCTATACCGCAGTAGAGGGCACCAAGCCTCTGCAATATATCCAGCCGAATGCAGTTTCAGCTCTGTTGGTTCGCACTGTTGAGGCTAACCGGGACCTCCTGGCCAAGCTGAAGGTGTCCCAGAAGCACCCGTCTTTGCCGATGCTGCAGCCCGGATCAACCCTCGAGGATCTTGCCAAGCTTGGATTCAACGACCCTGCCATTTCCTGGGCTGTGTTCCAAGCTTTCTGGGCTGAGCTTACTGCCTCGGCCCCGGCTGCAGGACTTGAGAAGGACTTCGTGGCCCGCCCTCCTATGCTTGTTACCGTTGATGGTTTGGCCCACTGGATGACCGAGAGTGAATACCGCGATGTCGACTACAACAAGATCCACGCTCACGACCTATACTTCGTCAAGCACTTCCTGTCTCTGCTCAAGGAAGGCGATTCCTTGAAGAACGGTGGTCTCCTCCTCTACGCCACCTCCTTGTCAAACAACCCTAACCCTCTTGCCCTCAAAATTGCCATGGATCGCTTGGCTGCTCACCAGGCTGGAATCAGTGCCAACTCCCCCGAGTACCCCAACCCTGCTGCTTACAGTGGCGTTGATGAGCGCGTCTTGGAATTCTTGAAGCCTGCCGAGAAGGCCGCCAGCCCTCTGGAGTTGCAGATTCTGGATGGTATTACTCGCGATGAGGCCCGTGGCTTCTTCGAGTACTTCGCCCGCAGCGGTCTCGTGCGCGATGCTATCACTGAGCAATGGGTTGGAGAAAGGTGGAGCTTGTCTGGTGGCGGGATCATCGGCGAGCTGGAGAAGCTTGGTCGTCGCTTCCGCGCTGCATCTGCCTAAATTTCAGGCTATTTTGCATTCTTCCGTTCTTGCCACACCCCCCAGCTTCCTATATTTTGTTTGAGGCTCTACACTGTACATCAGATGCTGATGAATCCCTTGTGTGTTGTTCGCCCATGTACTTTACAAATCTCACTTGGTCTGGTTTTTTTTGTATGCATATAATGAATTTGTTTTGGAAGAAACTTTGCACAATTTGCATTTAACCATCACATCCCTTTTGAATGAGAGTCAAGGGAATGATTGATTCTCTGATTCTGTGATTTTAACTGCTCTATCATAGGCAGGTCCAAATGTGACCCAACCACTTCGAGACTTAAGCGTCCAAATCCTTAGGCCTGACAGCCCGCACCAGATCAGGATAATCGAACTTCGCAGCCGAGTTCAAAAACTGCGAGTTGGCAGGGTGTGCCTCCTTGGCATCACCACGGAACAAGAAATTCATCGGGAACCCAATATCAAACTCATAAGCCCCCTCAATTTCCTTAATGTCCTCATCCGACAAATCAAGCCCAAGAGCCTTGATATTGCCCTCAAGATGCTCAACCTTCCTCCCACCAATGATAGGCGAAACATAAGGCGCTTTGCGCAGGACATAAGCCAGCGCCACGCTTGTGATCTCTGTACCGTGCCGAGTCGCAACATTCTCAAGAACCTTCGACACAGCAATGTCTCGCTCTGTAGCGGCTTTTCCACGCCCTGGATTCCCGGACTTGGCAAGCTCTTCCCAGTGCGCGCGGCTCTTGAAGTTGCCGCCGCCTAATGAGGCCCACGGTGCAAGGCCCATGCCTTCGGACGCGGCCATTGGGATAATGTCGCGCTCGAAGTCGCGGATTGCGGCGTTCCATCTGCCTTGGTAGACGGAGAATGGACGAAGGCCGTGGTCGCGCGCGTCTTTGTTCGTTAGTCTCTGGTTTAAGTGGCTACGGTAAGGAATATAGTCGACTTACATTGGTTCGCTTTCGTCACTACCCAGGCGGGTGTGTCACTGATGCCCAGATAGAGGACCTTTCCGGAGAGAACCAGCTGGTTTAGTGAGGTCATTACCTCTTCGATGGAAGTACTGAAGTCCCACCAGTGGACGTAGAGCTATAGATCATTTCAGCATTCGTTGACATATAACAGGTTGCATAGTTCTTATTTGATAGGAAGTAATGTTGGAACATACCAGATCAATATAATCAGTTTTCAGCTTCTTCAGACTGGCATCAACGGAAAGCTTTAGGCTTTTGGTATTATTGCCGGTAAAATTGGCTTGGATCTCGGTAGGGACATGGGCACGGTAGCCAGTGGTATACTTCGTGGCGAGGACGATCTGATCGCGCACACCGCGACTTTCCATCCACTCGCCGAGCCAGGTCTCGGAATCACCATTCTGATAGTTGTTGGCTCTTTTGTTTATTAGTAGACTTCTCTACAGGTAGATGGTAATTGAAAGACTCACGTATCGATAAAGTTACCTCCGTTGTCGTAGTATGTATCCAAAATCTTGAAGGATGTCTCCTTGTTGCATTCACCAAGGGCCTCTTTCCTGAAAGATTATTAGCACAAATACACATCAATTGACATTATTTTGGACAGAAATTACCAGCCTTCACCGAAGTTCATAGCTCCCAGGCATAGTGGACTCACCTTCACGGCGGCAGTGGGGGCGAGCAAGCGGTAGCGGCCGAGGTGAGACTTGGGGGCTTTAGCAGGGGCAAACATGGTGATAACCTTAGAGCCTTGGAATAATGAGGATATTGAAACTTGATGAGCTGATCTCCCAGGGTTTTTATAGAGCCATTGAGGTCATATGCGGGGTCAATTATTAATCCCCTAAAATCCTAAGTCCGGCTTCACACCTGGTTTCACGGAGAGTACTCGAGCTCGTTAACTCCGGGAGCCAATTGCATAAATCCTCACAATTTCTCCTACTTAGGTGGCTATTTTAGTCACTGGCTTCATCAAAGTCTTCTGATTCATCCCAGCCCTGGAGACTCTTTCGTCTCGTAATCTTCCATTTCCTCGTCCGAGGATGCGACCTCACCTGCCATACCATCACCTCCTCTGTTCAGCATACCCCTGGCAGCAGGGCTAGCACCAGCTCCAAACACAGGCCTAGGCCCAGCTCCGAGTACAGGGCTAGCTCCAGGTTGGAACTCAGCTCTAGGTGGGAAGCCAGTACCAGCGAATAGAAGTCCACCAAGGCCAGGTGGTGCAGCTGGGCCTGGAGCTGGGTCCGGAGCTCCTTTCATTGCGACAGCGGCCCCATCCCCAGCTGCAGCGCCTGCGCACCCCTCGCAGTCGCAGTTCTTCCCAAAAAGTCGCACCGCCTCACCGACATTCGCACCGCCTCGTGCACCAGGGAAATCCAGATTCACATATGGGATTCGAATTTCCTCATCTGCAGCGATAGCCTTGGTTGCGTAGACAACCACCCGATTTAGAACAGTAGAGTGGAATCCCCAGGTTGCATTCTCGCTTAGGCGACAAGCATGATTGAACATGCTCAGTCCAGGGAAGAGATAGAGATCCGAAAGAGATGGCTCTAGCCATGCAAAGTCTTCCTTTCCCTTTTTCATTTTCACTTGTTCATTCCCCCGGGGCACGTTCTTGAGCCCATCATGTTTGGTGTACATGTCTTGTTTGGCTCGCCGTGCAAGATCCCAAGGCACAGCATTGATGAGCAACTTCCGGAGCACGATTTGAAGGGACCATGTGTCGAATGCGAGATCTCGGAAAATGTCAATTCCAAGCGCAGAGAGGATGTCAAACGGTACGCGAATGTTGCCGGACATGGTGAAGGGGAACCAACTGTCTGTCCATGGCTGGTTGGAATCAGCTCCGTTCTCAAGTATCAGTAGTTCGTCAATCTCATGTGGCTGAATATCGGGATCTCTGTGGCGGCGATGTAGAGTGATCTCAAGTACACTTTTCAGCAATAGACTCAGCACAGTGCCGTGTTTCTCATGGTGAGCTGAGAAGTGATCTCTATTAGCATGTCTTGTTATATTAGCTCGCATGGCATTGTGTAGCCAGTCCCATTTGATATCCTTGAACTCTGAGAACGCATATATCTCTGACGCTATCTGCCTGCAGGGCATGGCGTTGCCAGCCGCATCCTTTCTCTGGTTGTCGGCACAAAACTGAGCAGGAGGCTGACCGTCGTTTCGAAGATCATCCTTGAGTGGGTTTATCAGGTTCAGGCATGGACAAGGCAGAGGATGACTTCCTGCTGTGTCTTTCTCTGGATTTCTTATGAGTTCCAGGTTGTCAATGATGTGTTTCAGTTGCTCTTTTGGAATTGGCTGCTTGCAGTTATCACAACGTGATATGGTGTGCGCGGCTGATGTTTGGCCATCTGCCAAGATATTAGGCTGGAGATGTCCACGGATAACGGGCTCTTCATAATGAATAACAGTTCCTGCTGCAATCTTGGTAGTGGCGAAAACCCCCAACCCATTGGAAGTATTATCTGAGAGTATTTTTGGCCTCACCTCGCACAAGCCCTTGTCCACAGTGGCATGTGCGCTAACGGTAAACACATTCCTGTTCAATGTCGCCAGGAATGGCGCAGCTTCGCGATTCACATCTGTGGGCTCGTAGGGATATCGCGTCCCGCCTGAAACCCATCCTCGCATCCACTCGTGCCCATAAAGAGGCTGGCGTCCCGCAGAGGGCTGGGTCCTTCGTTCGTTGATCTCATTTATGATACACTGGACTGCTTTCTTGCGTTGGATGGGAGTGTCAGCTTCACGTTGGGCCAAGAGGCCTCTTCTGAGGTGTTCTTCCATGTAGATATTAAAATCATCCCAGCAGTTCATTGCTGCAAGACTGAGACAGATGATGTTGTCAAATGCACTTCTCAGCGTTGGAATGAAATAGTTGATACCATTGGCCCTCCTCATTTGAAGGATCTCCGGGGGTGCGTTGCTGCCACTTTTCCACCCTGCCATGAGATGCATTTGAATTGCGTCCCAGACCCGGGTGTAGAGCCCCGGGCGTAGGTTCCTTTTGAGTGCCAACGTCAATACTTCGCAAAGAAGCTGGGCGCGGTAGGCGTCCCCGATGGCCAGATCAAAGAAACCCTGCAAATAATGGCAATATGCGCGACTTGTCCAGTATGTGGGATTGTATGGACTCAAACTGATTGCTGCAGTGTACATATCGAGTGCCGACAGGGCTGCATTCCTGGCAGGTGCGACGATGTGCGTGTGCGCACGATTGATACCCCAATGGCTGAGCTTAGTTCGCTTTAAGGCCCCAACCTTCTGGTCAAGTTCAAACTCGAAAAGAAGCGTTTGAAGTGCAGCCTTCTTCGACTTATCGTCGAAAGGAACCTTTCTAGCATTAAGCTCTTGTTTGAGCTTTGGTATTGTCCAATGCTCTTGTCGTGCACTCAGAGGGCTGACACCGTTGACGAAGATGTTGTCTCGCAAAGCATTCAATCCTTGAATGCCGTCGTACGTCACATCAAGATTCTCTGTTCTCCAATTGGCAATGGCAGCTTCACGCGAGACTGGAAGAAACGGGCTGCTCATCAGATGCTCATAGACATTGTGTGCAAGCACGTGCATGATTGTGGGCTCATTCTCATCCCGTGGATATGGTCGGTTGGTTTTTGCTTTCCAGGCATCTCCAAGATGAGTATCGGGTCCTTCCCAGAGCCGACGGGCAAGAAGTGCATTGTCTTCGGTTAGTTTGTCGCCAAGTTGCACTTGGGTATGAATATTTGGTCCCTTCGGATACTGAGGGGCGTTTATGATGTCAATATCGGCGAAGGTGTCGTATACCTCTGCCAGTCTCGGAGCAGCGGGACTAGGCATAGGCGAAGCCATATCTGGGGATCTGATATGTCAAGTACATAGATCAGACCGAAGTCGGGGCCGCTCATCTCGAATATATGAGTGAACTGCATCTCTCGGCTCTCCCGTACATGAAAGAAATAGATCAAGGGCTCGAGACAAAGGAAAAATGTCCCGGTCATATTTGCACAGATAAACGAGATGGTTAGGACCGGACAAAGAGAGCCAACGTTCTCAAGCCTGGGAACCCAGGGCCTGAATGTATCATATGCAATAGAGTGTAAGTAATCAGGTGTTCAACATCTAGAGGTCATGGCACAAATAATCTGTCATCTGTAGTTGCTCTGTACTCCGTCAAAAGCATAGAGTATAGGGGAGATGGCTCATGACCCTGCATGTCGGGCTGACCGGCAGAATTCCGACTTTGTTTATCTTTCTATTTGAATCTCCGCGCTTGTCTCTTCGATTCCTCGAGAAAGGTGACTAACGGTAGGATGTATGCGCAGTCGAGCTCTGATCCTTCTCAACCAGAATGGCGAGTCCCATCCCAGCCGCATTCTCAACCCCCTCCACCTCCCCCACCGCGTCCGCCAGCTTCATATACACCAGCCACTTATGGACCGATCTCAAACCCACCGAGGACAACAACAAGTCCCAGTGCGGATACGACCACATGGGGAGTGCGGTTCAACCAACACCATGCTCCCCCATTGCCCGTGAGTACTCCAGCGCAGGCACCCGTGCGGGTAGCTAACAGTTGCATAGCCTCGGCCTTCAAGTACAAATGAGCAACCGTATACCTACGCGCTGCAACAGTCAAACTTGCCTGGCCCGAATAACCCCTTTGGTGGTCAGCCCGTGAACTATGCATCCCAAGCGCCATACACAGCACCACCACCACCAGCCGTTCCACCGCCGCCCCCGAAGATCCTACAAGGTCAAAATGCACCGACAGCGCCGTATGGCCAGACCACGCGTCCACCTCTGCTTGCGCAAGGTGTAGGGCCAGCTGCTATGACGGGATCCTACGCGTTTCGGCCACCGCATCTAGTCGACACAAACACATCATTCACGGGCGCGTCGGCTCTGGGGCCAGGAACACCGTCAGACTGGGAACACCTCGGTCCTTCGCCAGGGGATTTCGATGATGCAGCTTGGTTCCCACCGCGGAGGACGCCCTCGCCTAAGGAGCCTGTGAGGCCAGCCCCAGAGCCCTCCGATATCCCTAATGTGCCCGCGACAAACGCGTCCGATCTACACTATCGCCCAAGAACAGATACGAATGAAACCTTCTCGAGCAGCATCTCCGGCATCACCCAGCTGGGACAAGATAATTCGAACTCTCCTGTCAGCCCATGCAACTCAAATAGGATGCCAACCCCGCCCGCGGTGGTTCGCGTGGACAGCACCGAACCTGCCATGCATATGGCGGGGCGGTCGAACACTATCGACAATGTGATCGATACGTGGACTCGACCATTATCACCCGCCGTCAAACCGGCTCCTCATTTGTCTGCAGACCCGGCATATCGGTCGCCGAGTCCTGGACAAGCAACCCAAACTGGCCCGATCGAACACTCGCAGGTGCATGCCAACCCATCGGCTGTTCAGAATATGCGATCGAGTTCCAATAACTCTGTGCAAAGCATTGAAAGGCCTGCCACTGTGGCCCCGCGGGTGAATCCAGATCCATTCGAGGATCTCGACCCTTGGTCCAAGTCATCTTTGGAGCGTTTTGTTGCTATGCTGCGCAAGGAGGCAGTTGCTGACCTGGACGAAGAGCGTTACAAGATCTTCACGGCATTCATGGCCAAGGAAACGAAGCTTCGCGAAATACTGTATAGCATTGAACATGAGCCAGAGGCCACTCAGTCGCCTCCGCGAGATCTTAGCTCCAATTCTCAGTCGACGCCACATCCTACTCAGCCCGAGGTACCTATCGAGTCGGGCCTGGTACCAGTGACATCAGAGGAAGAATTACCTCGATCGGCGACAGCAATGCCAGAGGATGAAGATCTAGACGATGCTGGCAGTGAGTACAGTGCAGGTGGCCGCCCGATTTTCGCCGGGCGACACAGCTCGCAATTTTTCCCGAGGCTGTCTACGCTACCTTCAGGCGCAGAACCAGCATCTGGTCTAGCGAGAACTTCATCATTCCCCAGTTCCGCGGACGTGCCGAAGCAGGTACTAGAGCCTCTCACCACGAATCCTCCTCAACCCATATACACACCATTCCAGTACACGGAAGGCCCTCAGCGGGGCTCAGACGATCTCAGATTTGATCGTCCAGCATATCAAGCGTACTCCGATCTGCGACAGGCCGCTGTCAATGGGCGTGTTATGTCAAACGGACAGGCCCTCGCATTACCATCAAGATCCAACACATCGACCATGTCTCCGATCTCGAATGAACGAGACGAGACCTTCCTTGGTCTCATTCGTCATAAGAGTGTCGCTTATATCACGCCTGTGGAGCGAGAGGCTACGCCCCTTCCATTGCTACCAGAAGCTCTTCGCAAAAGTCGGCCCAATAGCCTTGTAGAAGACCTACGTACTATCGTCTGGAAACCTTTGGATAAACAGTCTGAAAGTTCTTGGCACATCACAACTAGGGAAGAGCTTACAAAATTCCCAGATGACTTCTCAGATATCCAACTTACTACCGATCGATGGGAAGGGGCGGCAGCAGCTAGACGACAAAAGCTGGACCAAGAACGTCTCTTGCGCCAAGAAGAATCTGAGGAACACATTGATGATCTTTTCAATGGGAAGTCAATCGGTTATGCGGATATCAATACCTTGGAGGAAGAATTCCGGCAAACTGAAGCTCGTGCTCAGCTGGAAGAAGAACGGTGTGAACTTGAATGTTTTATCACTGAGGTATTCAACCCCTTAGATGAAGGTCTGAAGGATGATATTGCGGCACTTCGCAAATCCTACGACTCAGCCCTTAGCCAGCTTGACCGAGATCAAAAGGTCAAAGGATCAGCGAGCGAGCGATTCAGCCCCTCTGTGACCATGAAAATGGTCAATGATATTCACAACAAGCTCGAAATTCGTTTCCAGAAACGCCTTCAAATTGCACTTGACTGTGAGCGGCGTCGGAAGAAAGCCGAGCGGCGACCCTTGGTCTTTATGGGCGATATGGCTAGTTTGCGAAAACTAGATGCCGAGTTTGACCAGATGGAAAGACGTAATATCCTGGAGGCATGCAAGGACCGTGATGAACGAGCTAACCGACTCATGGACTCCTTCGATGACGCCATTCTGCATGGTCTAGGTACAAATCAGAGTCTCCTAGACGAGGTTGCCACCAAAGCAACTCAGCTTGATCCCATTGCTCTCCGTGCCTCTGGCCTGCCAGATTCTGAGATTGAACAAATTCTCAAGTCTGCAGCGACTTTCGCAGCATCCCTCCTTAGCGACTCGGAGTCGATTCTTCGCAGCTCAGGGGTCGCAGATATGGCCCTCAACGATGCCGACTATGGTGTCTCCGTCGCCGAGGCGCGTTATGCAAACTCGGAGCCGGAGATTTTCCATCGGCTGGCGGGTGAAAAGAAGAAAGAAGACGAGAAAATACAAAGTGAGCTCAACTCGAAGTTGCACAGTATTCAGAAGGGGCCGAAGAAGATTGAAAACATGGTCGAGAAACTTCTTCTTGACCTGAAGAATAACCCTCCAAGTGAGGCTCGACGCTCTCCTATCCCGAGTTCTGCGCCGACCAGTCCTTCCCCGGACGTTCTTCTGCCTGCGAGTCTTCGTTCTTCGAGCACCGCTCCGGTCTCAACAAACGTTGCCCCGGTCCTAGCGAATGTCCCGCCAGTAAGCCCTCAAGATGGAGACTCTGAGCACAAGGAGAGGCTGCGCAGAGCGTTAGAGGAAGCTAAGAAACGCAATGCTTCCAGAAATCAGTAATTATCTGCAATTTGGGAATAGGCATGAAGTCTATGACGTTACGAATTTTCTTTTACCTTGGTCATACTCTCCTTTTCAGCTTTGTGTTGTGATTTTCCTAGTTGATACCCACTTTATGCAGTACTAGTTGAATGAAGACTAGGGCAGAATGACTAGGACATTTTGCAGATTCAGGTTCTTCACGCCATCTCCATAGCCCTCGATTGTTTTTCTGTTCTGTCTTTTTTTAATAATCCGTAAAGTCTGAAGACTTCCAATGTTCCAATACTCAGCAAAATGCAGCAAGTCATGAATCTGAGCTCAGAATTCCGAAATGGACCGGAGTATTTTTCCTGTGACACAAGGATTTCTTGACATTCCAGGCCCTGCGCAGGTGTATTTTTTTTTTTTCCTTCGAGCTCACCGACCCTCGAACCGACACATTTTATCCTTCGCTACGATTGCAAGAATCGCGCAGGGGATTTGACGTGGATGTTCCCTCGATATGACTGAGATCATCTGCATTGGGGGCCAAGGGAAAGTCAAGTGATTGCTCCAACGCAGCGCACAGACGATATCTCTGAAGCATCAAACCAAGCTCAATATGGAAGTTACCCAACGCCTATGAGAAGCGATCGCAGAGCCCAAATTAGGCGCCAGGAGATGGCGATTGGCAGACAGCCAAGCTTGGTTTAACGCCAAATGCTGCCGATCAACCGTGTTGCGTAGTCAAGGTCTCCGCCGCAGCCGGGCTTGCCTGGGGTACTTGGGCCGCACCAACAGAGCATGGCGAAACCCAATACCCAAACTGACGGGTCTGTCTGCTGCTGTCTCATGCGCGCTGTGCGCAGATTGGCTGCGCCCTTGATTGTTTAATAAATGTCACCCAAAGCTAGGCTCGTTGCGGCTGGAGCCCTTCGCGCAGGACCCTTATCACCCTTGACCTGCCTGCCATTTCGGGGACTCCGGGTGATCTCATCGGTGGATTTCTGGGCGATATGCAATGCAGAGCTTCGCTATCACAGATTCGACGCCCCGGGCAACTTATGACGCGCCTTGGACAAAGACTGTGGCCTGCGACTTGCTTCTCGTCGGCTGGGTTCTCCATCTTGAGACGTTGGGATACCGGAATACTCACACCATTGCCAAGCAGTTACGAGTACCCCTGCTCATCTGCAAAAGTCCGTCACAATTTGGCCACGTTGGCCACGTTTCCCACGTTTTGCAGGGTATCTCCTGCGTGTTCTGGGTTTGGCTTTTTGGCTTTTGGCTTTTCTTTGTTGCGCGGTGGCCCTGTGGAAGTAGCTGCGGCACTGGGCCAAATCGAGCCATTGGGTCACCGCTACCGACCTATCCGAGAGTGATGGCAGAGCAATTCTCCACCACGGAACATGCTAGGGTGCATTTCTAACCAACGAGAAAGAGCTCACTCCATTGGCGGGTCCGACTGATGCTTTTCTGGAGCTTCGAAAGAATTTCGAAACTCTTTTTGCTCGGGTGATCCCTGTGCATCAGATGCAGACTATACTGGTACTGGTATCGGACGATGCAGTACTCGTACGGAGTATCTCCCGAGTTCCTGGAATTTGCTACGCAAACCGATTTCCAGTCACGCTCCAAATGTCACCCTCACGGCGTCTACTTTGCATGCTCTACAATGCAAGCTTTGCATTAGTCAACTATAGAATCCATCTCTCGCAACTATTGAGGATCAACATACCGGGTTGAACTTTAGGTCAATTCCCCATTACACCGCACATTCTTTGTCGGCTATATACATGCAATTGCTTTCACTGCGCAACGCCTTAGCCCGGCAGGCCGCATCAGATCCCCGTAGCCCATGCCCCTGGGCCGACAAAGTGTGCTCGGGTCCCAACCACCAGACCCCGGATCTTTCATTCCACTAGATCCCCCTTTAGTGGACGTCTGTGCGCCGCACGATGCTGATCAATATCGCCAAACATAGTTGAAACGGCGCGGTCTTGGTTGAGAGTCTCCATCATATCCCCCTTCGCCGTGTCCCAACCTGAGCCTCAATCCCGCCTCTTCGCCACCTACCCGATGCTGTTCCCACTAAGCGCTGTTGGAAACAAAGACGACATTTTATTTATTATTTTATTAGTATTATTTTGAGGGGAAAAGGAAAATCATAAGCCAATTTTTTTTTTTCTCTCAGAAAAAAAAAAGGACCAGAGAGAGACGCAAATACGATCTCCCAAGCAGGGCCACTCACGAAAATGCCTAATTATTTAAAGCGGAAGCCCGTTCCATGGTTCACTGTACCCGCTTCCGTCCATGGGTCGGAAGAACTCTGTGAGTACTGACAGCAGCAATATCCCCCTCTGAGCCTTGTGGGTAGTTTCTTTTTCGCCATGACCGCCCCTACACGGCAATTTCACAGGCTGTCCATCGGTCGAAATATGTCTGATCAGACACTGCCTGCCCGCGCGGGGCGGCCGGACCCTCCAGACAGTGATGACAGCGGTTCGTCAGTGGAAAGTTCCAGTGACGAGGAGGCAAGTGAGGAAGAAGAGGCCGAATCGAACAGCGCATCGATCTTGGCCCCCTCGGGCATTACATATGATCTGAGCCACCTGGACTCCGAGACTGAGGCCAGAGCTCTCGTGGGGTTAACCGGTAGCTTCGACGTCGTCAACTGTCGACACACGACCGCCGGGTATGAATTCCAGCTGCTCGATCGCCCGCAGGTCCATATTGGGTCGGATTCATCTACGTGCACTTGCTCCGTCTTTCAAAGCCACCCGGACGGGGCTTGTCAGCACATCTTTGTGAGTATACTCGTGAGGGGCAGTGGTCCTGGGAAACGGGAGGGGTCAGGAATCAGGAATTCAGGTCAAAACTAACACTACCCCTGAATAGTGGCTCGTTGACCAACTCCATGGCTGTTTTGTTCGAGAGCCTCCATCTATGGAGGTGGCACTAGCTCCAGATGGACGCCCAGATCTCCAGCCCCGGCTGGAGAGTCTCTTGGAGGGCAACTTGGAGGCTGTTGCAGCCCGCCTCAGGTGGCAATGCCTACGGGATGAAGGTGACGGTACAGGTAGCGGTATGACGCGAACTCAGAAGGTCAAGGACATCTTCTCTGCATTTAGCGAGACTCTTCCTGAGGAGTTCCGACCAGACTTGAACGAGACGACCGAGCATGCACGGACCGCAGAGCAATGTGTTGTTCAGGGAGACTTCGAGGCCACAATCTATCGTTTGGCGGTGCATGACGACGGCGTTTTCAACAGCCTGTGTAAGGTCATGCCACCCGGCGCCTGTGCAGCCATCTACTTCGACAAAGTCCAAGGCCAGTCCCGCCGACTGTTGAACGACTTCGATCGATACTGCTCAGCCGAGCCGCACACAGATCCTGCAAGCCAGGGCGGGGCGGTAGACGTCAACGAGGTGGTGGAACAACTGCAGCTTGCTGTGTCACGAATTGCGGCCAACATCGCAGCTCGGAGTCCACACGGGTGTGAGGGCGCCGGCGAGGCTCTGGTGTCTCTACTCGAGTCGGTTGTGGCCCGCAACAACGATCCCCTTGAGCACAATCGTTTCCGCGACTCATTTCACGGCGAAGATGAAGACCAGCGCAATCTTTACCATTTGCTTATAGGTTCGATCGAGACCGAATCTGAAACAGACGCGCGGCACTTTGTGCTTCACGCGCTAAATACGCTGCCGCCGCTGGACCTCTACCAATTCGAGAACCGGCTGCAAGACATCCTTCGCAAGCTCGAAGTCAATCGTGCTCCAAAGCAATATCTTCTCAATCTTGGCTCTCTACTGCAAACTGCGAGGTCCGGTGCCGCGATGGCATCGGGGCAGAAACGGCCAGCAGCTGGCAATGGGAACTCGGGAGGTTACTCGAAACGCACCCGCTGAAGTTCCGTACATATTTGTTCATACGTTTTGTTTTGTTTTTATCACTCTGGGAGGTTATCGTGTCTTATCAATTTGGGAGGTCATCGTGTCTATGTTCATTCATTGCAATACCCCCCTGCATGTTATGTTGTCTTTACATTCCAGCGATGAACGTCAGTTCTGCTTTTTGCATATCATGTCAATCAGTTAAGTGCGTTGATGCCTATACATGTTTACGAGATCATCTAGATGAATTTTCAATCACAGTCCTATATTCGGTTTTACATGTGCTTCCTCGGTCCATGTCCGGGTCCTCTGATACCATCACATCTACAGCACTGTCAGTCCCAAAGGCGAATTATGCCACAGAACTGATGACCTTCGGGGGCAAATACGAACTCGATGACCATGTCGTCATATTGAGACCCAGTACTGTGGTCGTGGAATCTGCATCCATGGTCCGGCATAGGACCCGGGGCGTGTCACTGCTGCGCATGGCGGACTAGTCCTGATTTGAGATCTTGAACCATGGAATAGCTCTCGGTAGAGTGTGGGTCATCCACACTCTCGAAATGTTTGATCTTACTTGGGTCAAAAATCCATCGGGGACCAAAAAACGAGGCGCGGGATACACTGCCCACCAACAGTTTGGATTCCAAATACTCACGATCCGTAGACACGTTCCGGATCTACATACATCGGATGTCTCGCACCGGAGATGTTCGGTATACTCGTTTCCACATACCACTGAGATCTGGGGCTTGATGTCATTCCACGGAGATGTCGACCTCGGGAATGAGATCGGATCGTGAATTGAATCAGGTGCAAAGCCTGCGCAGGTAAGCCTCGGGGTTTGTTCGGGCGGTCAGACTAATTATCGACAAAAACGGCAATTTGGATGCAAATATTCGTCCAATAATTAACGTGAAACCCACCTTTTTGCGGTGACACACTCGTATCAAAGAAGAGGAAGTGGACAGACCACGTTTTATAAAAAAAAATTATATAAAAACCCCTCTTACTCCATACTCCGCTCCGTACCCTGTGTATCAGCATTGATGTGCGACTGGGATGGGCATTTGGGCCGTGCACACGGCAGCATTCCTGGGTCACTTTCGGGCTAGTGCGGTTAGTTTCGAGCTAGCAGTCTGTTAGTGCCCATTTAGGTGCAAGTACAACAATGTAGCATTCAATATTGTACAGACAATCACTTTGTGCACACAATGCGGAGTACTATAGGTCCTGTGGTTGAACATTTATCGAGATATCCGGACGCGCATATACAGCCAACGTTTCTTGTGGCAGCCTACGTCGGTTGGCTGGCAAATAACAGATAGTAATTACTTGAGTACACGATTGGAATACATTGATGCATGTGAAAAACCCAACCATTTTTTTGTTGGAATTGCAAGAAACATACTCCATGGCACAGAGGGCTTGTTATCTCGTACCACTGCTATAAATTTTCACGGTTTGAGGGCGAGGAACAACTCCTGCATACATGCCCAGGTGGCCTTGGTGCTCAGAGGGCTTTGACAAGGAGGAGAGGAAACAACTGTGGGTATGTATGTGACTAAAGCTCCTCTGAGGCCAAGTTCCGAACATTACTGTCATAAATTAAGGTTTTGTCATTGGGAAAGCATTCTGTACGGAGTATGTACTCGTAGGGAGGAATGAATCCATACCTTGGATCTTGATATGTGCTTGGGATTATTATCAAAAGCTGTCGAGGTCATATAACATAAAATGGCAAAGACATTCATCGAACAACCCAGTAGCTTACTGGGTTAGCCCGATGAAGTGGGGGTGACTCCACTTGAAGGCCGGCTGGCCCAATGGCAAGGCGCTTGACTACGAATCAAGAGATTGCAGGTTCGATCCCTGCGTCGGTCAATTCTTTTTTGCTTTTTCATTTTTTGACCATCCACTTTTTTTTAGCTCCACATTCATGGATTTGAATAAAAGGGATCCTTTTTATGTGTTACAAACAACCCCATGATAAAGTGCCTCTCAATGGATTTAGTGCACGTCTACTTGTGATACATTGTACTTAAGTATTATATCCAAGGGTCCACGTCGGTAGATGCCGAGAATGCCTCTAAAGTGCACCCTTTGTGTTTATATATCTTTAGGTGAGCTACAAATTTGCCCTGAGTATAGCAGCCTGAGTCTTTTATTGCGATAGATCGGATGCATGGGAAGAACATTGGATTTACACGCAGGGAGCATACTTAAGTACGTATATTTACTCAAGTAAGTACTCGAATACCTACTTCCAAGGCTAAATACTTACTAAGTACCTGAAGCGCGACTACCCAGAAAGATCCAAAACAACCCGTCCCTGTACCCTACCCTCATGCATCTCCTTGAACACCTCCGTTAAAGCCTCCATCTTCTCCATCCGATAATGCGCCTTCAAAATACCTCTTGCAGCAAACTCCATCGTCTCAATAGCTTCAGCCCGAGTCCCCACCGCCGATCCAGTAATAGTGATCTGCTTGCCAATCATCACTGATGGGAACGCCGTCCCAATTGCTTGGGGCTCATTCTCCGGAATTCCCACACAAACCAAGGTGCCATTGAAGCGCAACAGCGGCAATGCCTGCGCATATGCCGCATTGGCAGCAGTGCATACAACCGCCGCGTGTGCACCCAGTCCATCTGTCAAAGACTGCACGTGCTTAGCCACTGCCGCAGCCTGGTCATCTTTTGGAAACTGGGTGATGTCGATGAAATGTTCGGCGCCGGACTCCTTCACGAGTCCTTCTTTGCTGCCGTGGTCAATTCCGATGACCCGGAGTCCCATGCCGCGACTTGCAAGTTGGACGGCAAGGTGGCCGAGTCCGCCGCCTGCGCCGGAGATGATGACCCATTGGCCTGGGCGGGCGTGACTGCGTTTCAAGGCCGAGTAAACTGTCACTCCGGCGCAGAGAAGTGGTGCTGCCTCGGCGGAATCGAGACTTTCTGGGATGGGTGTGACGTAACTCGCAGGTCCCAGGGTATATTGTTGGAATGTGCCTGGGGTATAATATCCTGAAACTTTCTGATTAAAGCAGAGTCCATCGGCGCTGGCTTGACAAGGCTCTATTCTGTCTTAGTCTGGCTGGTCAATGGTGCTTGGAGAGGGGAGCGTCACGTACGACAGTTTCCGCATACACTGGAAATCCATTTGATGCCGACCTTGTCGCCGATTTTCAATCCCGAAGCATCCGTGTTTGCACCGAGCTTGACTACTTTGCCAACACCTTCGTGGCCGCCTACTTGGCCTGGCTGAGTCGGGAATGGGAGGAGACTCCATGTGTTGGTCATGATACCGAGGTCAGAATGACATACGCCTGAGTGTGTCCTGCGAACGATCAGTACTGCCAAACCAAAGATTAATCATACGTACAGGTTGATCAGGACCTCACCAGCACCTGGTTCTGGCACCTCTAGGTCCACAATCTTGGTTGAGACAGTCCCGGGCTGGTCGTAGACCGCAGCCTTTTGCGTCTTGGGGATGTCGGCCATTGTGAAATTGAAACTATCCGAGTATGGATATGGAAATGTGAGTCTCAATGGACAAGGTAAATGAAGATGGAAGAAACAGCCGAGTTGGATGGATCAATATAACCCCCGCGCCAAGTGAGGAGAATGTGGGGAACTCCCCCGGGGGCGAATCGCGGGGCTTCGGATGGATGAATATCAGGCTTCGAGACTTGTGCATATGCGTACACTTAAGTAGCTGTACCTCGGAACGTAGATCATAGTAAAACCGTATGATTACCCAGGGAAGTGGACCTCGGTTGTGTTTTCGATGGAATTGGGTGGTATACATACCACCTAGCATTCAAATGTTAACTTCTAAAGTTCAGGGAGATGCTTGTTTTACACAGATCTACTGATCTGAAATTGATTCCCCAAGGTCCTCACTGCAGAGACCAAATAGGAAATATAGATCCAGAAAAATACGAATGATAGATATGAATTCAATTGAATATGATCGCTTAACCTGTAAACCGCCTGCTACCCACCTCGTAATGATACATGCATTGCTTCTTAATTTCCAGAACTCGCTCATGAGAACAGAGCTGGTCGGATGGTTTCTTGCATTTCCAGATCCTCGAACTAAAAAAAGGTTAGTCATTCAACCGGCACAGTGGGAGTAAGAAAACGTACATCCATGAAGTCGGTGGCAGCAACAAGAGTAATGAACGCCTTGACCAACTCATGAAGAGTAGCCTGGTGGGCAGAAGATGTGTTTCCAATATTGGCAGATCGTTTGAATATACCAACCATGCAAGGCCGGTTCGCAGCCAAGAATGCCCTGGTCTGCTCCTGGATTTGCTCGTTGTCGATTCCACGGGAAAAGACTGCATACACCACGAGGCGAAGGATTGACAGTAGAAGGTCATAGTATCTTTGAAGAGCGTCGGGGTTCTCGATTTCTATGCCAATGTCGGGGTCCGCAGCGAAAAGACGTGATGCGTGAGCAGCCTGGAACAGACCAGAGTTAAGAACACAGGTTGCACCATTCTTCGTTTGAGACAGTCGCTGGAGTAAAGACAACAGGGACTCATAGTAGTTGAGCAGTGCTGGGGTGTCTTTAATTACAATTAGTATTAGGACATAGTGATTTGTATGTGGCAGACTTACCGCTTTCCTGGGCATTGTCGAGTTCAACGGGAATAGATCGGAGGACATCCAAGAATAGACTGAGGTAATTTGAACGCGAGATAAATTCTGCCAAAACGCAATCAGTCTGGCGATCCAAGACAGCCAGACTGTTCAGTAGCACAAGGGCAGATGCACGGCAAGACTCTTGGCCAGTATATGCGTCATCGCAAATAGTCTCGATGAGATTAGACCCAGACGACTTGATGACCTGCTGGCTAAGATGTCGGAGGTTATCATGTGACTTATCTGACGATGTGATGCGAATAATGTAATGAGAGCAGATACCGTAGAGGGTTTCCCTCAACAGTACGTTCCCTGCAGCCAAGTTGGTACCGCGAATACACAGCTGGAAAAGCTGGTGCAATTTTTCATCGATCACATCTCCGCTGCGAGATCCTGTCGATGCACTGGAGGCAAGAGCACCAATGAGCAGCTCAGCCAGTCGTGCCAATTCCAGCGCGTCAGGAAGATCGGCCTCGATCGCCATCGTGAGCTTAGGGGTGATTAATTGGATTGTGTGAAGAATAAAGGCGGGTTTGCTTTCTTCATCGAGAGCAGAGCAAGTGATGACCGTGGCAACAAGCTCCACCCAGGATCGGAGGGCGAGGTAACGATTTTCCCGAACAACTCGTTTCTGGCCGGATTGGACAATGTAAGATTTCAGGGTTTTGGTCTCTTGTTTAAACTCATCCTCATAATCAGGAAGGACCGCCGACCGAGAATGGCAAACCTCCGCATATGCCTCTAGTTGGGACCGGCGCAATTGAATCATCTCACCAACACCATCTGGATCGAACACGCCCTCCTTTTGTTGGTGTTCAATTTGTAGGAAAACTTCATGCAGGAGAGAGAGATTAGGCGTGCAGGGCTCACAGCCAACATCGAGGTCCGCAAAATCGAACAAGTCGAAAATTGACGGACTGGAATTTGGCACGCCAGTCTCCCCAACAGGGTTTCCAAGCAAGATAGATAAAATCTGGGCATGCAAAGCCGGTGATCGAGCTTGTGCTGCCGAACGAACCTCACTAGCAGCATAGTTGAAGAGATGACTTCGGTAAAGAAGGAATTCTGCAATAGCATTTGGACCATCCGTGAGCCGGAACTCGTCAGTGTCCTCCGAGGAGTCAGTGTCCTCCGAATAGCCAGTGTCCTCAGCACATGCATCCCAAGAGGTGTTGGGCCCGACAATGATTTGGTTGGTGAACATATCGCGGAGGAATGCTTGCGCACGCATTTCACCCATCGTGTAAAAGCTGGATAACTTAGATGACCAGAGATGTTTCAAGACCTCAATAGCCATGCGTTTCAGATGCACCGCCCAAGACATGATGGTTCCGTCGATATTCTCGGGGTATGTCTTCAGAAAATCAATGAGGGCATGCAACAAAGACTTCTGGTTTGCGAAAAGCCCTTCTGCTGACACATCTAGGATAGTACCAACACATTCAAATCCTAGCATGAGATGAGCTACCGTGGGGCGATCAGTGATAGACGCCAGGCAGGTATTCAGAAGAGCGAGAAGGCGCTCTCGAATGACATAACCGCCCGCCATAGGACCGAAAGCAAACTCTCGGACATCTGTTTTCATTTGATCAACAAGTGGATAGGTGATGCTGTCCATGTTGACCTCGGCCGCAAGCACCTCCACGATCTTGTTGGAAGATTGCCATTTGGTTATTTCCGGGGAGCTCATTCTGTTGAGCTTCCTGGAGCTGGTGAGCTTTTCCAGGAGGGTCATTGATGTTATCGTGAGCTGTTGATGTCCCGTACTGCAATACATACACAAGGACGTGATAAGTGACAAATTGTTCAGCACACTATCCTCGAAAGAGGAGAGTGAGGAGTTGGCCACAAACGTCCTGGCTGACCCAGGCTGAGAATGTACTATCGGCTTAACAATGTTGAAGTAAGTTGATTGAAGGTCAACGAGCAGGTCCATCACCTCGAGGCTTCGAAGCAAGGTTAAGACGAGCAAAGAGTCGGACTGCGAAGTGACAACTTCTGGCGTGTGCTTCTTGGAGACTGCAAACAGAGCTTTGAGGACATTCTCGTTGAAAAGCCAGTCCAGCACACGGGCAAATGGATGAGAGCAAACATAAGCGACAAGTGAGGAAGTTTGCTCTGGAGAATCGGACACGGATGGCTGGCTCAACAATATAACGAGGTCTTGATTGAATGACCTCAGGCTTTCTACTACGAATTGCAGACAGCCAAAGGTCAAAAGACGAGATTGATACTCGCTGAGGTCGTGGATTTTCCGGGAAAAGGCATGCCCCAAGACAAAATCAATGTACGGCTCAATACCGGACATGCGATAGGCTCCACCCAATGTCTCCGGGAAAGACAGGGCCATGGACTCGTGAGCCAAGTCCCGCGGAGTGGATACAAGTGAATTGATGAGAGCAACAAATGCATTGGTTTGGTCGAAGCTCTCTCCAATTGTCTTCAAAGCCTGTTGTTGATGCAACATAGCAGGATTAGAGACCAACGGCAATTTTCCAATGCCTGCGCTCATGGATCCTCCCGACAACCACCCGTCGAGACGTGTCCACATTTCGTTCCCAACAAAGGAAGATTTGTCAGTCATAAGAGCTGAGAGGGTTGCAAATATAGTTGCACGAAGATGCGATGGAATGGATCCACTGCACAAATCCAACAATATGTTTGCCACGTCAAAGGACTGATTTTGCAACATCCACCGACGAATCGCTTTACTCTGCTTGCAAAGATGACCCATCAACCGAAGGTAGCATGTCAACATAACAGGGCTTTCAGGCTCGTTCATCTCGACGGGCTCTGGTTTGCGTCCACGATACATGTTCTGTCCCTGTCCAGCTGCACCACCGGAAGGCTTTTCAGTGACTCGAGACGCATACAGCTTGAGCTCGGCAAACATTTGCGACCAGCTCATGGTCGTGGATCGCTTGAACTTGGTAGACATGAATTTATCTTCCTCTGTCAAGAATTTATGCGCTGCGAGTGCATTTTCCTCGCCCTCTGAAATCGAGCACAGCATTTCGCAGAAGGCGCTCACTCGAGGAACGGTTTGCCGCTTGGATGCCCATTGAAGGAAGCCATGAAGATTGCCATCTGGATCACCCCAGAATTCCTGAGCAGCCTCTTCGCGGTGTTCAAATGCAAATGTAATGATCATAAGGAGAGACTCAAGATGAGTACGCGCCTCGACTAATCCACGGTGGAGATTGGAAGTAAGGCCATCGCGAAGTGCGGTAATTTGCTCCAGACGTTGTGAGTCCTCCTCAGACTTCAATTGTCGGACTGCATCAGGCATATTGGCGATGCACGTCTCCACAAAGACCTCGAAGTTTTCCATCAAAAGCTGCTTCATGTAGACGGAACAGGACTCGGATTCAGGCAACGAGACGACGCTCTCCCGTAGGAGGAGAGAAACTAGTTCACTTCGTGCAGGATCAGCCCATTCCTTATCATTAACAGTGGAGCAAATGGCAAGCATGAAGTCAAGAGCACCATCATCAAGGGAAGACATGAAGCTCTTGGTGCGTTCTTCAGATTCTTTCTCGGCATCGACTGAGGGGGATGTCATTCCATCAAAATACCAGCCGCTGTAAACCGAAATCCACAAAACAGCAATGCATGCATGGAAATTCGGTAGCTTCCAGCTTTGGCTCTCTTGCGTCGATGTCATCAATTTGTTCAGATCCCGGGCCACTTTTTCGGACCCGGAACCCTCGGGGGAACCGTGTTGCACAAAAGCGGCAATTGTAACGGGCATGTAGTCGAATAGTTGTCCGTCGAACCGGTCAAGGTTTTTCAATTGCCCCACAAGAGCACGGAAGTCTTCAGGGCTAGTATACGTGCCCTTGAACATGTAGAAAATGATTGCACCAAGCGATTCGTGCTGCTGCTTGAGACTGCCACGCTGGAAATCAATGGCTTCCATGACATCGCTGTCGTTCTCCTGGCCAACGAGAGTGGCCTTTTGAGCTTGATCCCCAAGAAGCGTCATCCATCTTTCAATATCGGCCATGGAGTTCAGAGCTTTTCGCGCAAAGAGGGAGGCGTTTTGTAAAGAGCTGTTCTTGATTTCGAGGATGTAGGATAGTGTTTCTTGCATGACACCCTGGGTGGTTTCGTGTTCGACCTCGTTTGATTCTTTGAAAATGAGGCGTAGACACTCCAGAGTAAATAGGCGGCGCTCATGGAAGGATAGGATGGCTGCGATGAGAGGGGGTCTGTCCATCGCCTGTGAATCTTCCTGGGCGACCAAAAACATTTCTGCAGCCTGTAATTCATCGAGGTCCAAGGCATCTGCCAGCTGCAGTGCGCCCTGCTGGAAATCCGCATTGACCGAATATTCAACCTCCGCAACGGTAATCTTCCCTAAAGCATCGCGCTTGACGTCAACGTACTGCCACAGCCTGGAATGAGTAAAAAACCATGCTGGGGGTTGACTCACCTGAGAGAACCGCCTGACGACTGGCATTGTTTTTTGCTGGCTTGTCTAGGAGCTTGCGGAAGTCTTGAATGTGTGTCTCCAGTTCGAAACAAAGTCGCTCGACATTGTCAAGGTGCCCTTCTGATACAGCAGAAAGGTCCTGGTACAGACCACGCAGGTCAGTCCGAATACCGAGGAGCTCTGCCATGACGGCGCGGGTGAGTGAAGTGCAAAGTGAAGCTCGAAGCTCTGTTTGGCCCAAAAAGGCGGAACGCGATCAAAATTCCGGGCGGTGTAGGGAAGTAATCGGGGCGGCCAGAAAGTACTGCCACTCCACTAAACAATCGCGAGTCTAGTATTGACACAACTTGATCAGCAATGATTTTTTGTCAGAAGCCTCATTGAGAGTCAGATCCTCGGCGCTAAGCTAATTGATGCAACTCTACTCGCGACCATGGGGGAAGTCTTTCTCGACACAACACTCGGCCTCCTGTCGTCTGATAAACAGAGGACCCGTTCAGAGGGTTTAGCTGACCTCAAGCATATCCTTCAGCGAAACACAGGCTCGAAGTTGTAAGTGTAAATATGGAGTCCCCGGCAAGACCGTCTAAAGTTTGTCTAATGATGTTCACATCACATCCATAGACAAAAACTCAACGATAAAGCTTGCCATAAGGTTTTCGAGTCATTATTTCGATTCATCGCAGCAGAAAGATTATTATACAACAAAGGTCAGACGAGCTCTAGGAGCTCATCTGCATTAAGACTCTCAACATGTGCATCGGTCATCCGGATGGCCGTTGACCTATTCTTGAGAAATCTGAGGATCAAAACAATCCGTGCGATCATCGATCATATCACCGAAACTATCCCAGTCCCCGGAGAAGGTCTGTGGGAACCCTTGAGCTTAGATTACATTAAGAGCCTGGTATCACTTCTGCGCTACCGACCTCATGTGGAGCATCTTGATGAAGACGACTGGGAAGCCCTCATTGGATTTTGCCTTGCCAGTATAGCCCAACAGGATAATGAAGAGAGCCAGCTCAGCATTCGGAGTACTCGGTCTGGGTACGATGATCCTGATGCAAGCGACGGTCGTTCAACGCCCTCTAGGATGACCCCTGCTCCAGCCAACAGAGAAAGACACAGCACCAATCGGAATTCCATTGAGGAGGTGATGTTGTGCATACAATGCTTAACAGCAGCTCCAAATGCCTTTCTTCAGACAACGGCCCAGACCATTCTTCACGGGCTGGTGGGGCTCGTCGAATCGCCTTCTATCAGCGTGGCTGGTAATGCACACCAGCTTGCGTTCAGTAGCATCAATGCAGTCGTTGCGAAAGTTCTATTCGATCAATCCGAGCTTGTTTGTTCGTCTCTGTTGAGATTGGTCCCAGTAATCCGTCGCCTTTGGGCTACAACCAAGCTACAGGCCTTGAAGGATGAACTACTCGTCACTTTGATGTTGTCAATGGTGATACTGGTGGATGCTGTGCAAAAGGATCCATCTGAAGCACTGGCACATGACATCGAGGAGCTGGTCAGTATGCTTCATTCGGAATACGTGGAGCATTCTGCCAAAAAGAGTTTACAAATCGACGAGATAGTGTTCTGCCAGAACGACAAAGAGTGTGAAATGCCCGTATATGGACCTCGTCTAGGTAACGCTAGATCGGAGTATAACTGGACGGTGATCTGGATGATTGCAGAGCTATTCAAGCTCTCAGAAGACATAAATGGCCGGGTCAAAGCCACTGAATCTCGCGAAGAGTCTGTCAAAAAAACGCGCCTTAAGTCCGAGATTCAAGACATCTTCCGAGATGCAGTCTCGGCAACAGGCACAAGACGGACATGTGCGTTGCAACTAATTCCGTTCCTTGAATCTGAGCTCGATATCGAAACCAAGGAGATATTCCTGAAGAGGCTCGTCTTCAGCATCTCTGATGACAACACCACGGTGGCATCGTGGACAATGGTTGCTTTGACAAGGTAAGTGGAGATAATCTGTGAATGCCATTGGGAATCACGGAAACACCCCAGCGAAAGCTATTGTGGATATACCAGGCCATGGTTTTGCTGACAATTGATCGAATTTAGTATTGCGAAGGGGCCAAATGCGAAGTCACCTGAGATTAGAGCTCACTGGCCGCGAGTTGTTGATCTTGCCACTCGTAATTTCTCATCTCCATTAACTTCAAGGGCTGCTTGTCACCTTCTGTGCACGATTCTACAGTCAGATCTGTTGGATTACTCAGTTGCCATGGAAAAAACACGTTCAACCTTGGCTTCCGCCAATGGGCCATCTGCCATCTCGGACTCATCTCTTAGACTATGGACCTTTATTGCCCGTAAAAGGACACAACTTGACCCTGGATCCGCTCAAGAAACCGTGAAAGAGATTTGTGGCTGGCTAAGGGAAGTTTGGACTCTTGGGATGACCGATCGCATCCAAACAGCCCGAGTGGCCGTATATGCTCGCCCTCTGGACCTGCTCGATTTATTACTATCATGTACCAATCGATACTTCCCCATACCTCACTATCATGTGGCCGGACCCATGGGAAATGTCGCTCGGAGCTGGTTCTTTCTTTATGAGAATCGTGAGCTGTTGGAATACAATTTTCACACCGGCGTTACTCAATATCCCAACCCATGGGGATCCTGGGAAGAACTATCACTGGAAGAATCGTCTAGGGAAGATCCGGAAGATGCAGCGATATTGGACCTCCTTCGTTTGAGGTCCGAATCCTTCATGCAAGCGTGGCATGCCATGATCGAAGAGAATTCACGCATCACGCCAGAAAGCCTGCAGATTTTCGCTTCATTTTGTGTCGTGACTTATCTCTTCACCTCATGCCTGCCTCAATCGACCCAATCTAGATCACAAGAGCTACATCAAACTTGCTCGAGTCTTTGGAAATCGATCTGCAATTTCCTGACAACTAACGAGCTTGCATTCGCCCACAGTTGCCTAGAGTTGATATCGCCGCTTCTAGAGCCTTTGATGAATAACGAAACACCCTCCGCCATTCAAAATAGCCTGAAGGAGCTTGTTTCACCATTGTCACAAGCACTTGAGCATCTACGCCAGAGTTCAAAAGCTCCATCTGATGATGATCCCATGGACTTAGATGATCGATTCTCAACTGAACAGGCGTCAGCAGCAATTGATGATACCATTCTTGCCACAAACCGCAACTCCAAATCTCTTTTCCTTGACGCAGACACCTATCAACGCTGCGTGACCATTCAGCTATCGACATATCTTGCATTCAATGCAGATTCCAGTTCCTCTGAGACTTCACAAAGATCTCATGCCATTGAATACCTGACAGGCTTAGATGAAGCTGACATCCTCTCAGCTCAATCCATATTACCAAAGGTTTATCGAAGATGTTCGAGGTTCACACCTCCTGAACTGCTCTCAATTCTTGAGGACTTGGGTGAAAAATGCCTCCAGTCTTATGAGATGGAGAGATGTGAAGCCTCACTATGCGTTTGTATTGGCATGATGGCCAGCTTTCAAGACTCATGGACAATTGGAAATGATGAAAATCTCAAGGAATCTGCCATGGATCTGTATCAATGGTTCTTGGAAGTACCATTGGCTCGGAAGCAGGCTACTTCTGAGGTCTCCATTGCTTTAGCTGGACTCATTCAGGATGTGCTGGGAAGCTCCTCCTCATATGGCAATCAGCGGTCCCTTCCATCACCGCGAACAAGCTTGTTCACAATACTTCGCGAAGGCGACGTACGAGTCAAGTTCAGCATTGCGAAGTTCATTCCAACTCTATTCGAACGATTTCGTTTCAAAGATCACGATGCAATATTTGACGATATACTGGAAACTCTACCTCGAGATCCAGAATGGATTGAGGGTATTGCAATCCGCCTCTTTGTGCTTTCACAACTAGCTTCGAGGTGGCACACACTGCTGCGAAGAAGCATTTACCATTTGTTTGAAACCCCGGCTCAAGTGCCACAGTCTCTGTGGTATGCCGAGAAGTGTATGAGATCGGTCTCGCGGTTACTTGGCCTTCAAGATGCCAAAGAGCTTTTCCGGCTTTTTTCCTCTCAAATCCTTTACACATGGACAGAGACACAGGATGTCATGTCAATGCCATCAAGTATTTTTGGGTATGAAAATCTCCAAGAGATGCTTCTGGATGTCAAAGATGAGGTCGTTGGTCAAATGATCATGCGTGCAAAAGAACAGGAAACAATCGAGCTCGCCAAGCAAGTGAAGGTCGATCATCTTGAGTTCTTGACACATTCTTTCCACAAAGCAGAGGCATACAGCATTGCACGCGACATAAGCACTCCTCGGCAGAGCAGCCAGCCGAAGGGCGTCGAACCCCGTCTGCGGAAATTGATTGGCGCCGAGAATTTCATGAGTGAGGTCGAAATACAATTTCCCTCCATCATTGCCGAATTTTTCAAATCCCTCGACTACTACGACCAGATCGAGAGAGCATTCTCAAAGCGCAAAGAAGAATTCGCTTACGCCCTAGACATACAGACGCGGATCTACGACAGGAGCCTGTCCCATAGCGTACTACCAGCTAACCAACAACCGTCTTTTCGCGCACGTTACCTTCTGGACCAAATCGAGGTACTCTGCGATCGCACCGGATTTGAATTCTTATCAATTTGGACACCTTCGCTGGCATCCTTTGTCTGCCGCTCGCTTTTTGAAACTATACATCCCGCTCTAGGCTCGCTTCATGCCTGCTCAGTGATTCGCAAAATCAGGATTGTGGTCTGCGTCGCTGGCCCGATCATACTGCAAGATTATCCCTTTGAGATGATACTCGGCTCTTTACGCCCCTTTCTTGGTGACATTTATTGCTCCGAGGATGCCATTGGCGTTGTTTGGTATCTTCTTGAGGCCGGAAAGTCATATCTTCAGGAAACCCCAAGATTCGCCGTGGGAATAGCTGTCACAATTCTCTTGACCCTCCGCGCGTTGTTCTCTTCGTCATCTGAAAATAGCACCCAGGAGAGTCAAATCACAATCGTGCAAGCAACTGCGCAAAAGTTTTATGAATGGCTTGTGGATTTCTTTGGCACCCTCGGTTCCTCGGATTGGGACAAGGAGACAAAAGATTCATTCCATAGGATACTCTCTCTGGCAGAGAAATTTCCGACATCCCCAAAGTCTTCAATCGGACAAGTAGGGAGAGACCTGGCTTTTGAGGTACTTCAGGATCGTGATTCTACGACATCGCTGCTCAGAAGGCCCGTGGCAGATCTCGTTCTGTCACTTGTGTGTCCTGAGTTCGAGCAGACATTCGAGATCGGCGATGAATTTTCAGGCATTGGTGATCTGGATGCTTCCCCCCATGTCGTCTCTCTATGGAATACACTTCAAAACTTTGATGGGGGCTCTCAGTATCGACTCTGGGCCGCCCAGGTTATTGGAAGGTCTTTCGCTGCTACTGGAAAGATTGATGAGTTGCTTGTCCGAGAACAAGATATCTCTCTTTTCGAAGTTTCCGAGCTGTTTGACCAATCTTCTCTTCTCTGCTACTCCAAGTCACGGATTCTTAGGGTTCTTTGTGACATGCTGCATAGACAACAGCAGGATGAAGTTGGCCTTGTTGAACGCACCTTGCAGTCCATCATCAGTATAATTGCAGATTACCCAGATTTCCAAGGCTGCGACAATGTTATCCCCCAGTCTTTGATGAAGGCACTCATCTGGAGTCCATACTCGTGTCCCAATATACCGCTCTCACACACTGAGCTGGAAAGGTGCGAAAATGCCTCATCCTCTACTGCTGGGCTTACTGTTCATGAATGGGCTCGTGAAATCTCCTTGCTTCTATCAAATTCGGCTCTAGATGACCCTGTCATTGGCCCTCTTCGCAAAATCATGAATGTCACGCCGAGCTTAGCCGCGCAGCTACTGCCATATGTGACGCATGATGTGCTGCTTTCAGAAAGATATGCCAAAGGTGAAAAAGGAGAGGTTCGGAAAACCATCTCTGCGGCGTTTGGACAGGTTTTAAGTGAGATCAGCGAAGAGAAGATTCCTCATGCACAGCTTGTCATAAGCTGCATTCTTTATCTTCGCAACCAGCCTGTTCCAGACGAGTCAACGATAGTACAGCGTGATAAGTGGCTCGATATTGACTTTGGGGAAGCATCCTCGGCCGCTCACCGATGTGGGCTTCAGAAGACATCTCTTCTGTTTCTGGAGATTCAGACATCCAAAGTAATTTCAGGCTCTCGGCGGACGTCTGTTGTCAAGTATGAGCCACCAGCCGACTTGTTACATGATGTCTTCAAGAACATAGACGATCCGGACTTGTTTTATGGCATCGAGCGAAGCTCATCACTGGCCAGCGTCATGGAGAAGCTAGAGTACGAAGGCTCTGGACTCAAGAACCTCTTGTTTCAAAGTGCGAGATACGACAGTGAGATCCAAATGACTGACAGTGCAGAATCATACGGAGTGTTGAAAGCATTAAATTCAACCAACCTTCAGGGAATCGCCAACACCATGCTTTCTGCTTCGAGTAATACAAATGGTGCCTCGATCGCTTTTGACAGTGCACTCCAAGCGGCGACCAGTCTTCAAAAATGGGACTTGCCAGTCTCACCGTCAGATCCATCACCCTCAGCCACCGTGTTCCGAACATTCCAGGGTCTGAACACATTGGGTTCCTTTTCCGAAATGAAGAGCTCAGTCGAGAAGGGCTTGTTAGCGACTCTTGATAATCTTATCAAAGCTGGATCCCCCGTTCAAACAGGTCGATCTGCCATACAGTTGCGAGCTTCGATGCGGGCCTTGGGAATCATGACTGAAGTGAGCGACACTTTACACACTTCCTGTTCCGAGGAAATAGAAGGGCAGTGGAGTAAGATTACCACGAGAAGCCACTGGCTAAAGACAGAAAGGTGAGTTACTATATCTCCAAGGTGTTTCCATGAACTCGCATCTAACTTCACCAGCTACCATGAGGTTAGCGAGATTCTGTCTTGGCACGAAGCCTTGTTTTCATCCATCAGGAAAAGTGATGTCCTCAAATCACGGACAAAGTTGAGCCTTGTGGATTCACGGTTGCTTGAGGCCAAGGCCATCCGTCGATCTCTGGAAATCACCAGGAGCCATGGTAACTCTCAAGCATCGTTAAAGTCTGCAATCAACCTCTCAAAAATGGCCGAGCCGTCATTTGAATTGAACATTGATGGTGCAGCAAAGTTCGATCTTGCCAATGTCCTCTGGGACCAAGGCGAGATGACCGCTTCAATTCGCATGCTTCAGCAGTTGAAGGGGCAATACGACCTCCCCAATCAAGCCATTCCACTCAGTCGTGCTGAACTTCTCGTCACATTGGTAAGTTGTTTTCCATATCCACCCCCGAAATGATTACAATGCTCACCTGGCTTGATAGGGCCATCATGTGGCCGAGGCACGCTTAGAAAAACCCGACTTCATCTTGCAAGAATATCTTTATCCTGCGGTCAAAGACCTAAAGGGTAACACAGGAGAAGAGGCTGGTCGAGTCTATCATGGATTCGCAACTTTTTGTGACGAACAACTTCGGAATCCCGATGGAATAGAGGATTTCAAGCGAGTCGAACAACTGCGAGATCGAAAGGAGCAGGAAGTGGTTGACCTTGGAGACATGATGAAGAGTGCCACTGGTAAAGAGAGAGAATATCTCAAGAATTATCGGGCAAAAGCAAAGCAATGGTTTGATCTTGATGACCGTGAGTATCAACGTCTACTGAGAAGCCGCGAAGCCTTCCTCGAACAGTGCCTCGAGAACTATCTTCTTTGCTTGCGGGAATGTGATACCTACAACAATGATGCCTTGCGATTCTGTGCACTTTGGCTCGACAACTCGGCTAGCAAAACTGCTAACTCAGCTGTCTCTCGGCGACTCACCGATGTCCCTAGCCGCAAATTTGCGCCACTGATGAATCAGCTTTCGTCTCGACTGCTCGATATCTCTGATGACTTCCAATCGCTGCTCACGAAGCTGGTATACAGGATCTGTGTTGAACATCCCTTCCACGGCATGTATCAAATATTTGCTAGTAGCAAGTCGAAAGGAGGCAAGGATCAGTCATCTCAGTCGCGCTTCCAGGCTGCGAATCAACTTGTGAACCGGCTCAAAAACGATAGCGAGATTGGTCCCACCTGGGTTGTTGTTCACAATGCGAATATCACCTATGTGCGATTCGCAGTCGACAAACCGGAAAGCAAATACAAAAGTGGTGCGAAGGTTCCCTTGAAAAGCTTAGATACCGGCGAAAAATTAGCAAAAGATATCCCGGGTTACAAACTGCCGCCACCTACGATGAAGATCAACCTCCGAGTGGACTGTGACTACAGCCAAGTTCCAACAATCTCAAAGTTCAGCCCGGAGTTTACCATTGCTTCTGGTGTCAGTGCCCCGAAGATTGTGACAGCTGTTGCATCTAACGGTGAGAAATTCAAACAATTGGTAAGTATACTAAAACCGAACTCCTTTCTTCTTTCTGTTCCGCGATCAGCTAGGATTTAGACTGACCTACCCAAAGTATAAGGGAGGAAACGATGATCTACGCCAAGATGCCATCATGGAGCAAGTATTTGAGCAAGTCAGCAGTCTTCTCAAGGACCATCAACCCACACGTCAACGTAACTTGGGCATCCGCACCTACAAGGTTCTCCCCTTGACGGCCAATGCTGGAATCATTGAGTTTGTTCCAAACACCATTCCTCTCCACGACTACTTGATGCCAGCACATCAGAAATATTTCCCAAAGGACATGAAACCCAACACTTGCCGCAAACACATAGCAGATGTGCAGACCAGATCGTTCGAGCATCGCGTCAGAACCTATCGACAGGTCACTGAACATTTCCATCCAGTGATGAAGTACTTCTTCATGGAGAATTTCAATAATCCAGATGACTGGTTCAGCAGAAGGTTATCATACACTCGAAGCACAGCAGCGATCTCGATCCTTGGTCACGTTCTTGGTCTCGGTGATAGACATGGACACAACATCCTCCTTGACGAGAAGACCGGAGAAGTGGTTCACATTGACCTTGGTGTTGCATTTGAACAAGGACGCATTCTGCCTGTTCCCGAGGTCGTTCCATTCCGCTTAACTCGTGATCTGGTAGATGGGTTCGGCGTCACCAAAACCGAAGGTGTATTCCGACGCTGTTGCGAATTCACCCTTGAAGCTCTCCGCCAGGAGTCATACAGCATCATGACTATTCTGGATGTGCTTCGCTACGATCCCCTGTACAGCTGGACTGTGTCACCTCTGCGCATGAAGAAAATGCAAGACGATCAAGAGGCTGGAGAGGGGCCTCCAGTCCTGTCTGGTGCCTCTGATTCAAAGAATGAGCCCAGCGAAGCAGACCGTGCTCTGACTGTTGTAGCAAAAAAGCTAAGCAAAACCCTAAGTGTCACTGCCACTGTGAATGAGTTGATCCAGCAGGCAACCGACGAGAAGAACCTTGCTTTGCTATATTGTGGCTGGGCGGCGTATGCATGAAGTTTGCTCAATAAACCATCTTTCGATCACACAAGTGTTCCCATCATTACATTTGTCTGTGATTTCGGGATCACCCCCGAGGTCGGCTCATGCATAAGTAGAAATCCAAAATGAGTTTACTTCTGACCCTTTATGCCGTTTGGCATCCGTACTCAAGTGGACATCGAAGTGCCACCGGCCATGTTGGACAGACCAAGGCTTCCCCTTATAAGAAGACCGGATGAAGGACAGGCAGCTAATACCTCATAATGCAATGCTCATGTAGCATTGTCACTTGAGCACCATCACCCTGCTGCTTCCCGAATGCTGACAGCGAAATACAAAATGCAAATAACCAAGATTGTTTTCAACGACTAAGAAACACCATCAAATATAACTAAGTGTCTACGGAACGGACGCAAAAGCAAGAGAAAGCAAGAGAGAAACAGAGTTGATTCCTAAGCTACGTAACACAAAGCTATCCACACGCCAAACACAGCTTCAATGTTTTGAATACGTCAGTCGAGCTCAATGCAAGGGTACACAACAGCTTACCTTTCCCTTGGAAAAAAATCGCTACCCCAACGTCGGGCCTGCCCGCGGCTCGCAGCCGGACGTTTCCCCTTCATCATGGGCCCTGATGCCTTCCGCGGCTCGCAAACAGAGACCCTTCGGTTCGGAAACGGCGGCGGTTCCTAAATGGCTGAAAGATTATCAGTAGCGCTCAATAGTCAGGGTCCACGGTATACTGACCGTCAGTCGTAAATGACTGAGCCACCACAACGTCGGGCCTGCCCGCGGCTCGCAGCCGGACGTTCCCCCTTCATCATGTACTCTGATGCCTTCCACGGTTGCAAACAGAGACATATCGGCTCGAAGACGGCTGAGATGCTGTTAGTGGAGTTCAAAACAGATGTTCATGGTATACTGACCGGCAGTCTTGAAACTATTGAGCCACCACAACGCTGACAAGCAGGCGTTACCCTATCCTCGGGAGCTCTGATTTCCGCGACGGCTCAGAAACAGAGACCCTCACGTGGAATAGTGGTCGAGGACAACGAACGAAGGAAGAGACTGTCAATATCGGATGTAAGTATGGGGCCATGTGAATCAGCAACATGAAGAAGACTTACCGAACGAATGCCCTGAACCAAGTCATGGTAGGTGGACATGAATCCAAGCAATCAACAGCCCCCGCAAGTCACCCAGAATCCAACGGCAATGGCATCCCAAAACATGACAGCAAAAACAGGAACGAAACTTTTTTTTGAGTGTTTTCTTTTTTTTCAAAGGGCAGACAACAAGACAGAAGCACAACACAGGATCAATGCCCAGTAACAATTCATGGATCATACACAGGAGATCATACACAGGAAATCAAAATAAAAGGCAAAGGACAGAGAAGCGAAACCAAAACAAAAGGCGAAGAAAAACAGAGGAAAAGACAGAAGAAAAGACAGAAGAAAAGACAGAAGAAAAGACAAAAGGAAATACAAACATAGACTGCCAAAGCCGAGAACACCTGAGGAACGAGGGTTGAAGAATTGCCTTTTGGGTGATCATGTACTTAACCATAACCATGAGAAATGTGTGCCAGAAGTCGGGATATACAGCCAATTCTCTGCCCACCCTCGAGAGGTGCACACCAGAGAGACCAGAGATGAACGAGAACCCATTCCCACCCGCCCACGAGGGGCGCACACCAGGAATTTTGGGTAATCATCTATTTCTGGACAGCCATATATCCTACCAAAGCCAGGCCGAGCACGTCCCAACAGCCGGGGTGCCAGAATCCAAGTGTGAGTAGTCCCATTGACAAAGGAGCTATCACGCTCTTGAAAACACCGGACAGTCGGGATGGAGGACCAGAGATGATGGACAAAGATTGCATCTTGCTGGTGACAAGAGCAAGCTGTGCTTCAGATTCTTGTTCGATGGGCTTTGGCCACGAGGGCGACTCACTAGTACAACGGGGCGAGGTCGGCGGGAGGGGGCGAACTGTCGGGGTACGGAACCTGTGACGGAGGTTTTCCTTGCGCATGCTGGGGTCAAGCATAGACCTGTGTCTGATACGGCGTGAAGAGCGGCCGAATAAGTCCGGGTTTTTGCGTGCCGTCTTCCTCAGCCTACGAGCCTTGCGGAACACACGCTTCTTGTCGAATATCCGCCCTCTCTCAGCCCAGAGTGCCCATTTTATTTCCATGACGGACCTTTCAGGGGTCTTGTGTTGGGAGAAACCGTCAGGGACCTCGAAAATTTCGCCAACTCTTCCGAATTGTACCTTCTTCCGCCCCTTGGCAGGAAGGGAGTTGGATCCGGAAATCTTGAAGCAAGACTTCGTAGGGCTAGGGACCTCAAGACTGGAGTGCATCGTGGCGGGATGTCCAGGAGAGGTAGAGAAAGAGGAAGGCGAAACCATGACCCAAGAGTGCCACCCGGTGGGATGTCTTCTAATGAGGGACCGGAGGCCGGCAGACTCAGTCCTGGGTTGGAGGAACGGAACCACGAGAGTTTCCGCGACAGCGTGACCAGCGCTGGTGAGGGAGTCTCGCGCGTAGTTGAACAAGGCAGACATCGTGACGGGATGGCCTGAACAAAAACGCGGAGAGGAAAGTGAGGCGGGGCGGATTGAAAGAAAAAAGGAAGTGGGAGGGGGAAGAGGGGGGTAAGGAGGGAAAAGAAGGGTAAAAAAGAAGCAGAGAAAAGGGAACAGAAAGCAAGAAGCAGAAGCTAAAGCAGAAGCAGAAGCAGAAGAAAGTAATCAAGAGCAGAGCAAGCAGTGCAAATGATAAAAGCCAGTGGCATGGGGAGAAAGGAAAGGAAGAAAGAAAAGAGAGAGGAGGAGGAAATAAATAACACGGTCATGGCAACGGGGCAACGGAGCAACAACGCGAAAGAAGAAGGTGCGAGTTAGGGCAGGAACGTTGGCCATACTTTACTTGGGAAGGCACGAGGGTATGGGCCTGGGGCATCTCAAAAGCTCCAGCACTGGCTTACATCTTGAGCTAGCTGCCAACCACTTAGTGTCTACGTAGATCATACTCATGTCAATTGGAAATAAGCATAAAGTCAGTTGTGGGTGAAGAAACGAGGGAAGATGACTTGCAGGAACTGGACAGACGCAGAGATGTTGTCTTTGATATTGGAGACTATGATGAACTGATACAACACATCTATATCCACAGGCTGCAGTCGGTTCACATAAAACATCCATGGATGCAAAGATCTGCCGGTAAATGGAGCCGAAGCGAGTCAACCTACAATACCCTCCAGGAATCTGATACCACTTAGCCCTAAGCGGGATCCATAGATTTATAGAGGCAGGGTGCACTGGCCACCGAACTATGATTCAATGATTGAACCATTCAAGACCAGCCAGAGATAAATTTAAAATAACAGGAGTGGCTACTGGAAGTATCTATAAATACAGCGAGGACCTTTCTGTTTCTTGTTAGCCCTGGAGGTGCTGATTGCAATGTGGTGTAGTAAAAACCGTGGAAGCCTTGTTCAGCTTCTCGGGATTGGATGTCAAGACCCACTAGAATTTGATAGATGCTGTGCCCAATCTCAAAGGGAAGACCTATGGAAAACTGATCTGCATCTTCTGGGGTATTTATCTACTTTGAAAGAAGTGTGAATGTGATTTATACTTAAGTACACCAGGTATACAAGAATGCTAGTCCATGGCATCGAACTTTTGTCTCGGGTCATCCGTTATCATTTGGCTGGGATGCATAGCTGACACCACTACGGATTATATAAAAACTTGGGAGAGACGTAATCACGGCCTGCTTTGATCAACTGGTCGAATACTACGCCGCACAGTAGGGAGAACTAGTACATATAGCAATAGTGGCAGCATCTCCGAAGTTCCCCCAGCAATGGAAAGTTCTTACCGTCCACTATCGAGAGTGTATAGTTCGACCGGCCCGGGATCAGAATTGCTTTGATCAAATATTCACCAGCTCTTCTCAATTGAAAGTCAACTGGGAACCTTGGACATGAGTGCTGTTTCAACAAATGATGGAGGCACCTGAATGAATGCAGAATGACTTCCATAGACCTCGCAAACTACTTCATATTTCCATGAAACCGAAGACAGATCCAGCTTTGATCTAAAGCCATTCAAAAAACGTACAGGTCTGAGGGGAAAAAGTTACAACCGAGAAAGTTACAAGCAAGTATCAAATTAGAAGAGAAGTTGAAGCTACCCCTAAAACAAGAACAAGAGACACCTTTAAACAAATACGCGATGCAAGGAAGCTCAATCATAACACCAACCCATGACGAGAGATAAGACACACCAACAAGACCAAAACCAAGCTTCAGTGGTTGTTCATGTATGACGGAAAAAAAGACAAAATAGCTTTGAAGAGACAACCCGATAAGCCCGGCAGGAACCAAAGTCTATGCAAGTCGTAACATGTAAATGCGCTGGGAGATCCAGTGTAGAGGGCGAGGGGGAGGGTATGTGACGCCAGACGGGAATCAGAATGGATACATATAGTAAGCAGACGCTCAACGGAATATAAGGATGAGAAAAGGAGTCAAGAAGAAGAAGACACGAGGGCAGAGATGCATGTGGCTGTGCGGAATGACGGCGATCGGAATGCACTACGGTGGGGTCGGAGGTTGTCCGAATGCCGCGTGGTCGTGAGGCTTGTCGCGGGAGCGCATATACATGGCGTCGGAGTATGCATCCGCAGGGTCGATGGGGTCGATGGATCGTGGCAGGGTCATATGCTGTTGTTGCTGTTGTGCGACGACCTCTCGTGCATAAAACTCTACCAGCATTGTGCCGTAAGACTCTAGTTCCTCGACCGAGATTGCTAGTCGGAAGTCGTTCAATAAGAGGAACTGGAGTTCCAAATGGTTGAGCTCTACGAGAGGAAGACCGCCAACCTGGAGATAGCATTGATTAGCGGCTGGGGCTTTGGACGAAAGGGCATATCAACATACCTTCGCATAACGTGAATTGGTGTAGAAAACATCGGAGAAGAATTTGCTTGCACAGGTCACGCCAGCGATGACCAATCGGTGGATATTAAAGCTATCAACGACGAAGAAATGGGAGAGGGCCTCGGTATCTGATTCAGGCGAAAGGCCGGCGAAGCCAGCAGGCGTGGAGGAATGCGACCCTCGCGGATCCTGTCCAGCGGGTGGTGTCGCCATAGGAGAGTCATGCATCGGATGATCCGACGCTTCAGAGGAAAGGCCAGAGTCTTCGTTCCGGTCCCAGCGGTGGTGGAGGTGGTCTAGCTGGCCCCGGTTGACCAGCTCAGTCATACGATCAAAGTAGACCAGCAAACTTAGGAAGACCTCATAGGTCGTGGGGCAATATTTGTGAATACGAGTGAGGTAGCTGAGGATAGTTATGCTGGGCACGTTCTTTCCATGAAAGGCGAGTACACTGGTAGCCTGCGGGGTGAGGTTTGATGTTCCATCGGGAGGAGGAATGTGGCGATGGACATGTTCGTGATGGGTATCGTTGGTTGTGGTGATTCTGGTCAGAAGTCCCGCGACCATCTCGATGATCTCCGTGACCGGCATGGAGCTAATCTCATATTGTCGATGCGACCCATTTGAGGTAAAGGAAGTCTGGGATCCGGCGATTTCTTCGTTGGCGAGGCTCTGGATATGGGACAAGCTCTGGACTCGAATGCGGCTTGGTGAATTCGCCTCCGACCCCGGCACAGACTGCATTGACTTATATGTCGGTTCTAAGCGTGGTGAATCCGGCGCTGACTGGTATGTAGACTCTGAGTATCCATGTGTCGAGCTCGGAGGAAAGGCATGGGACGTCATGGAAGGCGGGCGAGAAGGAGTGCGCGTCGAAACTGGGTTAATGTAAGCCGGGACATCATTCGCAGGCCGAGCAGAACCTCCGGACGGCGGGGCAGTAGAGGTGGGGGTGCTGGATCTCGACCGTGAGGACACCGAATCCGAATTGACCATGCCTCCCAACATGATGCGATGGGTCAACTTCGGTATTCTCTGGGGAGTTTCTGGTTTTCTGCAAGTCAGCAAGGCGGTCGCAATGCGGGCATAGCGCACTTTGCCACTATACAAGAAGCCGTAGGGGAAATCTCGCAGGATTCCAGGAATTCCCGGAATTTTGCAAGTCAAGGAGGGGTTTTGCATACGATTACCAAGTGACTAGGCTAGACCGGACAGGCACGTCGAGGGATCAGCGAGCGACGATCAAATCCATGTTCAGAAGGAAAGAAACGCGTCAGATACTCCGTACAAGTTAGCCAAGTTAGAGGCTAAGTGAAAAGAAACGGAGAGTGAGAGTTGTCAAATCAAAGACGGTGTAGATGTGATTTGGACGAATGATACGACGTGTTGAGCGCCCGTGGCGGGAGCGTTGCTGATATACGAAGGCTTCCACTGGATATAGATCTATTTCCCGATTGCTGCATGATACATGTACGAGTAGTACATTGGACAGGTACGGAGTACTGCGTACTACAGATATGTCCATTATACATAAATTCCTCATGGCTTTGAGACCGTGTTGTTGACTTCATGCCAAGGGACAAGTATCACCCCAGACTCGTCTCATCTGCAATAATCCTCCGTCTTTTCTGACCTCTCGGACGGTTTTTTTTCTTGGTCTCTTCTAAAAAACCTCCAGTCTTTGACAGGGTGCGCCATAAGACTGGACAGCCCTGGAGATCTCATACAGAACAGAACACTGGAATCATGAACCCATTTCATTCGGAGATCGACGCAATATTAGGAAACTTATTAATTCGTCACACCCGGCCCAGTGTAGCCGTTGTCCGGCAGATAGAGATGTCTCACGGCGCCGTTTTTGGTCAGCACCACGAGGCGAATGACACCACCAGAGCTACCGTCCCATTTGATTGCCTCTTGCAGAGCGCTCCGCACGAAGTCGATGCCCTCTTGCTCCGTCATCTGTTCCCGCCAGTGAGCGTCGGTGTAACCGTAGATGTAGGTCGATCCAGAACCACCGATGGCGAACGACTGCTTGTGAAGGGATCCTCCCAAAGGTATCGAGTACACCTGACCACCGTGTCGTGGGTCCCAACCGGCAAGAATGATACCAGCACTAGAAATCAGATCAGTACAAGTTGATGACCATCACAGATTGAGAGGTACTGACCTCAGTGCGTCCTTGTTCTCATAACACAATTCCTGGAAGAGCGATGCAGCCACCTGGGTTGTTGGGGCTTCGGAGTTCGTTACACCGTACATGTTGAGATGGTAGGAGACAATGTCGGCCACGGCCTGGGTGTCGGCAGCCGAGCCAGATCGGCAGCACCAGATGGTGTCATGCACCTGTGTCAATTTGTCGGTGACTCGGTTGGCGATGTAAGCACCAGTGGTTGTGCGGCTGTCAGCGCCGAGAATGACACCGTCTTTGAAGTTGATTGCCATGCTGGTACAGGGTTAATGGGATATTCAGAGATGGTTGAGGTTCGAGAGCTCCGGCTTAACTCACATCGAGGTACCCAAGCTAGACGGAGAACGAGAGATTAGCAAGTGTTGGATAGCTTCAAAGCTTCAAAGCTTCATGATATCAGTGGGATTCAAAGCTTACTTGACCTCGCCAGACTTCAAGTGGTTCATGTCGACGTGAATGCCATCTGGAGACGTTAGCTAGGTGCTGTCGGGCCGGATGACGATAGCTCTCACCTTCACCGAGCATTCCTGATGTTCCGTGCGAAGAGACCATTTTGTGATGAGATTGAGATGTCGAGAAACTTCAATAAAAAAACAAATTCAATAGATATTGCGGCAAGGAAAGATGGTGAAGGCAAGGGAGGGTTGTGATGCTATCATGAAGGCAGAAGCTCATAACGCGGCAAGGCGGTGAGGGGGCGTTTTGGACTTATCGCGACAAACTCCTGAAACTGCGACTCGATTACCTGGGGTTGTCCCTATTTGATCTACCTGTATCTCTGACATTGCCCTTAACTTGTTCATTAATTTCGCAATACCAAAACTTTTTTTTCTTCTCTCCTCCACTTTCTGGGTCAATATTAACTCGCCATGTCCGAATCACCTCCGCCTCCGTCTTGGAGCATCAGCAATATGGCCAACAGTGCTGCGCAGTTCATGCGACTACCCGTTTTGGCCTCTTCTGGTCTGGCCGTGGTTGCAAGTGGACTGCTATATTTTAAGCAGAAGTACGGCATCGGAATCTTGGACCAGTCATCAACTGGAGCTAACATCTTCCCCAGTGAACTAATCTACCCCCGCAATGTCCCCGTGGATGCACGTACGAATGTCCCCAGCCCTCGCCAATTCGGCATCACCGACTTTGAGGATCTGCAAATCCCCACCCCCGACGGCGAGTCCTTGCATGCGCTCTTCTTGCGCCAGCGACCTGGCCGATTCGCTCGCAATGTGACTGTCTTGATGTTCCACGGAAATGCTGGAAACATCGGCCACCGCGTTCCCATTGCCAAAGCTTTGCAGGATACGCTCCAGTGCAATGTTCTCCTACTGGAATATCGTGGATATGGAATGTCAACTGGCACACCAGACGAGGTAGGCCTCAAGATTGATGCTCAAACGGGCCTTGATTACCTGCGAAAGCGCGCCGAAACACGAGACACAGAACTTATTGTCTACGGACAGAGTCTTGGTGGCGCCGTGGCTATCAACCTTGTTGCGCATAATGAGGAGCAAGGAGATATCAGTGGGCTTATTCTGGAGAACACATTCCTCAGCATCCGCAAACTGATCCCTAAGTACGTCATATTGTGTCTTCGGCGTCTGATCGAGAGGCTGACATCGAACCAGTGTATTTCCCCCCGCGCGTTATCTGGCGCGTCTCTGCCATCAATATTGGACCAGTGAAGACATTCTACCTAAGATTGAGAAGACTCCCATTCTTTTCTTAAGTGGACTCAAAGACGAGCTTGTCCCGTAAGTCTGTTCACCCTGATATGTTTGATCCCAAGCTAACTATCCATAGCCCCTCGAATATGGCCCAATTATTTGCTGTTTGCAAGACTCAGTCCAAGTTCTGGCGCACACTCCCGAATGGCGGCCACAATGACTCCGTTGCTGAACCGGGTTATTTCGAGCATATTCACTCCTTTGTGACAGAAGAGGTGTTGAAACATAAAAACTAAAAAAGCGGTGAATCGCTCCTATCGTGAGGCCTGAGTGTTTGCTACTGGCCCTATGGCCTTATCATCATGATTACCACTCAACCTTTTATTCCCGCCAAGAAGTGCGAATACTTGCTTGGCTCTAATGCTGGCTTTTAACGGCCGACTCGGACTCCCTGGCTCCGGCCCTTTCACCCCAAGACGCAATTGACGCCGTCAATTATGACCATGATACCCTTTGCCACGCAAACAAGACACGAATTTATCTTCGCCTCCGCTCAATAATCAGCTTCTTTCGACTACCAAATAAGCACGCGTGCTCAGCTGCATATCCGGCAATCTGCTTTCCGGGCCCGGAAGGGTCCAGGCGAACGATCTATCGAGTGGAGACTCACGGTCTTGTTTATCCTTGTATTCTTGTTTCCACCAACACTTTGACTAATAGTATTCTTATGGTATATCAATAAAGCCTTCTTCCTTCGCTTGACCATACTAATTATCATCCCGTTTCTAAAGTTCTATTTAGTTTACTCCGCAGGGTCTGAGTTCTATCTATAAAGCGAACATCGATGGAAAAGCAGTATTCCATAAACTTCTGCTTGGAATATCCATCTATTTGTCAATGATGAGGTCTATAATTGCAACCGACATAAATAGGTGAGATACATATAATACAAGTGACAAGGGGTCAAGAATCTACTGGAGTCGTTCAGACTCTTCAAGCAGTTCCTCAACCTTGAAGTTCTCAACGTCACCCCGGGTGAACATGCGAACAAGCTCACTCTTACGACCGCTAGCCTGACCCTCAAAGTCATAGAAACGCTGCACGCAGCTAACCAACCAAGTTGCCTCAGGGGCAGAAACACCGCCATCAGGAACAATTTGACCATGCATGAGTACCAGACCCTTATCAGCCAGATCCAAATGGTGCGTAATTGTAGTATGAGGTTGAGCAAAGGCACCATGCATCTTGTAAGCGCCCAGATTCGTGAAGATCACAGTGGATGCATGGCTGTTGGAAACAGTTGGGGTCGAGCCCTCAGCAGGAGGGTGGAAGCCCCACTGCAGGAAGTGAATGTCTGCAGCGGTACCAGTCGCACCTTCGGGAGTCTGTTGCGCTTCCTCGGGGGTCTGAGGTCGCGGGAGGGGCAGGATGAACTGAGGGTTCTGGCGGGCAGCTGCGACGATACGCTTGTATGTGTCGATTGGGATGGCGGCAGAGATGGCATGGCCGTTATCAGCGTGGCGCAGACGCCAGAGAGCTTCGATCTCCTTGGCTGGGAGCTCGCGGATCTTTTCAACGTCCAGGTATGTGCTTAGTGGCTTGACGGGACTGGAGTCGCCGGAGACAGAGCGCGCAGCCCTGGTGGTCTTTGACTCTTGAGGGGGAGGAGGCGCTTGGAATGCCTTGGGGGTGCCTGGAGCAGTGGGTGTAGGGGCACTAGGCTCTGGGGTTGCGACAGTGGATGCTTTGCGGCGGAGGTCTTGGATCTTTTCATCGTATGCCTCCTTCAGTGACTCGACGGACTCATGGCCCTCTCTGTTCATATTTGTTAGTTTCTGAGATGATATATAACTTTCAATTAGACCTTACTCCTTTGCCTTCTGGTCCAGCTTAGCCCGATACTTGTCGAGGACATATTTGGGGTCATGGTGGGAGGCAAGGAAGCGCACATCGTGAACCTGTGCCCACCTGCGCTGCTGGTTGCGCAGCAGGCCACTCTGGCCACGGAGAGCAGATTGGAAACCCTGTAGTCGGAATGGCATCTTTGAGTCTGGAGTATCAATGCAGTGAATCTCCGATTTGAGCCAAAATATGAGATGACATAATGTCTGACATAAGCATGATTTGGCCGGGATCTATGGATACGTGCAATACGGACTACTTCCGGAATTCATGTCTACAAGCAGGACATTTTTATACATTCTGATTTTAAAACCGTCAATTGATTTTTGAACCTTTTCGGACTGCTGTAGAGAATCCAGATCTTGGTCAGGGAACATGTGGGCATCAGCGTTTTGATAGGTGAAGTGATCGGCGTGTCCCGGGTCCCTTTGGCCCTGACCTCGGGGTTCATACCGGTCAAAACACTCTCACTTGAGTATTCTCGATACAAAGCGATACACTATCCTTCATAATGGCATCTAATTGTATTGTCCAAGCATTTGACACTTGTAGATTCTGTAGAAAGACAATTGTCACCCATGGTACCTGAGACCTCTAGAGCTCAATCCATGGCGATCTATACGACTAAACCGAAGGTTATAAATCGCATATCCCCTCACCCCCTCAACACTTCAACACCTTTGCTGCCTCGAAAAGCCCTCAAAAGCGCCTCAAGCCCCTACTTTGCAGCAATGCCATTTCACGAGAAAGAATTCAGTACTCCACCACCCCATCCACCAGTTGGCACACCACAAAACTCCAAATCTGCACTGCCTTGGTACTCCATCGCACCAGGAGTATGGGAATTCCTCTTGAACGGCGACACGCAAGAAAAGGCCGCGTTACAATGGTGGGAGCCCGATACTATCTCGGCTCAGACCGAGCAAATAACACACACATACATTGAAGAGGTGTGCACCCTGCGTGGAGGATTGGAGGATCTTACGCTCGGGCAGTCGTGGGGTATTGGTGCCTATGCTTATAGACAGCCGGGTATGAAGCATGGGCCTTATCGGGCTGCCAAAGAAGGCTGTTTACAGTTCGTGAAGATTATACCGTCAAAATAGAGCCCTGGAGGCCTGACGACGGATTGTTGTTGAGTTACTGGCAGTTAGCGGTTAGCTGTTAGCAGTTTGGCTGTTTATGGTGAAGATGCAATGCTTTATGATTTTTTGAAGTTTTTAACTTTTGCTTCGCTGTAATAATAAAACCAACAAATAGTGCATGTAATCATTCATGCAAATACCAACTCCAATGTCATGCAGATTGTGTGCAAATGATGAGGCATGTTCATTGAAGTCATCAATCATCGTCTCCAAAAAGAAGCCTAAGCCTCGACGTTCTCCGTAGAAACCTCAGTCGGAGCAGACTGATCTTCTGACTGACCTTGCGGCTGGGACTCAGGGTCAGCCACAGGCTCGGTTCCCACATGGTCCCCAGGGTCCTCAACGAGGTTCTCCTGCTCCAGAAGCTGATCACCTTCGACCTGCTTCTCTTCTTTCTCCTCTGCCTCTTCAGCATCCTCCCAATTATCAACAACCTCAACGGGAGGAGTCTTCGCGCGCAAAGACTTTCCAGCCCCAACTCCAGAGCGAAGAACAAGACGTTCCTTCTTCGCCCCATCACCGTCAAGAGCAGCATATATAGACTTGCTCACCCAAGGGGTTTGAACAGGCGTGCCGCTTCTCGTGCTGGCACCACTTCCACCTCGACTCTTGGAGGCAACCTGGGCCCATCCGCCGTCCCCACTACTGGCCTGGGCTTTGGCAGATTCGCGCGCAGCCTTTGCTTCAATAGCGGCGACACGACGAGCTTCCTGCTCCTTTGTACGCTCGCGCTCGCGCAGCTTGACGCCTTCACGCACGCTCATGCCGCCGATTCCAATTGACGATCCACTTCCTGTGCCGAAAAGAGGTGGCGTCCAGACGACAGGCTTGAGGACAAAGACGTGACGGTGTGGTTCTGGGTCGTGACTCTCTGTCACGAAGCCCCAGTCTGCAGCGAGGGAATGTGCAAAGGCCCGCAGAGTAGGCTTTGCGGGCTGGAAGCGGAAGGAGCGGGTGGAAGTGTCTGCTGTGGCAAGGGAGTGCAGGTTTGTTTCGTATGTTTGCAATGTTGAGAGAGGAGCGGATGCTGCGAGTTTAATATACTGGTTGAGAGTTTCCTCTGAATATGGGAGATTCTCGGCTGTAATAGTCTGTGCTGTGGTGGCTTGGTTGATGTCAATGCCAAGAGCACCTGCCAGGGAGCGATTCCGCTCCAGACGAGTGCATTCGTCATCACAAGTCAGAGGAGTCAGCTCAGGGTTGCGCTGAGGCGACTGCACCTGACCCTTGAATGTTACAGCTTTGGCGGCATTGCAACGCCTTTCCTGCCGGAGTCGTCCGCAGCCGCATGTCACAGCGAGCTTGGACGAGCATGGTGTCTTCTCGGGACACGCATAAGGGGCATGGCACTGCTCAGTGCAAGGATGGCCGCAGATGGACTTGTTCTTTCCACAAGCCTGAGTGCAAGGTTTAGTTGCGTCCTCGCAATCCTCCGGGCGATGACAGTCTTTCCTGCAGAAGTGAGAGCCGCATTTGAGCGGTTGTCCACAAACCTGTCCACAGCGCGCATCTGCGAGCCAACAAGGAACATTCTTCAAGACACGCTTACCGCATAAGCACGGTTTTTCCGTTAGGAACGGACACTTGGGACAACTCTCTTCGTCCGTGTGGCAATTATGGGCAGGCTGAGGGTGACCACATCGCTTTGGACGTTCACAGGGGAAACGACAAGGTGGTGGCTTCGCGCCACATGGTTGAGGTGGATAGAGTACAGATCTTCCGCAATTACACGCGATCTCCTCAAACACCGCCTCTCTGCAGGTATTACAAGCACCCTTGTGACAAAGCTCTGGACATGTGTGTCTTTCGCATTTCAGCGTTCGACCACACACACGAGTGCAGATGTGCTCTGCCTCAATATCCTCCTCAGCAGGGCGGAGATGAGGTCTGAGCTTGCGACGCGCAGCCTGGCGCTCGTTCGCTCTTTGCTCTCCAGGGCAGCATCGGTCAGTGCACGTGTGACGACCACAGTGCAGATTCGCCTTACACTGGCGCGGACACATGGGAGGCTCAATAGAGCCTTGGTGGCAGATGGTCTGATTGTCAGTACGACCACATTGGCATTTAATGTGGACTTGACGCAAACAAGCGCCACAAGGACCGATGTGACACAGCTTTTCGCAAGGATGGCCGCAAGGTAGGCTCTTGCCACATGGCTTTTGGCAATTCAGGATAGGATCTTCACAAGAGGTTCGAGGTGTGTACCCGGGGATCTCAGACAGTGGCGTCTTTCCACAGGCGCAGTCCAGAACGACATCTGGTGACCGTGGACAGTGAGCAGGGTGCGCCTCTTGAGGATGACAATCCTTTTTACAAGTATGTTTGCCACAGTCCAAAGGACGGTTGCAAGTCTCCCCGCAACCAAAGCAGCCGGTCCATTCCTCGTCAGAGCCATCCTCGTGAATGATTCGACTGTCTTTTTCGTCATCTGTGGACTTGCACAGCATTTCTGTCTGCAATTTTCCACAATAGCAGCGAGCCTCGATGTCGACTTCACAGCCTCCACACAGACCCTCATGGCAGGGCAGTGGACAGGTATGTTCTCCACACGGAAGAAGCTCACCGCAAATCTCACCACAGCTCCATCCATTCTCATAGTCTGTATCCTGGCATCGCTTTGTTGACGAGTTCAGACCACAGAAACAATCCTGTGTCGGTCCCATGGCAGTGCAGGGTGCACACGGGCCAGCATGACAGGTCGTGTCACAAGGATGAGGGCAACCTTTGCGAGGCCTCGAGCAAGTCTGGCCACAAGAGTGTGGGGGTAGACCAGGGAGCGGTCTAGGGTCGACTTCCTTCTCACACCAACAAGAGTAATTGGAAGGGAAGTTCTGATGTGAAAGATTGCAACCAGGACAGCGCCAGGCACGGGGAACGGAACTTTCTTGTCCGTCCTCCAGTGTTGAAGTCCTCTGCGCCGAGGCGCCTTCATTCTTAGACCATTTCTTCACACAACTCAAATGGAAGACGGTCCAGCACAGTTCACAAGACCAAACTCGAGATCTGCGACCCAGCTCGCTGCAGCAGATGGGACATTCGTATAGATTGTGTGAAATGTCTTCGTGGATTCGGGTAGCCAGATCGGGGGCTATGGACTTAGTCGTAACCTTCGGTGGTTGCGGTGGTGCCCTGGGCTGTCTAGCCTTCCCCTTCCCTTTTACAGATGGTGCTGACTCCGAAGGATGTCCAGATTGAGTAGGAGGCATCCCTGGGACAAAGGCTGGCACATCGGCTCTTAAAGAGTTATCATGCTGCCCCGCCCCGCCGAAAGCTGTATCACCAGACGCCTGGTCTGGCCGAGTCAATTGAGCCTCAAAACCCCGCGCCCTCATACCGCGAGTTCGCGGCTCAGGCCGTGCGTCTTGTCCTTCAATATTTTCATTTTGACCCTGGCCTCGTCGTGGAGTTCCATTATTCCTTTGTCTCTTCCCTCTTCCTTCTCTCGTTTTCCCTCCTCGCGGTGCGCGCTGGTCGTTGGATTGACCAGGCTGAGCATTTGAATTTGAGGACGGCTGAGGCTGTGCTGGCTGCGATTGAGCCGCACCTTGAGTTTGGGTCTCATTTGTGGCGGCGGGTTGTTGCTGCCCATCGCGATTTGTAGCACCCCGCCCTCGGCGTCTCGGTCTCGATGAACGTGGGGGTCTTGACCCGCTTGAAGGGGCTGCCTCTGGAATTGGTGCTGACATAGTCGTGGGCGTAACTGAAGTTGATATGAGCACTCCTGGCGTGCTCATATACTCTCGCGCTGTAATTTGTTGCCTTTCCAAGTGATTGGCTGATCGAGATCTGATGATCGACTGAATCGGTCCAAATGGAGATAAAGGAAAGATGCGAGTATGCTGGACAAAAGCGCAAATTCAAAGAACCGTGTGTATGGCGTAAATTCAAGGCGATAGCCTGCTAAATAGGTTGATCACAGAATCGCAACACAACGAACTATCTAGAAAACGATAAAAGCTCTCACGGCAGAATGGGGCGGTGGGGCAAGGGCGGTGACGTAGATGACTCAGGCCTTACATAACATGAGTCATTAAAAGTGGGGCTGTGCTTGGAAGAGTGCAGGCCAACGATCTATAATACGATTTGACTCATACCAGTCCAGCTTTGAGACAGGGAGACTAGGTACGGAGTAATGACCCGAGTAGAGATAACACTAAATCACCTACGGAGTACTCCGCACGCAAGCGTCAATGTAACAAAATAGAACAAGTCAAGGTAGACATTATCAATGCAATTTAGTCCCGTCCCACATTAATATGAACAATATGCGACATCCTGGCCGCTGCATCGAGAGAAACATATGGCGCTATGCAAAAAAAATCCAGCCCGTTCACCTCATAAAGACCCGAACCACTCAAAGCCCATCGAATTTTGATTATACTCAGAGCCCAAGCCCAGCCCTGGGTTCTAGATGAAAACCACAATTTCACCACGATCATTACGTCGCAACCTCAAGGTCCTCCAAAGGTCCTTCTCGTCATCGAGTCTACGCTCAAAGCTCTGATCAGCGTCGTACTCATTCGACAGATCGCGGTGGAATCGCTTGAGAGCCTTGTTAATCGAACAGCCCCGTGTGCTACCCGGGGTCACGATAGAAAGGAACTGGTGTGCAAGTTCACGTTGGAGGTCCTCATCAGCGCGCGCGGGCGGCTTGGAATTCTTGTACACCATGACCTGGTGACTGGGCGACTCAATGGAGCCGCGACGCTCGTCAATCTGCTTCAGACGACGGGTAGGTCGGTCGTCGCTGGGGTTGCTGCTCTTGCGCTTGGATTTACGAATCTCTTCGGGGGAATCGCGTGCGCGGTGTGACTTCTTGCTCTTACGGACGTCGAGTTGGCCGTCTACGCTGGAATCACTTCCGCGACGAGGGCGTGTTACGGCCTTGGGGTTGGCTTCTGTGCTGCCGCTGGCGCTGGAAACAACAGATCCGCCGAACATGGAGGAAACAAGACGCCCAGCGCGGTTCTTCATGGAGATTCCGAGACCTGGATCAACACTTCCGTTGGCTTCTTTTCCATTGCGGCGACTGCGTTTGATGGGGGATGAAGCATCCTGGTAGGCACGGCGGGTGGTTTCAGGGCTGTCGTCGCCAGGGGAGGGTGAGCGCATCATGCGGTTCAAGCCACCAGTGAGACCAGAGTGATTCAGCATCGGGGTGCCTGCGTTGTTGATGATGCTGGAAGGTGCGTCCATCATGGGAGTATCGACTTCCTCACGGGGGGTACTAAGGACATCTGCCTGTCCGCGCTTGCGCTTCTTCTCGCTGGCAGTGCCAGGTACCTTCTCCTTACGATCCTTCTTCTTCTTGGGTGCAGGTGTGACAAACTCTGTAGACATGTTAGGGTGAGGGTCCGAGTGTGGGATATTGCCAGTGCCGTAGGAAAAGCCATGCTCGTTGTATGCGACATCGTAATTCTTACCCTCGTCATCCGTAGTCGGGTTGGCCTCAAAGCGGGTAAGGGCATCGCTGGTTTCGAAAACCGATTTGGCGTTCTTCTTCATCTGCATCTGTTCCTTGGGCTCTGCGATAGTAACCTTGGAGGCGTTCGGGGTCTCTTCGGTGACCAGGTAATCAAACACATTGACAGCCTTGTCGTTTGCCGGTGTAGGGGCCACAGCAGGCGCGCGCGATTCACCAACAGGCGGGGGTGTGGGGCAGGGAGGAGGAGGAGCGATTTTGGATTCTTCGCCCTCGGAGCCTTCCTCCACACGGGGTTGCTGGTGGCGGTTGTTGGGGGCTTGCTTCGCATTGGCGTTCACATTTGGCTTTTGGTTGTTTTGTCCCTTCTTCTGACCCTTGGTGGGCTTCTCCTTGTACAATGCTCCCTGGTACTTTTGCGCTTCGCTCATACATGACTGTAGTGGTCAATATCGTTAGTAGATGCCTCCCTTGGATTGGGCCAACTCGAACCCCAACGCAGCAGCCACAAGGGCTCTATGGGGAAGCGATTCAGCTTACAGTATGCGCTCTGTACTCGGTGCCGTAGAAATGCACCATGCAATCGATACAGGTGAAGGAAGCGCCGCGGCATTGGCCGCGATGAGGGTCGAGCTTCTTCTTGGTGAGAACATCACCACACGCCTACCATGATCAGCAACGTCTCAAGTAACCAAAATGCGTCGCCATGGCAAATGTCGGCCATAAGCATCCAAAGGTACAACATCCTACTCACCTCGCAGGAGAAGGAGACCATATTGATCAATGTCGCCCCGTTTGTGAACGGAAAAGAGGGCAAAGGGATAAATATAAGGTGTGAGAGCGATCAAGATACGGTGAAATTGCGCCACAGGAGGAGGGGCCCTTGAAAGAAATATGAGATTGGCGCAATGATGTTCCCAGGGCTTAACTTTTTTTTCCCGCGAAATTTGGAAGCGCGCGCGCGACTGACTAGGCTGGATTGGGACAACACTAGTCCGTTCTGGGAAGTATGAAATGTGATTCAGCGCAAAACACAAGACCACAGTCAGTTTACTCCGCTATTTATGCGCTTGACCTCGAGGCTAAAGTGAAACAATGTTGAGCTATGCTTCTCAGGCTGATTTTTCTTTTACCTTGCATAGTGGACTTTTCACAAATAATTTATTGTCGTCTCCGGTCTCATCAAAGTACACAATCCGAGGATGCTGGATCCATGAAATATGAGCCCATCGCTTAGCCTTACTACCCTCTGCTGATATTTTTTAATTTGAACCTTTTTCAATTCTTCCACTTGATTCCAAGTGGCAAGAATTCAAGTCAGATTGGTCATGGTTACAACCCGCATAAACCGGAGGGCTACATCCAACATGGTTGGCTGGCTAGTCCCTGTCAGGAGACCCTATCTTTTCATTTGCTCGGCCAAAATCTGAGCAGTTGACGCTATTTCTAGCCCGAACCCAAATCCTTCATCAATGATATTCGCTATCTTTACTTCTTCAGGAGCTGGGAATCTTCCCGCACATGCAAAAGCGTCTGGTATCACGAGGGTATGACCCTCTCTGAAGGATCGCAAAGTTTAATCAGTGCTTCTGCTAAGACATTATTTAGTGCGACGGGGAAAAGTCCCCTACTTTGTCCAAGGACCAACCGGCTAGGCCCGTCGGGTCATGCGCGCCATCTAATCATCGGGGAGGATGATCTTCCAATGTTCAGGTGCACTCTGTGGCTAGAGATCGGCAGTCTAGTCCAGACCGAGCAGATGGCCGCTTTGTATGAAATCCCACCCAGTCGGCAACCTATGCCGAATGATATGGAATCATATCTTTGGACTTTGCATGTTAACACCCCTCATGGATGTCAAATACAAGTTCTTGAAGTCATAAATGTTTTCACCTGATGCGTCGAATTACCACTCTTGCACCCGTACCCAGTAATTAGAGATGGCGGTATAGATGAGGAACACCCAAAGACGCGCTAGAGCGGTACAGTGATGTAACACCATAGGAACCCCTCTCTAACACAGAAGCCACATGCAAATGCAAAACAGTAGGGTATATTGATAGTGATACTGCCAACCGACAATCTATTACTGTACAAGGAGACCAGCTCCATCAGGATGGACAATTTTATGTCCAAAGTACACTCAGGCGCCAAGGAGAGATGAGGATGACTGCATTAATCCTTGCTTCATACTCGTCAACCGCGGGTAGTCCTAAATCGAATGTTAGCCATCAAGTAAACAGAGCGTCCTAGAAAGTCACTCACGCTTCCTTTGAGATCTCCACAGCAGGGGCATCAAAGTCCGTGCCCTCATCAGACTGCGAGGCTGGACTCTTTTTGACATCCCCTTCTTCGTCCCCGTTGCAGCCACAATCGTAGAAGTCTCCTAGATTGGAGCAGTCGAATTCAGGCTTATCAAGCATCGCATTGACCTCATTATGAATAAAGCAAGCCCAGCCCGAAGCCGCATTGCGCGATGATACCTGAGGTGGATATTTGTGTAGATGTTGTTGGAAATGCTCCGCGCATTCTCCGCTGGGTCATGTCAGCCATCGATTGCCATGCGGAATAGCCTTTGCCAGGCGGGGAGCTTGTTACCAAGGATATAACCGTGCAAACAGGTAGATATAAGAGCGCAGCGCCTCCTTCTGGTCGTCCGTGGGGGATTCGGGGTATCGTGCCATGACGGTGTGGAAGTATTTCCATGTCGCACGACCCAATTCAGCCCTGGGAATCAACCAATACATGGTCAGCAAGTTGCTCCACTGCGAGAATATCGGTATTTCCAATGTGATTGGAGTTCTGTGCGCTTACTTGACTGTCGCATTGCCCAGCTTCGGCATCACCACGGCCCCTTTCAGTGTGCTATCTTGAATGCTTATCCCCGGTGCGGGTGCGGTGTGATCAATGTGGCCTGGGGCGCGAACGGCGGGACTCGGCGGGCCCTGAGGCCTGAGGAATAGGAAGAATATGAGGCATAGTGAAATCACAGCGCTGGTGACAATCCGCCGTGTAAGCTGGCGGCTGGCCATGCTTGGGCTTGAGGTCGGAGGTCGGGGGTCGGGGGTTGCGGAGTTAATGTCGCCAAGGGTCCGGTCGCGAGGAGCACCTGGGACTAATTATATAAGGAGATGCCCAGAGACGAGAAAGAACGGTCTCAGCTAGGAATTTCAAGCCCTTGAGGATATGGAGAAATGGTGAGAAGGAAATCCACGTGTATTTGGTCTGGCCCGCTACGGGTCACCTGACCACTCTGCTGATCGATGGTGGTCATTTCGGTCGCTCCTTTTCAATTTCGATTATCTACCAGTATGGCTATCAAAACAGATCCAGCATACTTGAATGGTGAAAGTCATTCCGATGCCAAACATTAGACTACCAAGAGCGCATCCAGGCCATGACCCACATCGGACGTGCTCCGCAGTTTCACTACTAATGTAGTACATAGTACTTGGAATAGCTGGAAAAGCAAGTCTGACAGTTCTTGGTCCGTGATGAGTGTTCCAACCCATAGCTCCACAACCACAATTCCTAGATTTCATTGATGTTGACAGAGTCGCTCAAACTTGGAGGCAAGTCTTCCTTGCGCGTGCCCCAGGCGCTTTCTCGATCCCCGAGAGTCAGCTCCAGTGTCATGCCCTGCGTGAAGAACTCATGCCCAATCCAATTCTTGGTGTACGGCACACCGTTGAGGGTGGCGTTCTGGATGTAAATCTTTTTGAACGTTTTGTCAAAGTTGACATTACGGATTGTGGCTGTCTTGTTGGTCTCTGGATGGGTGACTGCGATAGCCTCGAAAAATGGAGGAATGATGAGGTAGACGTTTTGACCCGGATTGGGGAAAAGTCCCATCATACTCCATGCGAGGAATGATCCCATGGCTCCTGAATCATCGTTACCAGGTAGCCCGCTGTGTGTGGCGTTGAAAGAAGACGGGATGTATGCATGGGCTCGACTGGCAGACAACGCTGGTCGTCCGGCATAGTGATAGTCATACACGGTTAGGAAGACAGGCTCATTGCCCATATCTGCCAACCCTGAGGTGTGGAAATAGTCAAGACGAGCCACGAAGGCCTCTGGGCCACCGACCATCTTGATCAGCTTTGCCATGTCATGGGGAACGAAACTGAGAAGATGTGAGCTTTGATATTTTGGACAGGGAAGGTCATACGCACAATTGATATTCCCAGATACTAGACTCAAACGTCTCGGAAGGGTTGGAGGTTAACGAGCACCATGACGCCAGAGCGCTGCACGCAATAGGGTCTTGATGTCCCCACGTTCCATTGATGTATTTTGGCTGAAAGAACCCAGTGAATCCTGTGTCTGTGCCATTCTGCAGCAATGACTTTTGATCGTCCTTGTACAAGTTTTGCCAGTTCCCAGACCGCGCCAAGTAGGTAGAGTAGTCTTTGCCGAGGCCTCTGGCCACCACCGACAGACTGTAATCATTGTAAGCATACTCGACTGTGCGAGAAATACTGCGGGAGTTGGTGCCAAAGCCGATATAGTCGAAGTCCAGATATGGAATATAATGGAGATGCTTCCAGCTCTGCAGACCACCTCTCCCTTCATAGGACCATTCAAGTGGCTCATTTTCTGCATCGTTGACCATGGCTTTGTACGCAAGCTCCCAGTCGATTCCAGTAAGATTCTTGACGTACGCATCGGCCAAGACGACATCGGCATTGGAGCCGCCCTGTGTCCAACCTTTGCATAGACTCATGCGACAATCAGGTAGCCATCCTTCATGTTTGAAGGTGTCCAGCAAGCTACGGACCATCTCCGACTGTGCAGGAGTGTCGATTATTGTGAGGAATGGATGCTGTGAACGGAAAGCATCCCAGAGGCAGTAAAATGAATCGAAATATGGCTCGTCACTCTTCCAAAGCGGATTCTCCGCAGTCATATTCTGAGGTGAAAGCATGGTCCTGTAAATGCCACTCCAGAAAGCACTCAGCATGTCATCGCTGACACCCCCCGAAGTGACCTCAACAGGTCTCAACTTGTTGCTCCATGCAGTCTCTGCCTGGTCCTTCAAAGTATCAAAGGCATCGTCTGGGTTCGGTATTTCCGCCTCAGCATTCTTGCAAGCTTGATCTGTGCTAATAAAACTGACACCAACTCTGACGGTCACCGTTTGGTCTTCTGAGGGGATAAAGGTCATATAGCCTCCAGCCTGCAGGTAGAAGTTGTTGAAACCACGAGTGACGAACAGCTCATGTACTGATCCGGCTCGGTCATTGACCCAAATTCCGCTACCTTGAACATCGGCGCCAACGAAATCAGCACAAAAGTAAGACTGATATGAGCCGGCACCGAAGCTCGGCAGGAAAGTGCCATTGCCCTTCATTCGACCGTGTTCGGAATCGAGACTGATCGAAGCATTCTGTCGACTATCCCACAGATCCGTAAGGTCTAATGAGATGAGTGGATACAACTCATTTCCATCTGCCGCCTTTCCCCCTGGGAAGACGAAGTGGTACAAGGCAGTGTGTTGCGCAGCAGTCATCTCAGCTTTGATGCCATTCTCGAGTGTCAAGGCAAAATACCCAGGCGTGGCGACAACAGAATCATTTTTGTAGTGAATAGCTCGGGCGGCTTTTGGGAACTTGCAATTGTCGACCAGGTTGTCCTTGCAGTATTGAGGGAAGAGCGGGAAATTACCCATCGACGGGTTTCCACCTGTGCCACTGTCGTGCATGTGTGAGAATCCCGTGACATTGCTACCGTCCGTCGAGAAGCCGCCTGTATTTTGACCATCGACATCGGCAACAGGCTTTGCCATGCCATAAGGCAGACTTGCCCCTGCGAAGACGTTGCCGCCATTCGTGGATCCAATCAAGGGGTTGACGTAGTGCAGGTCATCTTGTGTCGCGACTGTGCCCCTTGTGTATTGAAGAAGTAAAATGCCGATTATTGGTTTTAGAATCACCATGATGCTCTGCAGTAACAAAAATCAGCTGCGCGTGGTGACGCGGTTGGGTCCTGTAGACGTGGGCGTTGGTAAGGCGATAGGTGCAAGAGGCAGAAGGCACAATTACCTGCTGCAAGGAGGTTCATCTCATGTCAATTGTAACGTCGCATTCGTGGGATCGACCGCCCATCTAGTGTGAATGCTGGATGGGAGACTCTCGTGCGGGGTTCATGTATCTCCAAGTCAATGCACTTCGCTCTCGTGTGGTATAGCTTTTTGGCATCTCGCCGCTTTGACTGTGCTTTGAAGTGAATACAACCTCGGGGTAAAGATTCGAGAACAAAGCTCAACACACGATCAAATTTCCCTGATACAAGTATAGCCACGCCCGGTCGACAATCAATGGGAGAAAAATCAACTTTTAGAACAGACATGTGTGAGCAATATTGGAAGCTATTTTTCTACGCAGAAGGGGTGGCCACAATTTCAGTCTAATGCAGTACTCCGAACTCCGTAGTTGAAAATATCGCATCTTCAAAATGCAGAATAGTCTGTTGGTGAATGATATGAGTGCTCACTTTGGTATAATCCACTTCAAAGGTTTGCCAAGCTGACATCGGGGAACCGGACTTAAGCAATAACCAAGACCCACATAGAAGTAATCAAGTCTTATTTCCGAACTAAACCCCAAAGGCCATATAAATTGAGTTGCACTTCACATTGAATCTATTTCAAACTACAAACAGCATCCATATTCATCTATCAGCAGATTCATCTATCAGCAGATTCATCTATCAGCAAAAATGGTCAAGACAATCCCCTTCGGTAACTTGCAGGTCCCATCGCCAGGCTTTGGCGCAATGGGCCTGAGCTTTGGTCTGGGCTCTAACCTGAGCCTCGAGGAAGCTGAGCCAGTTCTGTTGAAGGCAATTGAGCTGGGCTGCACATTCTGGGATACTGCTGTGGTGTACCAAGCCGGAGTCAACGAAAAGCTCCTCGGTGACTTCATCAGGAAACACAACGTCCGCGACAAGGTCTTTAGTGAGTTGCAAACCGTTGCAAGCGACCAAACGAGACCAAGCTAACTTTCCTTTTCTAGTTGCTTCCAAGTGTGGTTTTAGCGTGTTTGAAGGCTCAGGCTCGGTCACCAACTCTGCCTCACACATCAAGCAGTATATCGACGGCACCATTGAAAGACTGGGATTTGCTCCTGACTTGTACTATCTGCACCGCATCGATCCCAGTAAGCTTCCCATGAGAAGTGTTGCTTACGATAGCTAATCATTCCAGACACACCTCTTACTGAATCAATCCCCGCCCTCGATGAAATTCGTAAGGCCGGCAAGACAAAGTATATCGGACTTTCAGAGTGTTCAGCTGCCACTCTCCGCAAAGCCAACTCTAGTATGCATATATCAAATTCCGTTGAGCTCCTTTCCCAGGTGACTAATATTTTGATAGTTGCCAAGATCGACGCAGTCCAAGCCGAGTACTCAGCTTTCGAGACAGTGCATGAAACCGATAGCTTGATCGATACCGCCAAGGAACTCGACGTCGCCTACGTCGCCTACAGTCCCCTCGGTCACGGATGGTTGGTCGATAACTTTGATTACAACTCCCCCGATGACTTTGCCCCGGATGACTTCCGCCGCAAATGTGAGTATCACTCCCTCACATGTTTGACCTTGACCGAGTCACACTTGCTAATCCAAACTTTTTGCAGCCCCTAAATTCCAAGGCGAGAACTTTTACAAGAACAAGGAAATCGTGGATGCTATCAAGGGCATTGCTACTCGCAAGGGTTGCAAGGTCAGCCAGATCGCACTCGCCTGGGTTGCTACCCAAGGCATGATCGCTATCCCGGGAACCACCAAGGCCAGTCGCCTCGAGGAAAACTGGGCATCTCGGGATATTGACCTCACTGCAGAGGAGCAGAGTGAGATGCGCAGCCTTATTGATGCAGCCAAGCCACATGGAAACAGATATGGAGCTGTGCACCAAGCCATGGTTGGTCACTAAGGTATACGCATATAGATTAGAAGGGACATTTCAGTATATACATGCACACCGTCTGATTTGAACAGGCCCAACAATACACTCTTTCTAAAGTTTCCTACAGGTAATTATTGTATGGAACTTGGCCATTGGCATAGATTTATTAAGCGATCGCAAATACGCGACAGAAGACCCACAACCCCAAAGACACGGCCAGCTACTTCCGAGAAATCCACGAAGACCTGTAAATCGTACTCCGGATTACCGGCAGATTTGCCGGACCCTCAGGTGTCGTGTGTGCGTTCTAAAGACCCACCCGAGCGATCTGGGTGCCCATTCCCGCCCCATCGTAGCAGATGCCCGGAAAGGCCGGAAGTCGACAGCTTCGAAGTAGGAGGCAATGTGACTGCATCGCCCGATGAAAACTTAGAAGTACATAGTTCGCCATCCTGTCCGTATCATGAGATTGGTGGCAAATAAGACTCCAATATCAAACCCAAAGATCTGATTAGATCTGACGTTCCGATCGCTGCAATTGCTTGATCCCCAATTGCGTGGTCGACATGATGGTTTCCAACGATGGGTCTCTCGGTGGCAAGGATGACGCCGCTGACGACAAGGATTAATTCAAGTCTTGATTTACAGTGGTACGCGAGGAAGAAGTAGTAGCCGAATATGAAATTGTAAGCTTGACCGTTGTACGGGAGTCCGTACTACGAGTATGTACTACGTACGGGGATACTTCAAACGTTTAAACGCACATCAAAATACTCCGTAGTAAGTGTGCCGTCGAACACCGAGCTACTAATGCTTATGACAATAAAGCATCACGAAGCGCCCCAAGCGCAATACGAAAAAAAAAGCCCAGGCTAAGTGGGCCGTGCCACGAGCCCGGGAGAGGCTTGCCTAGCTTCGAGGGACCAAGGGCACGCAAGGCATCATAGCGTTATTTAACTTCCATCCCGAGAAAACGGCCTATCTGATTATCAGATAAGCGCGGAAAGTTAGGCAAGTCGTGAAAAGGGAAATGATTTCTGAGCCAAATTGGCGGCACACAGGTTCAGCAGATGGAGAACCGTACTTGACTGGGTGATTGGCTGGGGGCCGAAAAGAAAAGGAATTTTGACTTCCCGCGAGCCTTGCTCATGAATATCGCGTGGGAGATGTAAGGAGCGCAGGGCGTGAGACATACCTAGGCATGATTAGCATTGACCAGACATTTGTGTTGACACAGGATGTAGTAGAATATTGTGAAATCTTCAAGATATGAGGAGCATTGAGGATGAGGGAGAAAAAAGTGAAGACGCAAACGGGTACCGGATGGAGGCAGACAGGGAAACTGCGACCCTGGAAGCTTTGGGGCAAGGTTACGCTAGTCCCCATTCGGAACAGCTATACGACGATCATCGCAAACAACAGTCTCTCATTGGCCCAGCTGTAAGATGTGCACCTCAGCAGCACGGCTTTTATTATCTGATCCTCTCATCGGGACCTCCGAGAAAAGAAAAAAAAAAAAAGAAAAAAAATGGGGGCGAATGCGGGAATTTCTCGACAGGTATATACAACCTAGACCCCTCCGCAGATCTCCTTTTTCATCTTCAACCGCCCTGAGGATCTGGAACTCGGGTTGACCTACAGATCAAGTCTGTGGCCATGGGCATTCTCGACGCTCTCCGAGGCCGTCAGAGTACCGATCAGATCACAAACGGGGGAGCGAATAAGGACGACCACCAAAATGAAAAATCCGTCACAGCTGCCGAGGGCCAACCGCCCTCGTATGACCACGAAACACCCCCGACCTCTTCGGATGGGTCGCACCAGGGCGACATGTTCGACGATGCGAAGGAATTAGCGCACAACCCCGACGCAGTCACCTCGGACGCAGAGTTGGGTCAGCAAAAGGCCGAAGCAGCAGCTCTAGTGTGGGGTCGACCCGCCTTGGTGGGAATTTATGCATGGTGAGTAAAAAGGGGGCGCATCAAGCTCCGGGACTCGTGTGTCTGACAATTGATGATCATAGGATCTGGGTCTGTACCTTCATGCTGGCTTTCCACTCAACGATTAGCGGCGTTTTGATCAACTATATTCAGGGAGGATTCGGGGCCGCACCCCAGGTCTCCACTTCCTATATCCTGGCGAATATCGTGGGTGGGGTCATGAAACTCCCCCTGGGTAAGACGCTGAATTTGTGGGGTCGTGCAGAGGGTACTATCGTCTCTGTCTCGGTGTACCTGCTCGGCATGGTTGTGCTAGCCTCTTGCAATGGCCCCAGCGGGTATGCCGCGGGCTATACCTTATATTGGATTGGATACTACTGCTTATACCTGATCTTGAATGTGTTCGTTGCCGATACGTCCGGTCTCAGGAACCGAGCGTTCGCTTTTGGATTTATGCAGACTCCTTTTATTTGCACGGCCTTCACGGGCTCTTTGGCTGCCAACTCCATCTACACCAAGTATGGTTGGCGTTGGGGCTACGGCATCTTTTGCATTGTGACCCCGTTCGTTTTCTTGCCTCTCGCCATGGTGTTCAAATATTATGAAAAGAAAGCCATCAAGCAAGGTGTTTTCCGCAAGCAACCGAGTGGTCGCACTACGATGCAGTCGATCGTCCATTACCTTCATGAGTTCGATGGTAAGAAACCCCAATCACCTTAATGTCCACAGTCACTAATGAGCACTAGTTGTGGGTGCCTTATTCCTTATGGCTGCCTGGGTTCTATTCCTATTGCCGTTCAGTCTGGCGCAGAATGGCCGTGCCGCATATAAAAGCGCAAGCTTCATTGCCCCCCTCGTGGTCGGTGTCTTGATGTTCTTTGTGTTCGCCGCATGGGAGAAATGGTGCGCACGAACTCATTTCATTCGATATGAACTGATCAAGCGTCCCACTATTCTTGGTGCTTGTATATTGTCTGCTACTCTTTTCTTCAGTTTCGAGTTGTGGGACCAATATTTCTACAACTTTATCATCATCACTTACGACATTGGCACGGTCTATGCCGGATATATGATCCAGATTTACAACGTCGGCTCCTGCTTCTTCTCTCCGGTTATTGGAGCTATCATCTGGTCTACTGCGCGTTTCAAGTATATTTGCTTGTTCTTCGGGGCTCCCTTGATGATCCTCGGCTCCGGATTGATGATCTACTTCCGTGGCTCCGACCATGGCATCGGCTATATTGTGATGTGTCAGATCTTCATTGCCTTCGCCGGCGGCACCTTGGTTATCGGCGAGGACATGGCAGTCATGGCAGCCGGTGGTCGCGAGGGCACTCCGATGATGCTGGCCCTCATCGGACTATTCTCGAATATGGGCGGAGCCATTGGTTTGGCTGTCGGTGCAGCCATCTACAACAACGTCTTCGTCGATACCCTCGCCGAGCAACTTCCACCTGATCTGAAGTCCAACGCCACCCAGATCTACCTTGATGGCATCAATGTACAGTTGACATATCCCTTCGGCACACCCCTTCGTGACGCTGTTGCCTACACTTGGGGCTATGCCCAGCGCATGAACTGCATTGCCTCTACCGCTATCTTGGCCTTGACCATTCCATGCATCATGGCCTGGAAGAACTACAATGTCAACCAGAAGCAGAACAAGGGTCGTATGATTATCTAGATGGACTTTTCATGCACAGTATGCCCGTCATGACTCGCGGGTTGGAACTTTCTGTCTGTTGCTCTTCACTCGGCTTGACCCTGGTTCTGCCGCGCAGGGCCAAAATTCCCGTGCCGCTAAAGCACATTTATTGTAATTATTTCCTTGATCATGGATGATACCAGAGTACATAAATACATCTTCAATATTTGCATTTCATTTCGTGTCCAATAACAAGTAAGAGGAATCCCGCGCCTGGGCACCGCCCTAAATAGAACCTACGAGGTGCTGGAAAGCCACCGAGCCTCATTAATGGATATTTCCTACCAAAAAGCGTTAGTGGCCAAATCACCCAACTTCAACTGACGTGTCTAATCTCTAGTACACGAGGGCACCTAGCCAAGACCGAGGCGCGAGTCTTACATCTCGCCGAATCTTACATTTCGGAAGCTATCCGATGCATAATTTTATGACTCTCTGCCAGTCCAATTTAAAGATTTTAACTGTCAACTGTCAACTCAATATGGAGAAGTGGTGGGACCTTATGCGGGGATAAGAATGGCCCTAATCTCCTAGTTTTCCCTACATGTTCATCTACACTGGTTCTGTTCCAAGCCGTTTCTTTTCTTTTCTCTTCTTTCCGATAATAATATTCCCTGTCTAGAGACAAAGCCCAGAAAAAGCAACGGGAATAAGCTTTGACCGCTTCTTGCGCTGGCCTCCAAGCCCCTCAAACAGTGGGATGACTTGGGCGCATAATCCCGTTTGCTCGATCCTGGCCCCCTGCTACGGAGTAAATTCGTCCCGGTCACTCCACTACAGTGTGCTCCAAGAAATATTTCTATCTGTTATGCTTGAGGACGCCCCGAATGAAGATGTGGTTGACAATTCGAGCAACGGCTTCAAGACTCCAATATGCATGACTTCCCCAGTGTGAGCAGCTTGAGCCTCTCAACAATCCAACTGCAGATAAGATGGATGCATAACTAATCAATGCATGGGTTCAGATGTTTGACCATTTAGTTTTGGCGCACGGCGCCTCCGAAGCTAGTGCCCAGGGTGTGCTCTCATAACAGAGCCTTGCCCAAAGCCCAAAGAGAATGCATTTCTTTCTTCTCTCATCTCTTTCAAAAGGCTCTTCTTTTTTATTGTAGTCGATATCTCAGCCATCATCCCTGTGTTCAAATTACTGTCCATGGCCTGTTGCTCAACCCCGCCTACTATAAAAATCCCAAACACCAAAACCAACAGGATCTACGAGAACAACCGGCGCAGTTGACCTACACCTTTATAAACTGACTTTCTGATTCAAGTGACGCTGTTGCAAAATGGCCCTCGGCGAAAGTAAGTCTGTGCTGCTTATGGACTTTCATACAAAAGACCACAAAGAGAAGAACAAAACAATATCTGACATACGAACTCTTCAGAATCCTCCTCTGCCGAAACAACACCCACAGCAAGCACCCGACATATCAAAACAAAATCAGCAGAGGTAGACCTCGAAAATGGCATCAGTGAGCCGGACACCCGAGATCAAGACGAAGCCTCAAGGGACCCCAACATCGTCGACTGGGATGGCCCAGATGATCCAGAAAACCCCCTCAACTGGACATCGAAAAAGAAGTTCGGCGCCACAGTGTCTATTGCGTTGATTACCCTTCTCACGTACGAAAATATCCAGACTATACTCAATCAGCAATACTGATGTTACACATGACAGGCCCCTGGGATCATCAATGTTCGCCCCCGGCGTACCAAAACTGGTGCAAGACTTCACCGTGACAAGCACCGAGTTGTCATCGTTCGTCGTATCTGTGTATTTGGTGGGATACTGTTTCGGCCCATTGCTCATTGCGCCTCTTTCGGAGATGTACGGCCGGCAATACCTTTACCATGTCTGCAATGTCCTCTATGTGGTTTGGACTGTTTGCTGTGCCGTTGCCCCTGAGATAGGCAGTCTGATTGTGTTCCGGTTCCTGGCTGGATTCGCCGGAAGTTGTCCACTGACTATCGGTGCCGGCTCGATAGCCGATATGTATGTACAGGAAAAGAGGGGAGGCGCAATGGCAGTTTGGGCGATTGGTCCTTTGATAGGACCCGTCATTGGCCCGATTGGTATGTCCTGTTCTTCGTCGCTCTTGATATCCATTCGCTGATGTGAGACGTGAAGCCGGTGCATATATCACACAGGCAAAGGGCTGGAGATGGACCTTTTACATCCTGGCAATGGCTGTAAGTCAAGCAGAACCCTGTCTGGCTCTAGAAGATACTTATTGTCGCAGAGCGGTGCTGTCGCCGTCAGTTCCTTATTCACTATCAGTGAATCGTATGCCCCAACCCTTCTTGGGCGAAAAGCGAAGAAACTTCGTCAAGAGACTGGGAACCCGAAGCTGCGCTCAGCGCTCGAAACCACTCTCACGAGAAAAGAACTGTTTCTTTTATCCATCATCCGACCGGCTAAGATGCTTTTCCTTTCTCCAATCGTCTTCCTCCTCTCTCTTTACGTTGGCTTGGTTTACGGATACCTATACCTTGTGTTCACGACCATTACTTCCGTTTTCGCGAATACCTACGGGTTCAGCCAAGGGAGCGTGGGATTGTCTTATCTTGGTATTGGCATAGGCTCTATAATCGGGTTGATAGTCCTAGGTGGAACCTCCGACAAACTACTGATCTATCTGTCCACCAAAAACGGCGGAGAGAAGAAGCCCGAGTATCGGCTTCCGCTCCTGATCCCAGGATCATTGTTCGTTCCAGCTTCGCTATTCATATATGGCTGGACAGCGTTCTACCATACTCATTGGATTGTACCCATCATAGGCACTTCGTTTCTTGGTGTGGGAATGTTGATCACCTTCGTAAGTAGTTCCCTCCCCCTTTTTATGAGATCGATTGACTGATATTTGATATTTTAGATGACTATCACCACATACTTGGTAGATGTGTTTACAGTTTATGCCGCCTCTGCCATGGCCGCAAACACGGTCTTTCGATCCCTTGCCGGCGCGCTGCTTCCACTTGCCGGTCCTAAAATGTATGCTGCCCTTGGGTTGGGTTGGGGTAACTCGCTGCTTGGTTTCATTGCATTGGCATTCTGTGTATTACCCATTATATTCTGGGTGTACGGGGAACGTATTCGAACTAATCCCCGATTCCAAGTTCAGCTTTGATTGAGATTCGTTCTTGACTATCGCAAATACTTAAGTAGGAGTTTGAATTTTTGCTCAACCTAATATGTTATTTATTCACCCTGAGTCTGGCGTGTGAAGCGAAGGAATCGGACAACAAGAGTTACCTGTGCGCAACACGCGCTCCTGAAGTCTTCTGACGCCTTAGTGTAATATTTGAGTGCCCATGTCAAGTCAAATGTCAACATAAAGTGATGGTACGTTTAGTTATTTGGCCGCGCCAGCGCGGGCTTCCATGCCTTGCAGCTCGGTGGATATGTTTTCTCCCTCTTTTAGATTGTCGGACATCGCACAGAATGCAATAATTCCTCCATATACCCCAACACAGAAGAATATCTCCAGGAATGACCTGGCTGCAAGCGAGTTGGTGTCTTCTTTGAAAGTGTACGAGTACATCGGTTGGTACCAACGGAGAAAGTCGACCATCCACATGAAGGTCATCGCAGAGTAGGCAGTGCTGCCGCAAAGTAAAGCAATAGCAGGACCCTGTTTTTGTTAAATTCGTCCCGCAAGTGTGGAAGAATCACGTACTTTGAGAATGGATTGTGTCCGTTTGGCCTTGATGGCAAGGTAAGCAGCCCAAGCTGTGATTTCCCACGAAGCCAACCAAAGGATCACATAGCGTGTGATCTCGACGGGCTGGTAGTTACCTTCAAGTACCAAGAAGGCGAAATAGATGATGACCCATAAAGCGAAATCGGCAATGCTGATGGCAACAATGAGCGAAATGATTACCCAATGAATGGCGTTTATTTTGAAAGGCAATTTCCCTCCATTGCTGCGTTCTCTCAGCAGGATATGAGCGAGTCGGTAAAAGGTGCAAAATAGGAAACAATTTGCAGCGTGCGCAAAGAGCAGACAGAGAAGGTGGTATATCGAATTTGCTTCGACTAATTCAAATGGTGTAGCCAATCGGTTGAGAATGCCCTCAACCACATACCAAATGTAAGACCTGCCAAGAAAAGAAAAAATCAGTACCATGGAGATACCAACCAGAATAGGACTCACCATGCCCAGGCCCAGAGGGCAGCCAGTATGGCCCATACTGGAAGTATCCCCCAATCCACCCCTTTCTGTCGGCGCACCACCAAAAACGCAGAACTGCCCAAGAGCCCCACAATGACAAATAAGTCAAGCACAATAAGCGCGATGGAGATTCCCGTTGATTTTGGGTCTGATTCCGTCCAGAATTGTTGGGTCATTTCTGCAGATCGAGGAAAAAGTCAAGTGTTTCAAAAATGGCGTGTGGGAAAAGGCTTTTCAGACTAGCCAAGCTTTGCAAATCACCGAACATGCAACACGGCAACCCTACCTCTTTTGTTGGACCTCTGGTTGCTCACTTTGAGAATCTCGACAAAATACAATACATCTGCATTGGGATCTTCATATTCGTACGAGTAGATAATTCTCAAGTCAACAGCTGCGATGGTATCTGTGTTTGGGGACTAGGACCCGCTATTTGGCCCCCCGACAGGATATGCTTCCAAGGTTAACCAGGACGGAATTGATCTTAATTGGGAGTATAGAAGTACAATGTGCACACATGTCGACAGTTAGTCCTAGTTTGGAGCAGGGCAGGGGCCATCAATAGGTCACCGACTTCCCGGAGTGCTGGACCCTGCGAAGCATGCAGGCCTCGGGAACCGATCGACGTTGGAACTCCAGCTAGAAAGAAAAGAGCTACCATCTGAAACTTCTTCACCGATAAAATGCAGTGGAGCGGAAGAGATGTGACGTAAAATTTGGCTTTGTGGCAACGCAGAACCTGCCTAGCCTACTAGTCACCATGCATAATATATGGCGTCCTAAGCCTTAACAAGGCTAAGACCCCGGGCTTGGCTGTGAAGTCATGCCCACAGGTTTGATTTAATTTCCCGGTCAGTGTACCTGAATATAAACCTTCCATGAGCTGATCTTCATGTGGGTAGTTCATCATCGGATCTTAACTATAGCCCTGGAATGTTCATTGGTGGGTTGCCTGGTAAGGCTGCTCGATGCCCAATTTTTGGCGAAGTTGAACCTAGGCCAGATCTTGGGATGCTATAGAGTGGGCCTCGACTGTCACGGGCTTAAACGCTTCTTTACTTGACTTAGATTGACTAATAATGGATCTATGCAAGGTACCGTTTAAGAGGTATTTTACTCAGGTCCCGAGTACTCAAGTATTTTAGATGTTTTCGTCACTCCAGGGCTTACACCTGAATCAGTATGCTTGGGAGGTTCTGTTTCGCCTTAATTTCCTAGTATATTTCTCTTGCATTATCTCAAAATTGAACCTGTAGAAACATAGCTGTAAAAAGCAAAAAGCAAAAACCTCATAATATAGTCTCCGTCGATCCCGTCTTTTAGACACGTCGATCATGTTTCATGTCATCGGAGCTGTTAGTAAAACTGCCGTTTCTACCGGTCTTGAGAACTTTTTTCTTCCCCATCGATCAATCTAGGATCTAACGGTGTTCCTGTGCCTATAAATGAGTTACCAGTTTCCCTAATTGGGGGTAACCCCGTGGAGTAGAACTCCAATGAGGGGCGGCGTTGCAAATGTGCCAATCACGGGGAAGCCCCATGGACCGAGGTCGGGCAGCGGTATCAATTTATGCGAATATGAATCTGGGCCAAGCCCGTTTTGTTTCTTTTTCTTTGGTCTGTTTTTTGTTTTTTGTTTTTCTTTAATTTGATTCAACTTCGTTTTTGATTTATACCCGACGCATTCCATTTCTAAATGGCAGCCATCAATGCCGACCCGTCGCAGCCATACAAAGTCTAGGAAAGGGTGCTTGGAGTGCAAACGGAGACATGTTAAGGTACGATGATCCGTGATTGCAGAAGCTCAGACATGGGCTTTGAATCTCAACTGGATACAACTTTGACCGCTCCCAAATACTGACAACTCTAGTGTGACGAGGGCATTCCAAAGTGCACCTTATGCAGAAAGCGAAGGTTGGAATGCAGTTATCCACCTCCAAATGAAGACGCAGACAGCCCTCAAGGATCCTCGATCAACCAAGACGACTTAGAAAGCAGCACAGCCTTGACCGGAGAGCTTCCGCCAGCCACACGCATGCTTGAAGCGAGATTGTTTCACCAGTATATGACATCGACCTACCATACATTGGCCCAAGACGGACTATCAGCAAATCACCTCTCTCTCAATGTTCCCCGCCTAGCCACATCCTTTGTCTATCTCCTGGATAGTATATACGCACTGTCTGCTCTTCACTTGGCCTCGGTTGAGGCGGACAACCGAGTGCCCTGGTTGGATGCTGCGCTACGATACCAAAGCCAAGCCTGTTCAGGACTCGGCAAGGTACTTGTCGATATAACGACTCAGGAATATGAGCCAGCGTTCGTCTCGTCTATTTTCATCATGCTGTTCGCCATGGGCTATCGAGTGATCTCCGTTGATAGCAAACCACCAGACCCGCTCTCATTAGTGCGCGAAATACGCACATTGATATCTGGGCCCGCCATGTTATTCGACAAAATAGTTAAAGGTGGATTTACCGCCCAATTGGAACACTGGATGCATGTTCCCGACACCAAAGAAAGTCTGCCCGACGGAACACATACGAAGTATGGCACATTACTCACCGCATCTGTGGCTGTATATTGACACATATCAGTAACGACACACCCACGGGGGATACCAATATTTTATTTCACCTTCACGCGTATGTGATTTGAGACCAACACCGGACATTGGCTAATACTTGCAACAGGAAGATAATAACGTCGCTGGATCGACTACACACCACTATTGATATGAACAAAGGGCCACACCACTCCACCTACCGAGTTAACTGGCAACAGCTATACCAAGCCATTGAACCGTGGCCCAAGATCGGACCGCAGGGCGGACCTCTTGCGTGGCCCTTGTTCCTCTCCGACGAGTTTTTAGCACTCATCCAAAACGGCGACTGGATCGCCCGTGTTCTGTTTCTGCATTATGGCACAGCTATGCGCCTTTTGTGCCATCGCTGGTACGTACGTGACTGGGGTCGTCGATTAGTATTGGCTACTTTAGAGTCACTGGACGACATACCACCCGAGTGGGCGGACACTATCTCGTGGATCCGACAAGCCGCCGAGAGAGAAGACTAGTTCACTAGGTCCCAAAATATATGATACCCATGTACAATATGACTAAAATGGGCCCAATCCCATCTTCAAAGACGATAACCCCAACAACCCCAATATTGAACTTCCCGCTCGGTCCCCGCTTATGGACCTCGGAGATATCGCGTGCCCGTTATCGTGTGAGTCTATCGCGTGCTTTCCCCCAAATTTGGGAGATATCCCGGGGCAATTTTATACTTAGTTTCCTCATATCTTCCCTTTTTCTTCTTTTCCCAGGGTTTCCGCAAGGCCATTACCACCCAAGTCGAATGCAACACAGCAAAACTTTAAATGGTCGCGGTGAGTGATATGCCGCATATGTACCAGATCGGCGCCCAAGATGTGGAGAAACAGGTAAACTAGCTATCTCGAATCCTTTGTTCCCTGAGCCCCCGCTTGGCTTCCCCTCATTTCGACGATAGACTAACGTCTATATAACAATTCGATAGACTCCGGTAGCCCCTGAGGCTTGTTCGAAGTCACAGTTAATTCCCCGTGAAAAACGATCTATCCTTGCCCTAATTATGCTACAACCAATTCGATTCAGTCTATGCGCAATCTTATCGCTTTTTTTGATTGTGACATATCTTCCTACGGCCAATACATCGCCTCTGGAATTTTCCGAGCGGGAATCTCATAATGGTCAGGAATTGCGTACCGAGACCGCACCTGGGAAGCTTGGAGCAATTGCCAGTGAGAGTGCTATCTGCTCTCGGCATGGAGTGGATATCCTGAAGATGGGAGGCAATGCTGCCGATGCTGTGAGTCTATACCGGTAGTTTCGCAGCTAAAATTTGGGATGAATGGGGCTGATGATAGGACAGTTGGTTGCAACCAATCTTTGCGTTGGTGTTGTCGGTGAGACTTCGCTAGTAGACCAAGCTATTCAAACGAGGAATGACTAACGTAGCACAGGCATGTATCACAGCGGAATTTCTGGAGGTGGCTTCATGCTCATCAGGGCACCGAATGGCACATATGAATTCATTGATTTTAGGGAAACCGCCCCAGCGGCAGCCTTCGAAGACATGTTCAAAAATAACACCAAGGGAGCTGTCTATGGTGGCCTAGCAAGGTAAGATTGGATGGGTATTGCCGTTAAAAGTTTCTACCAAGCTGACAAGATTACTAGCGGAGTGCCCGGTGAGATAAGAGGTCTTGAGACCCTCCACAGAAAGTATGGAACTCTCCCATGGGCAACCCTCGTACAGCCAGCCGTTCGAACAGCCCGTGAAGGATTCACCGTCGGAAAAGATCTGGTCAGATACATGGAATCTGCAGTCGGCGATGGTGAAGACTTCCTATCGAAGAACCCGACTTGGGCGATTGACTTCGCTCCAAATGGAACTCGACTCGGGCTGGGAGATAAAATCACCCGACACCGATATGCGGATACTCTTGAAGCAATTGGGAAGCGTGGCCCGGATGCATTCTACTCAGGACCTATCGCAGAGACCATGATCAATGCTGTGCAAGCTGCCAATGGTACTATGACATTAGACGATTTGAAGAACTACACTGTGGCGATTCGGAACGTGTCCCATATTGACTATCGTGGGTATAAGGTCACAAGTGCAACGGCGCCTTCCAGTGGCGTTGTCGCTCTGAGTATCCTCAAGATTGTGGGGACATATAAAGGTCTCTTTGCCAACGAACAAGCTGTGAATCTGAGCACCCATAGACTGGATGAAGCGATGCGATTCGGATATGGCCAGGTAAGAATGATTTTTTTTGGGACACGCTTTGTAGAAACAGCGCTGACTCGAGAACAGAGAGCCAACCTTGGTGATCCGTTGTTTGTGGATGGGATTCCCAAATATGAATCGGATATGCTGGATCAAGCTACGATCGACGAGATCCGATCAAAGATCTCGGATGTTCGGACTCAAAATGTTTCAGCCTATGATCCAGCTGGATTGGAAAGCCTGGATACGTGAGTCGTTTGAGATTATACAATGCTGGCACATGAAGCTCATACATATATATCCCCAGTCCAGGAACCTCTCATATCGTGGCAATTGACCACACTGGTCTTGCGATTTCGGAAATCACAACGATCAACACTTTGTTCGGCAGTCGGGTTATGGTACCAGAGACAGGTATCATCATGAACAACGAAATGGATGGTAAGTCGAGTAAGCAACCTCTAAGCCAGGATCAAAATGACTGATATGTGCTCGCCTCCCAGACTTCTCCATTCCCGGATCATCCAACTCATTTGGATACATCCCCTCCGAAGCGAATTACGTTCGAGCCGGAAAACGTCCACTGTCATCCATGACACCCGTGATCGTCGAACGACCCGATGGTACACTGTTCTTGCTAGCTGGCTCTGCAGGTGGCAGTCGCATCATCACCGCTACAGTCCAAAACGTTATCCGCTCGATCGATCAGGGCCTGTCGGCTGCCGAGGCCTTGACTCAACCTCGTTTGCATGATCAGCTGGTGCCAAACCAGGTCACCTTTGAGTACGATTTTGACAACTCGACAGTGGCCTTCATGAAAAATCTTGGCCACAATGTCACTTGGGTGGCGCCTGGACAGAGCAGTGCTCAACTGATTCGGGTCTTGCCTAACGGGACCTTTGATGCTGCTGGTGAACCGAGGCAACTTGACTCAGCTGGGTACTCTGTATAGATATTGCTAAGACTATAGATTAGTAAACTTGTATATAGCCTCCCTCTTGGGAGAATGAAGATAGAACAAGATTATACAGTCACTATATGTCCAAAGAAAGATGCGCTAAACCAGGTGCCTCCAGCTTTATACTTCGTACTCCGTGCTCCCGGGCATTATTCCAATCTTCCTATCCTGAAGTTCCCTGGGTATCTAGTGCATGTTAGGGAGGATCTGCAAACAAGTTCTTATGATAATGAAAGAAGAGCTTTCTACAGAGTAACAGTGTAGAATGATGGACTAATGTGGCATTCAAAGAACGGACTGGCCACTGTAGGCGGCCGTAAGCCCACATTTCTTTATCGAATGGTCCGTGCACACACGCGTCTTTGTTCGCGAAGAGTCGATTTGAAGATGTGATGCATCCGATTGTTCCTGATCGATGGTTTTTTGCGATGTGATCTTGCAATTCACCCAATCTTCACTTCTTACCTTCCTTATAAGATCTCTCCACCTCCTCTCACTTTCCTCAACCTCCTACCACCCTCACGCATCCACGCGACTCCCCGCGCCTGAACCCCAAAAGTTCATTGCATACATTCCAATCTCATCTAACCTTCTGTGCTCTAAACTGAACGCATATGCGGTATGAAAACCCCCTGAAACATCCAACTAAAGCTTCATGACTGACCCGTTCTTACCAAAAGGTGCATCTACAAGTGACACCGAACATGCCTGCAAACCTTTGGCACAGTTGATTATTTTCGGTCTTCAGCTGTGCACCTGTTCTTACAATGGACACCCCAGTTGAATTTGCTGTGGTTGTGCCCTGTCGGTCCTTCGAATACGATCCGCTCAACCCATTCGACGAACACTACTTTGATCGCACTGTTGACAAGATTTTGTCTGAGGAAGCCAGTATGGAAGAATCCCGACACGAGCAAGATGGTGTTGAGGGACAGAGTGAACTGAAAGATGACATCACATCTGAGTCGACTGTACAAGCCACCTCTGATAGCCGAATTGAGGACAGCGCAGCACCGCGCTCACCTCCACCTTCAACCTCTGCACCTTCAAACGAGTGGGCCCCCGACTATGAAGATCAACATATCTTTGCCTCTGTGGGCAAAGAAAAGCGAGTTGAGGTCTTGGTGGCTATCTCAAAGATGCCGTTCATGCTCAAACACCCAGTCACGACCTCGGAGAGAACCAAGTTCACGAGTGAAGTGATTGCTCTTGCGAATGATGCGGGTATCCAGCAGCCCTATGTAGATTCTCTGGTTGAATTCGTGCGACAGACTTACTTCTGGGAACATGAAATTACTCCTACCGAGAGCAATGCTACCACCTTCGGAGATGAGATCAATGATCTGGAAGAACTTCCCAACCAACCTGTGAATGATGAGGTCAAAGACAAACAACCCGCCTCGAAGAAGAGACGGCGCAGCGCAGCCTCTTCCCCAGTGATCTCCCGACGAGCCGAGACTTCACCAGAGACTCAACCGGCAGCCATGAGCACCCCGGCAGGGACCGCCCACCAAACTCCTGATATGAGCTCCAGTGGAACCAGGAAGCCGAAGAAAGTTGCCTGTGCTGATTGTCGGAGGCGCAAGGTACGTAACAATACACCCAGTCCTTCAATCTGTGATTAATTCCTACGTTACTAACCTGAGGTGGTTTAGCGCCGTTGTTGTCATAATGAATATCGTCCAATGGATCTCATCAACGCCAAAGACGACGCAATTAAGCCCCTCGATCTTCCCACTCCTTCTGTTAAGCGCGCACGGATTCAGAAAGATACACCAGATAAGCAGGATGACGCACACAAGCCCCTCGATCTTCCCACCCCTGTCGTCAAGCGTGTACGAATCCAGCAGGACATGCCAGATGAGCAAGAAGAGGCACAAAAGCCCCTCCATCCTGTCACCCCTCCTGTCAAGCGTGTAAAATTCCAACAAGATACGCCAGATGAGGAGTTTGTCGACGCACTCGAACAACCGGCCACTCCAGAGCAGGACAATATTTCGAACTTCCCCGAGATTATCAATCTACTAGAGGAATCGACCCTCGGTGACCCGGAAAAGTCGGCAGAGGCAGTAGCTCCAGCCGACAATGTGGTTCCTGACAACCTGCAAACTCTCGCTGACCAAGATACCAAATCTCAACCCCCAAAGAGATCGAAAGATGAGCTGGAAGAATTCAAGAAGGCGAAGAACCAGCGAAAGCGTGCCCGTCGTAATGAGAAGAAGAGACGAGCAAGCATGGGTCTCGACAAGGCTGACGAGAGCGTTGATCAGCCCGTGCAGAACGAGAATTCGTCTACCACAGTCCAGAAGAAATCGACAAACCCACGGGCAAAAGCAAGCAATGGTCTTGCCAAGACCGACAAGAGCGTTGATCAGCCCGTTGAGAAAGAAAACTTGCCTTCCACTCCGCAAAAGAAATCGACATCGACTCCAACAAAATCCTACTTTTCACCTCTTTCCAAGAACCCAGTAGAGTGGGATGTGGATTTTTGAAAACCAGTGATTTGCCAGGTTTAACTCCCAGTGATGAGGTTAAATCAAAATACTTCTCGAAAGCCGATCAACGCGATGACGTTCAACCTGGAAGACAACACAGCCCTATTTCTCCCACCCATTTGATACCCGAACAGATTGACTGCGTCCCGAACCGCCCAGAGAGAACCGCCGATTGTCCCCTTCCAAATCTCCCTCCAACTCCCCAAACGCCACGCCGCAGATACCCAAAGCTTTCCCCCTATTTCCCAGTTGCACAGGTTGACCCCGAATCATGCCTCCCCTTTCCTCCAATTTATGCACCTTCGTTTGGCCTCATACAGGAACAGCTGGCACACGATCCCTTCCGTTTGCTTATTGCCACAATTTTCCTGAATCGTACCCGAGGGGGCGTTGCCCTACCGGTATTGTTTCAAGTATTTGAACGATACCCAACGATCGAGGCGATGGCAAGCGCAACCCAGTCTGATTTGGTGTCCATGATCCGATGTCTGGGGTTCCAGAACCAACGTGCCCGAAAATGCATCACCCTGGCCCAAACTTGGTTGACAGATCCCCCAACCCCACACAAGAGATACCGAAGGATCCACTACCCGCGAGAATATGATGGCCGGAACGTGGGTCGCGATGAATGTATTGATGCAGAAGATCTACGTGTTGCGTGGGAAGTTGCACATCTACCAGGAGTTGGGGCCTATTCCCTCGACAGCTGGCGAATCTTTTGTCGCGATGAATTACGAGGATTGGCCACGGACTGGATAGGAACGGGGGCCAAGGAGGCTGGATTTGTGCCCGAATGGAAGTGTGTGTTGCCCCAGGATAAAGAGTTACGTGCCTATCTTACATGGATGTGGTTGAAGGAAGGATGGGCATGGGATCACAACACAGGAGACTTGACAGCAGCAAGTGAACAGACCATGAAAGCAGCCCGAAGTGGTGGGATAGCCCATGAAGAAGATGGGAACTGGGTCTTGGAGACATCGCCGGTCAAGGCCCAGAACGGACTACATAGCTGATAGCTAGTGAATGCAAAAGAAACATCCACAGAGTACTAGTAGAGTACTAGTAGAGTAATAGTACATGTCATGTACTCCATACATGCACAGAATGTATAGAGCATGGACCACGAGGTTATTCCCTTCGATCCGATTCCGAGCGGGGCTGAGATTGTTCCTTCACCGCAAACTTGATGCTAGTGTCTTTCTCTCTATTCTCTCTCTCTCTCTTCTCTCTTCTTTTTTTAGAGAAGTACAGTACGAACACCGGTGCCTGATCCGGGCATTTCACAGCCACTCACAATTGATCAGCCTAACCGCCCGAGGTGATTGGGAGACGAAAATAGGAACAAAATCCCCTCCTCCCAAAGGGAGAAAACGACCAGGTAACGGGCGACCGATATAAACCGAACGAAGCCCGAGCGGACTTTCGACATGTTCCCAGTCAGACCTAATCGAGACGATAGGAAGTCGAAAACAAAACGTTCCCGAAAAGAAGAGTCATCGGCCCGCCGTTCCTCAATGCCTGGACTCGACTCCAGTCAAACAGGGACCGCCTCGTTCCTTGAGTCCAGGTCCAGTTTACCCTACCCAAGTTTCTCCAAGGCACACAGCAAGGAAAATGTGCGAAAAGGCGACCCTCCTACTCCAGACGCGACCGATTTGACCGAGCGCAATGAGAAGACTACCCGCGAGCACCATGCGCCGCCCAGCCCACCGCTGACCGGCCTAGACCAGGAGTCGCGGAAGGGAAGTGTCGTGGACGACGAAACCGAAAAAACAAAAAAGAGACCAAGTATCAGAATTCGGGCGGAGGTCAACAGATCTTCCTCCAGTCTAAAGTCGAAACGAGATGACAGCACCAAGTCCAAAACCAGCAAGACCTCGCGCACCGAAACACCCACGAGATCCAAAAGCTCCAAGGAGAAGGAGGAGCGGGACCCTTCACCCCGTTCGTCCACGCACAAGTCCAAATCCAAGTCCTCCACCGAGGAGAAGAAGCTGCCCAAACGGTCGAGTCGCTCAACCATGTCCGCCTCACAATCGAACGTTACCATTCGGGAGGATGCAGGGTCGCCCAACGGGTCTGACGCGACCTCCATTGCGCCCAACCAGCAGTATTCGGTGCCACGAAAACCAACGACCCCGCCAACGAAGCCTCCCTCCAGGACCCAGACCCGATCGGCCGCGTCCCATCGTCGCATTCCCAGCGACGAGTCTATTGACTTTATCAAACCAAGCCCGAACGCGTTCGGCGCACCTCCGCCGCCGCCGCCTCCGCCCGAAATGCCTGCCACTATCCCTCGAGTCGATTATCTGTTGAAGAACGGCGGGCTGGAACACAAAGTCTCGCGCGCACTGCTGGCTAGCTTGGGACAGGCGGATCCCTTCGCGCCCGGGCAACCCCAGTCTCGATCTGTGGCTGGCAAGATCTTCGATCCCTATAACCGCTTGCTCGATGACTATGAAAAGGTCATGCACAAAAATGGGTCTCTCGCGGTAGCGACGGGTTATCGATCTGTCGCTCGGCGGTTGCTGGATCGGCTGGAGGCTGTTTTCGCGCGCGACATCTCCTCGGAGCCGTGCAGTTGTCAGATATGTGTGCGCGCGGAGCCCGACGACCGACCGGACGGAGTGAGCTGGGGTGAGGTGTTGGAGCTGGTGTCTGGCCGCAGGGAACTACCCATGTGGCCCCCTTTTACGATGGCACCAAACACCGTGGATGCCGGTGCATCGGGCGATGAGCACGTGCCAATGCAGAAACTTGACATTGACGTTCCGGAAGAGTACCGCGAGCATTTCATTCGGCAATCTCGAAAGACCAAGGTCGCTGTTGATAAATGGCTTTCAGAGCAAAATGATACAGGCACCAGTGCTCCCAACGAGGTCGACGATGAGACCTTAACCTTTGCCATGCTCACGCACCTCGAATCGCACCAGCGCTCCTTGTTTTGCTCGCTGCTTGGCCTTACTTCCTCCACTCCTGTCCCACGATCTGGCGACGAAAAGCCCCGACCGAAACCTTCCTCCCTTGTCTCATCCGCTTCGGCCATTCAGCGTCTCTACCGACTCTCTACTCTTCCTCGCGACCCTGATACTGCTATGTATATGTTAAATAACCCCAGTCTTCATCACGTCCTCGCCACCCTATCGGCAATCAGTGATGATGAGTGGGATATCCTGATCTCTGGGCGCTTTGATGGTTTCCTTCGTAGCGGCGCAGAAGATACAGGGGGCTCCGGCAGATCCGGTAGTCGTTCAAACACGCCTTTGGGTGGAGGTATCTCTCGAGGACCAACGCCTAACTATATGGACGGAAGTTTCCGACCGTCCAGTCAGCTGAATGGTGGTCAATCATCAGCAGCCTCGTTTGGGGGTCCAATCGCATTGGATGAGGAGACCGAAATAGCCGCACTAGCCGAAGTCGAGCGCGACATCTTCCTAGGCATGGAAGCTCTCGAGGATGCATTCGAGGCGTTACACCTCAAAGCCGAAGTCGTGCGTCGGGCGCTTCGCGAGCGCGGTGCAGGCCTGGCAGTCGCCAACCAAAGCCGGCGCGGCTCCCACGTCGAAGCTCGTATGGGAACTCCGTTCTCTGGCGTTGGAGGGTGGGAAAGTGGTGAGGATGACTTCCTCGATGATGACCGTTCTCTTGCGCCAGATGACTCGGCGAGTAACATTAGCTCGAACCGTCGTCGTCGGCCGAAGAGAAGAACCGAGCGACGCACGCCTGCGCCCGTGGAGGAAGAAGACGAGGAAGAAGAGCGGTCGCCTGTTCATCGGGACTCGCGTGGTTCGCGACGAAGGTAGGGGGATTGAGTTGGCAGTTTACGATACGACGTACAGCGTTTATTTCATTGAGGAAGCTTAGGATTGCATGGGAGATGGATATACTGTTGCTAACGGCAATGGACGAACACATGATACCCGCTTGTCATCCTGGATTTTTGGTTTTTGCACTTTGATTTCTCTCACTTTACGTTTCTTTGATTTTGGCACTTATTTTCGATGGCCTATGGCCTCTATGTTTGTTTTATGATTGATGAATGCCACGAGCTTCTTTACTCCTAAGCGTGAGCTTGGGCCATGACACAAAATAGCATTACGCAGGGTGCGACATGGAGCAACTGAGACAACCTGGGCTATGCCAACAATCCCATTTATCCCGAGGTCGCTATGATGGCGATTTCCTTGCATTGCGAGGCTTCTTTTCAGAATTGTTGTCGGTGTGAACAATGTCTTTGACCTTCATATATTCGACACGCCATGTGGATTTGAGGCTCCACAGACCTGTCAAAAGATACCCCTGAATCGCAATATTCCCAACGCCCAGGTGAACGTCACAATTAAAACCACGTCGTCACCAATGCAATAATATCAGTCGCTCGATGAGGTAGGTGTAAAGACCTTCCAAGGTTATCCGTCGCAGCACTTGTGGATCAGAACCCCGTAGATGAGAAGAGCACACTCTGGATTTACGATCCAGACATCGAGTAGGACCAAGCATTTCCTCTGTGTTTCAAAATCGGCCCGTCCCTCAACCGATCGCGTCCGATGCCTCCGTACTCTTACACAATGCTCAAGCGCGGCCTGCAAATGACCCACGCCGTTAGAAGATATTGTTACTTAGGTTGCACACTTTCGAACCCCGGTGTCACCTAAGCTAGCCTTCAACGGATTTTGCTCCGTTGTGGGCTTTTTAGTCTCTTATACGACGTGGGGATCTTGGCTGCCCCGGCCAGCTCGGAACAACATTGAATCCTTGATGGAAGGAAAGTTTTAAGTGTTCCAAGCTATGGCCGTCTGGTATTGCAATCTTCTAGAAGTTAAAGTGATTTTCCATGGAGTCGTTGGTGCAGTGGTGGTTAGTCGAAATCTTCATTGTTCGCTTGGGATATCGGGGATATCTAATTTGTTTTGAAAGCATCCATGGATACCTTCTGCTTTGAATCTCCAAGGTTCCCGATAATGTTCTAAAGATGTACACCTATAGACTACGATACCAAGGTACTACTTAAGTACTTGAGTAAATATCATTCTGTGTAAATTCTGGGATCGCAGGTGGGAATTTGGGGCAGTGAAACGGGAAGAATATATACCCTCACACAGAGTATATAGAACCCAACAACATAAGAAGTTCGTTCCCTTTTCTATTTCCAAGGATTCCCAACTAGAAAAAATGCCCAACGCGTCAGAATCTAGGATCTTTGTTCATTGTTTTGCCATTCTAAACTTGTTTCGCCTTTTTCCTCATTCCGAGCTTGATGCATGGAATATGTTGACTGAGACAACTCTAAAGTCAGAAACAGATAGTGCCAGGAGATACTAGGTACAGACTTCTAAGTTGTATGGCACTTGAACACACACCTGGGCAGCGCTACTTAGGCGACCTGTAGACTGAGCGCAACTTTCCAAGGTTGATTCCATCTATAGATAAAATATAACTAGAAGTATGGGCTTCAGCCCAAGATCATTCCAAGGTTCTTAGTTACTTAAGTACTACTTAAGTACCTAGCCAGTGTCCTGATTCTCTCCCAAGGACAGACCAGCATCTAGAGATCGAAAGAGCTTTCATTGATAACTGCAAAATTCAGGTGAGAAGTCGTCTCATGCTCAAATGTCAGGTCAGTACTTTCAGTTTCTGGAGCTGTAGGGAGGTCCCATCTTCCTCTGTCTAGAGAGTTTGCGTTAGACTCGATATGATTACAATTCTCTAGCTGTAGGGGCCAGGTGTCCTTCTAAGGTCCTGTAGACGTAGACATACTAGTACATATCAACATATGAAATAGGCTACAGCTCTCTAAAATTTTCATTCGACGACAACTCAAATTCAAAAACAATCACAAAATAGTACTCGTACATATGTACATACGAGTACTATGTCTAAGAATGGAAGTGGAATCCGCTCCTCAATGATTTACATGTCGGCCATGTTTGATTTGCGAAGTAGATTATTGTGCCATTTCCAGGGACCCACCATAGTTCGGAGTATCAACTCGCACTATTTGCCGAGTAGTGTACCCGTTGATTTGAGCTTTAGCCCTGGAGAATGCACGAATACGCATGTAGTAAAGTGTGTGGATTGCCTTGGGGGGTTCTATTTATGCTACCTTCCACATGGAGTTTGGTCTAATATGGGGTGCATGGTATGTATATCAGTTTTAGTATCCGGTGCATCAAATTATGAGCCTCAGCTGCATGATTATCGTTGTTCCATCGATTAATGATCAGTCAACGAAGAAGATCAGATGCACGGGTAGATTTATATGAATTGTGAGGGTTCATCCTATCCACAACGGTATCTGGACGGAAGCGTCGGACCGTCCTGGATTATCGCTTGGGTATGTTCACATGCACCCGCCGTCAGTGGAGATCATCTATAGGTGCCAAGGAACAAGATCTACAAGGGGCATTGAGCAGTCCGTGGGGCCAGGGGTGCATCCCTGAAGCTCACCGTACCTGTCAATCTGATTGCTGCATTCATGCGTTGAGATCATACATATGTACTCGTACGAGCATGCGATCCCGCCACATGGGATCCTTGCGTTGGAATCGTCATGAAATATGCTGATCTACATTGCAGAACGATTACGAGTAGTCTGAAAATACCCTGTAAGACGTACATATTGCTTATTGAAAGAATGATAACGGGGCGATCACATGCAACACGGGCCAGGTGTACGAGTACGAGTAGACGCACAGTTGCATCTCATACCCCATGGCGCATCATTCAATAGTCAATTCTAGAGTTACCGGCTCCATGGTAAATCTCCGCGGCTGAAGGCCATCAGATGTCATGGGCTGTCTAACTAAAGAAAAGGTTATCTAAAAGACATGATCTTGCGCTATTGATCATAAAAAGTATCAGGGTGTGATTTTAGGTAAGGTTAAACATGAGGATTAAATGTTTGGTACGCGCTGGTCCTAGTTAGTTAGTAGTTACTCGTAAACTTCTGAGCAGGGGATGATGCATTCACAAAAACAAGGCGATCAAGATCGGGGCTCCGCTCTGTCATTGGACATCATCGCCAGTCATGCAGTTTCTCACTCAAATATGGGGAGACAAGTGTCTTGTGTGCACGGCTCACAGAAGGCGCTAAGCGGGGGCAAGTTCAAGAAATAAGTGGACTTTGCCTGCGAGTAATCTCACCAAAGCACAGGATCTCCAATCTCACGATGGGAGTGACCGAGTTGATATTGAGAATTGCCTCCGTTTGATCCTATAGTGGACCTCGAAACGAGGTGAAGTATAACTTTATCTTCATCAACATCTCCATGACCTAAATATGGAAAGGGGGAAATTTTCTGCGCGGAACAAAGTTGAACCTTGATAATTGGAGTGAAGTGGGACTGGACTATTGACAGTTGGCCTAATCGCGCGGTGTCAGGAGAGGCGTAAAAGAAGGTTGAAGACGGCAAGGTTTGATACCGGCAGCCGGGAAACCCCCCAATATGGGCTAGACAGGTATAGAAACAATGGAGTTAAGAAGGCAACTAAGTTTTGAGGTCACTTAAGCTTTGCCACTCTCTGCTTAGTTGGTGGTCTTTTTGACAGTCGAGCCTTGGCCTACGCAGTTTGTGGTTTACATACGAGTCTGAACGAATGGAATTTGCCCCGTCGATCTGTACGAGTAGTTACTAGCGTTAAGAAGAGAGAAAAAAGCAGGCGAAGCCTAACCGGTTGGATTATACTCCGTCCTCCGTCATTCGCCAGTAGAACACGGCGATTAAATCCCCTAACGCCGAGTCCAGGGGCAAACGTGGGCGTTGCTTGGCTAAAACAGTGGGGGATATTGTCCTTACAGGGAGTGTCTATTTGACTGCGGTGATTCGGTACTCCGACAGCCTCGGAAGTTGGCAAGCAAGAGTACCGCGTTGTAGACCGTGTACTCCTTTGAATCTCGGATGTTCCCGACTTACCCCTGAGATCGAGTATCGGAAATCTGAGACACTCGGTCATGATTTGTGCTTGGTAAGTCTATTGAGTAGCAGGCGTATACCGACGTATCCTACGGAAGATCCGATCCAGTGTTCCGCTTCTTTCGGGGAGTACATTCCTTTGAGCGGACCGTGAGTTGTTCTCATCTCCACGATCGCTGCTAGCGGCTCTAGAACTGACGGTGGAAAGTGCGTAATCATCCTTTCCATGATTTTCTATTGACGATCACATCCACTTGGGGGGCGAATATCCACTTCCAGCCCACGCTAGTCAGTTGCAATCCTACCGAACATCAATTAGTGTACGAGTACTCCGTACTCCGTAGTCTAGTCTGCCTTGGACAAGTTTATTCGAGGTGGAACATGTGGCTGATATATGGTCCAAATAGGGGTCTCAAAGGATATACCAAACAAACAACAAACAACAAACCAGTCACCGATTACCTAGTACTCGTACCCGCTCATTGAACCATGGCGAAGATGAAACCAGACAGTTCCAGCTAAAAGAAAAGGAAAAAAACCTGAGTTCGGTCAGCTCCCGCCTGTCTCCATTCCCAAACTGAGGCAATTTATGGTTGGAGGCACCTTTTAGTGGAGTAAAGCTTGTACAGATCCAATAGGAACGCCAAGATGGGGGACACCCCACAATTATCAAATAATGACTTTTGTTCAACCACGCGATCGACACGTTGTTTTCTAGAAACCCCGTGCATTTCTCCGTGGAGTCCCTTTGCTTATGCCGGCAACCGGATACGGGTGTGCGGGGTGAAATACACTCCTCCCTCCAAGGTTCGAGGGTCTCTGGGCCACATCGTTTCAAGTCATGCCGATCTGTCAGTTCTCTCTGTACCAAAAGGTGCTGTTGCGCGGTTCAAAATAGTGACTTCTGTCGTTGTGGGTAATTGGAAAAGTGTGCAAAATTACCTGTACTACCGCAGAGACCACCGCAGTAAATTCCCGGACTAGGGTTCCAGAAGCATTGCCCCTGCAGCACCCGCAAGACGGCGATCTGGGACCCCCCTACTCCAAAGAGACCAATGAGTTCTTCAGCCCTGGTGATACGCGGAGAACATCGCATTCGTAATTTGCCTAGTTCTTGTAATCTCAAAATTGGGGTTCTTTCGCTCTTAATGCAACACCGTTTGGCAACGGGTGTACTCGTACAGTATCCTCATTAGTGCAATTGCAGGTGCTAACCAGATAGTACGGCTTGGCCGACAAGTGGGTATGCAAGCCATCTAAGCTAAACAATTCCGCCGTTTTATTCGACGTCTCGTGGCAAAACCTTGCCCCCCTAATCCACTCAACCCGATACCTTGGGAGGGGGAGTGATGGTCCTAAGATGGGCTAAAGCCAACTTCCAGGCAGCTAATGTACCTAACGCGGCTAAAGGTGGAGTATCGACAGCTCTTTACGGCACTGGACCGTGAAGTAGCATGTATTATGGAGATCCCTCTCTTGGTCGGTCCCCTACGAGTATTTCGTTCCCACCGATCATTGCACGCCTGAATCAAACTACGTGGAGAACCTAGTGAGTAGTCATTGACACACAAAGGGCTGAATAATTTGAGGAATTCTTCTGTTTGGGCCTATCAAAAATAAAGTTCAATCACTCCCCTGTCGTGAGGCTGCTCATTCTTTTGGATCTGCCTTTTAACTACTCGTGCATGCAGCTTTCCATTTTTCCCAATCCTCTTTGTCTCTTGCTTTCTCCCCCCATCCCTGTTTCCAATCTATTGGGAAGCTCTAGCGTGGGTCCAGTCCTGGCTTTCATTCATTTTCTTTCGCCTCCACCTTAAGCTCTCGCCATCGAAACCCGGAGGACTGATCCGAGCCCACCGACCTTGCTCAACACTCAACCGGGCGCATACCGCTAGGCACTGATAACAGACTCTTGGGGACCAGGATTGACTATACCGACGTCTCCGGAATGTCTTCACTAATTCTTATGGGCTTAATGCCCAAAGGAGAAGAGAGCTCCATAGCAGCACGATTGTACAGCTCCCATGAACTCGATATCGATCCACTGCCAGAGAATCACAAACGAGGTTTGATCGCAATTGCAGTTATGGCTCTCTTGTCTCTTATTGCAACAGCAACCCTTCTTGGTTTCATCACCTATCGTCTGGTCTTCTGGCGCGGCAGTTATTCGCGATACATCGGTTACAACCAGTATATTATCCTGATCTACAACCTGGTCTTGGCCGATTTCCAACAATCACTCGCATTCATCATCTGTTTACGATGGATTTTGACCGATAAAATCAAGTCCGGTAGCGCTGGATGCTTCCTCCAAGGGCTCTGGCTGCAGATCGGAGACCCCGGCAGTGGTCTGTTTGTGCTCGCCATCGCCTTTCACACATTCCTTTTGGTCGTTTGGGGACGTAAAATGTCCTACCGGTTCTTCGTCTGGTTCGTCGTCGGCGTTTGGGCCTTCGTGGCTGTCATGGTCATCATCCCATTGGCAATGCATGGTGGGGATGTCTTTGTGCCCTCCGGTGCCTGGTGCTGGATTAGTGAAGAATACGAAACTACCCGTCTGTGGACTCACTACATCTGGATTTTCGTCGCAGAATTCGGCACGGTTGCTCTCTACGCTGTCATGTACTTCCAGCTGCGCCGACAAATCGCCGCTTCCTCGATCCTCGGAAACAGTCAACTGGAGAGTCTCAAGCGCCTGCGCCGCGTCGTCGGATACATGACCATCTACCCAATCGTCTACATTGTGCTGTCACTCCCTCTCGCCGCAGGTCGTATGGCCACTGCGAATGGAGACTCTCCTAGTTTGACCTTCCTCTGCTGTGCCGGTGCAATCATTACCAGTTCCGGCCTGGTCGATGTGGCTCTGTACACGCTCACCCGTCGCGCCCTGATTATCGATTCCGAGCCTAGCCATGATCGCTCTTACAACAAGTTTGCCAGCAGCAAGGGCAAGCGCGGAGACACTCACCTGACTACCATCACCGCAGACCCCAAGCGCAAGATGGGTGGCGGCACTTTCAACGATGATCTCGATGGATCAACGGATAACATTGTCTCGCCCAGCCCCCATGCTATGGAGCATGGCCATGAAATGGCACCTATTGGAAAGGTGTACCAAGAGACGACGATCGAGATTACACACGAGCCTGCCTTCCCCGATGAAGGCTCCAGCGAGCGCTCAAGTAAAGAGGACTTCCCCTCTGAAATGCCGCCTCATAACCAATGGCGCCGATGAATTATCCCATGACCATCTTTTCTTTTCTCTTCCCCTTCATACTATTTATTCCCAAGACATTCATGACTCGCCATATATACATTTCGGTGAAGCAATGTTGTTGATGCAGGATTTTGTCCTACTTTTGTCATCTTTCTCATGGATACCCATGTATACCTTTCTCTTATGATTCCTGTTACCACATCATGTCCCTTTTCCTTCTCTCTCCTTCTATCACTCATTTTTTTCTCTTCATGTCTCTTCACTTCTACCATTTATCTTCTCATGACAGAACCTGTATATAATCTTACAAAAGAACGAACCCCACTTTCTCAATAGGAACTAGAATGGTTCCCATTGACTATCTAATGCTTTCAATTTCTACACTTGTGCCCCTTGATATGGCGAATCCGCCTTAGGCATCACCTAATGTTGATCAGTCGCCGGGGCAGTCAATAATCGGCGCCTCAAATCCAGGTGAACCCCTGGTCTACCTGAGCCACGAGGTCCAGAGCTCGACAGAACACGTTCGATCTGCCATCACGCCTTGACACAATCCAAGAAAACAAAAATACTGAATGACAAGACTCTCGGAGCATCTCCTCATTCGATGTGTGTTGACGGGAGAGACTCATTGGCGAACCAGTAAAGCACGGCGGAAACAACCGCCAGCATTCAAGATGAACCACACATCACAACGAAAATCCTTCCCTAATACCTAAAGCTGAAGAATTGACCATATCCGGGAGGTGATAAGCAACCGCCAAACCAAGGACCAACTACGAATATGAGGGGCCGGTTTTCGGCAAATGGCGAACCAAAGGCGAAATTCCGATGGCAAAGGTCCCCACCAAGAAAAAACATAGTGGAGAATGGTTCGTGCTTCGATCGAGCTTGTCTCTTGGGTCGAGTTGGCGCTTTTAATACCGATCTCCCTCGGCGCAACCAACCTGCACTATTGGACTGGAAGCTTTGTCCCCCCTGACAATGTACTTTTTCCTTTTTCGGCAACTGATCGGGCTACTCCGGATCTACAAGCATCCAGAACACTTACGCACAAAGCTGACCTTAAGGTTCTTCTGCTTACGGGGTACGTACTTACGAGTTGTGTCTTTTCTGTTTAATTATGGACTTTCGGATTAATGCCGAAGCAAGTCATAATGTCTCATTTTTGTGGACGGAATCATGGCGTATAGACTTTCACAAATCGACCGCCATTGTATTCAAGCAAGGAGCCGTTTTCGCGAAAACCCCCATACGTAAATTCCAAATCTTGTCCATAGAGCTCTCTTCATTGGCGTCATTTTTCAACTTTTCACCTCTCGTTGAAACCTGGCTCTCATTGAATGGACATGCCAGTTCCCGTGGAGGCATACAGAGTACTTATTGGCTGAATCTATTCTTTTCCAACTGCAAGTATGTCTGAGTTTGAATATTAATGCTTGATTCAGAGTGGTGCATTGAATGCTTGCACTTCCCGCACTTAAACCAAAATTTTTGATTGAGGACATCGATGTGCAATAATCCCTGAGATACTAGTGCCCAAGTGTCTCGCATCAACACGATGAAGTTTGCATGCTGTTAGTCATGATCATGAAACCAAACGTGACTCTTGTTCTAAAAAGCACAAATTGATCCAAGTTTCATGATCACTGTCAAGGTAGAAAGACACCAACTACAGTTCAAGAATCGAAGAACAAGCTCACTCCATTAGTTCTAAAGTCTCTTGCAGAAGTATACACGTTCGAATCCTTCTTCGACTCGCATTCCCGTCTCCACGAAGCCCATTCGCCTATACATCCCGATATTCTCAATCATCTTCGCGTTCGTAAACAGAGTAACGCTGGGAAGCCCGTGTTGCTGAGCTTCCGTTTCCACGTGCTTGATGAGAAAACGACCATAACCATGGCCCTGCATATCCGAATGTACAACTACATTATCAATTTTGAGGGAGTTGGATTCATGGGCGACGTGGAACGTGATAGACCCGACGATTTGGTTGTTGTCTCTTAGAACGAGAACATTGTGGGTTTGGAGAGTTTGTGCCCAGTCCTCGGACATTGGCGCCGGTGGCTTTCCCATTCGTTCCACGTATACTGAGTATGCGGCATTGACCATAGCTTTGATGGTAGCTATATCCTCGACGGTTGCTGTTTGCATTGTGGGCTCGCTGGGCGTCGAAGTAGTGGGACTCATGGCCATTGTGGATTTCGGGGATGGAGCACCACTGTTTAGAGGAGATGTGAGATGCGTACAAGTAGATGTCTTTGAAATCTGTTGCACATGGATGGCGGTAATTCATAGACTATTCGATTTGGTCCTGTGAGTCAGAAGTCACCCCTCAAATAGTCAATTAGCACAATTGTGGGGGAGTGAAGTAGAAGTGAAGAACAAAAGCGCCAAGGGGTAATTTTTCGCAAGGCATAAATTGTCCTGACAGATTAAATTTGGTAGCCTCACGACGCATATGAAACGAATGGTGTGTAGTAAAGAAGTGCTGGAAGAAGTTCCTGGGGAGTGGAAGGAGCCGATCTGCAACCGGACCTGCTTTTCTTTTTTTTGCTCCTCTCGCTCCCCTCTTCTCCCTTGAATCTCACTTCCTTTGACTCGTCAGCTAAGGGTAAACTGCCTGCTTGACTTGATGTGTCACAGAAAACCAGTTTCAGCCCTCTCTCGGAGCGCGGCGAAAGAAGGGATGCCAAATTTCTTGGTTCGCTTGGCTAGCAGGCCTCTCCATTGTTAATGCCCAATACTCCGTACTTACCTTGGCCTTTTCTCATGATGCATCGAGATGCAGCAACCAGATGCCGGGTGATGTGATTGTGACTGACTACAAGATCCACCCGATATCTTTGTCTCATGGCAACAGACAATGCGGTGCCAACTTCTGGAGTGAAACGAGAAAACGGCGCAGTGGTCTGACCGCCAACTGCCTTTGCGAGTGTGGACACAGGGAAGATGGAGGGAATTCTCCCTTTGGTCCAAGGCCACGCAGATGCAGGAGTCGCCAAGACACCTGGCTTCCACGGGGATGACAACCTTGAAGCTGACGTCAGTCAACTGATAGCTCCGATTTGTACTCCGTACGCGCTGCATCCAATGTCTCAAACATCCGCATATTAGGCTGCCGTACTTGGCGATGTCCAGGTGCTGGAACACAAACTCAAGATCTCAATACCGCATTCGACCTTGTGATGTAGGCTTGAGCCTCGTTGCGCTGTCAATAGGTGTCACTGATCGCAAGCCGGACGTTGAGCGAGCCCCTGTCGGACTTCTGAATTATCCGAATTTCATTTCTGTTTCTCCATTGAACTCTCATAACCAGTCCATGGATTCGCTTTGCAAGGGATGGCGGTGTCATTGACACTGGTATAACTAGCAATGTCCCTAGTGAGAGCGCTAATTGGCCTCGTCAATTAGGGGCATTCATAACTCGACTGAGATCGGACCGGTGCTTCTGCAAGGCTGGTTCCTTGGATGACCGACCATGCAAACCATGCAGAATCGCGAGTTTAGCAGAGTTTCAGTCTCACAACGAAAAGCCGATCATTGCAGATCAGGAGTTGAGCGATGCGCTATAGTGGATCACCCCCTCTGAATCGCCAATCAAGGTACAAGATCAGGTGCAGGAATGTGCAGTTGTTTTGCACAAGCAGCTACGTGTCCAAGCATCAATACAGGATTATCGTGGCTATCATATTTAAAGATGGAATGCGCTGCTGATGAGAGCGTTGATATCTGGGCAGGGAGAATTGTGTACGTTTTCTGGCACTAACATCCTTCAACCATGTTGTTTTCACGCTCCAGTCTCCTGGCCCCGTCACTGGTTTCTCTACTCTTGACAGGCAATGCCATTGCCGATGATGCACACTCCAGGGCCCACGAATCCTTCGAGGTCCTCCAAGGCTGGTACAACGCGTCGAGTGGAATTTGGGATACTACTGGATGGTGGGATGGCGCAAATTGCATGACCACAGTTGCTGATCTAGCTGCTTTGGATTTATCCGTGATAGACACTGCGACATATGTTTTCAGAAATACTTTCAACGTGGGGCCAAGATCGAATCCCAACCCCGTGCGTGAGGCAAGAGTCGCGTTCACAGGCGATAATCAAGCACCCGTCGCTGTCAACGCCACGCAATGGCTTGCCAATGCATTCGATGATGATGCATGGTGGGCTCTGGCATGGATTGCCGCATATGACATTACAAAGGAGCATGATTACCTCGAACTTGCTGAGGGGATTTTTGACAACCTGGTATGTCTGGAATGGGACGCATTTCTATGGCGCATTGACTGATTGATCTAGGCGAATGCGTGGGGAACCAATTGTGGTGGCGGCGGTATTCATTGGAATCCCACAAGCACGTATGTGAATTCGATCACAAACGAGCTCTTCCTCTCTGTCGCTGCGCATCTCGCAAATCGAGTCACCGACCGAAAATCATACTATGTGAGCTGGGCACAGAAAGAATGGAACTGGTTCGCGGCCCAGGGATTTATGGGAGAAAACGGTACCATCAACGATGGACTCCTAGAGAATTGCCAGAATAATGGCGATACTGTGTAAGCTTTTTTTCCACACTTCAATTGGCTCCCTTCGGACTCTGACCTTGTTCAGGTGGACTTACAACCAGGGAGTTGTTCTCGGTGGGCTAGTCGAGCTGAACAGAGTGGCACCCAATGACACATATTTGCCTGCCGCCGACCGAATTGCAAAGGCAGCCATTGCAAGTTTAACAGACTCGAACGACGTGCTACACGAGCATTGTGAGCCAAATTGTCTTCCAGACGGTACACAGTTTAAGGGAATCTTTGTCCGCAACCTCGCAATGTTGCAGAAGGTGTCTCCGAATGACATTTACCGCAACGTGATCAACAGAAGTGCAAACAGCATTTGGGATAATGACCGGAATGAACGGAACCAGTTCGGTGTAAACTGGGCTGGCCCCATTCAAGCATCGGTAGACGCATCAACACACAGCTCTGCCCTTGATGCTCTGGTTGCCGCAGTTGCCATCGAGGGTTCATGAAGATTGGATTGACGACTTTTTTGCATTTTTATTTCACATTCGATAATCATAGCATTTTACGGGACATATCTCACGCAGAATGGGGCGCATTCACCTTGAAAAAATACGATTGACATTTGACTCCGGGAGCTCCTACTCGTATCCGATACGCCCCCAGTAGTCCAACCCGACAATTGAATGGGCGCTGGGCTAGGAATTGCTGGTTTGAAGAACGTGGACCTGTCCCGCGCCCAAGTATTCTCCCGGATTTGTGTTCTTGGTAGAGTGGCACGGATTCAAACGGCATTAGCGACTCAACTCGCCCCGAGAGCTATGGAAAAGGTTGGCATTTGTCCACTGGCTTGAACTACCTTCCAATTAGACAACTGAAAAGGTTCGACACGTCTTCATTGGAGTTCATGTCTTGAATATTTGGGAACGGGCCAGTAAGAGCTTCAATCGTTGTGTCACCGTCCATTCCCCTGCTAACCCGAGTTCCGGTATAGGGTCAATTTTGCGGGGAACATATCCGATCTCAACATTTGTGATGTGGATGATTTCTAATCAGTCCTAAAGCATGCAACTAAATCACAGAGAAGCAGCATGTACTGTTCCGTTTGGGAAAATGAGCCCCGGATGCACAGTCTAGGTATGCGTCGGGCCGGTGTAACAGAGCGTTGTACGACCTGACCAGTTGCTACTTTGGTATCCTGATCTTCAAGGAATTAAAAGGAGCTGATTGAACCAAGTACCACCGTGAAAGTTACATCTACTCTATCATTTGAAATTGCCATAACTAAAGCCAGATAAGATGAGTTCGATACTTACTTGATACCTGCATGTCAGTGTGCAGCTACATCACAGCATCCATGAAACCAAGCTTCATATCTGCGAAGACATACTGCTCAGTAGCTACATGCTGCCATTAGCTCTTGGTTTACAGGGCTCATAGCTATCCGTGGGTAGTTGATTCAATTGGCCGATGAAGTCCATACTGTTTATTTGGCACATACGAAGTCATGCAGTCAGCAATCGAGGCCTGTGGCCATGAAGCCATTAATCTATTCGTTGCCAACGGATTTTAGACGGTTCCATTCTCACTGCAGAATGGCTGAAGCTTTCTAGAATGAGAGTTTTTACCCGAGAGAGGCATTGTATAGAAGCTTTTCACAGAAACAGAGGTCTATAAATTAGACCACCATCCTGCGTGGGGAAAGTGGGAGAATCTGAACTTTGAAAGCTCTTATTCTAGGATTCATCGCCTGTACAGTTACTTCTGATCCAAGTGCTCGCTGTATCAGGTACACATTCCATCCTGTCACTTGCTTTCCAAGGCCCAATCAAAGATATGCCGAAAAGCTTACATCATGGCTAGCTCATCTTGCCCTTCGATCTCGAGCCACTGAGGATATTTGAATCCAAAACTTGTTGCGAGGAGTCATATTCACAAAGTTTTGCAAAATGGCTGGTCACATTAAGCCCCTCATTCTGCACGCTCACTCATCCGGTCCAAACCCGGTCAAGGTAGCTATGGCGTTGGAGGCTCTTCACGTACCATACGAAGTAAAGCAGTGGGATTTTGGTGATAACCCAACAAATGGCGTGAAAGGTGCAACCTTTCTCAAAATTAATGAGAATGGAAGAGTTCCTGCCATTGAAGATCCCAACACAGGGGTTACCGCGTGGGAATCCGGCGCATGCATGAACTACATTCGCCGCGTTTATGACAAAGGGAACACGATCGGCCCTTCCGGAGACTCTGCGCAAGATTTGGTCGATTTTGAGAAGTGGGAGTATTTCTTGTTATCGACCTTAGGTCCGATGATGGGACAGACGAACTGGTTCAAGTACGTGACAGAGGTGTGGAAAGTCCTGAACAGTGCTGATGAATACCTGTCTAGACACTTCAACGCCCAGAAGAACGAGAATGCGCTTGAAAGATACACAGCCCAGGCATACCGATGCTATGATGTTCTCGAGGGTCAGCTGAAGAAAAGTGGAGGGGAAAGCATCATTCCTGGTCGTATAACCGCTGTTGATTATCACTTTGAGCCCTGGGTGCGCAGCTATTCTTTCGCTGGTCTCTCGCTTGATAAGTACCCGTTGATCTTCAAATGGCTTGGTCTCATGAATACTCGCGAAGAAGTCAAGGAGGCGTACTTCAGAATCAGAGGTTAGATATTGATGGGAGGGGATCGGGATGAGGGCAACGGGAGCCGACTCGTTAGCCAATGAACTATGCGGGGAAGATGAGCTAGGTAGCAAGTTTTCAGTAGGAATCTATTGGTTTTGATCGGATACTACAGCATCACCAAAATGCCCATGTAAATTTCCTAGTTGGTCAATATCTTCACAACCTCTTGAGACACTACCTAATACTTAACCCGACAACAACACACTCGGAACTTCTATCAGGTAAAGCATATATGCCTTTCCATCATGCGACTTGCTTGGCATCTTGCCTCCACGCACATTGACCTGCATAGCTTGATGAACAAGCTTAAGTTCCGGAATCACCTGGTCTTGCTCGTTCCTCCAATGGACGAAATCTTCTTCCGACGAATCGTTTTTCACATGTTTGTTTTTCACTTGCTGGTCACCAACCGTAGTATACGGGAGAGGGTCTCGCGCCGTGGACTCATTGCAAGGGGGATAATCATGGCCAGTGTATAATTTTGTTTCTGGTGGGAAGGCAAGGAGGCGTTTCATTGACTGATAGAGTGCCCGAGCATCGCCACCAGGAAAGTCACACCGTCCACTCCCAACATCAGGATTGAACATAGTGTCTCCAGTAAAGACGTTGTTCCCCATTTGATAACCTCCGTGGTCTGGTGTATGTCCTGGCAGGTGCAGCGCGGTGCAGGCGATGTCGCCGATGTGGAATACCTCATCGGGTTGGAAGAGGTGGTTGAAGGCGTCCTCGATTTCTTCTCTTGGGATCCGATATTTGTGCGCGAAGTAGCTTTGCACCACTGTGATGTTTTCTCCGATGCAGATCAGGGCATGCGGCTGGCCTCGAGTCCAGAGAGCTTGTTGGATGTAGTAGGCGGCAGAGAGATGGTCTCCGTGGGCATGGGTTTCCAGTATCATTTTGATGGTATAACCATGCTTCATAATGCAATCGATCATGGCGTCTGCCGATTCCGTAGTGATTCGAAACAGCGAGGGCTCAAAGTTCAAGACTGGGTCGATGATAGCGGCTTCTTTCGTATTCGGACAGGCCACTACATATTGCCATGAACAGGTCTTTGCCTCGAAGATTGGATGGACCGTTGGCTCCATTTCGACAAAAGTCTTGCAAGATTGAGGAAGTCTCACTCACATTGGTTAGTTGTCAAGGAGACAAGAAGTCAATCGTTCAGCGTAGATGGCAAACTAGTGGCCATTACGTATTGTTAGATCATTGATCTGGAGCTCCAGATGCCATTAAAGGTGCAACTTGAGCCAACACCCCAAGCGTAGATATAATAGAGTAGAACTTTGGAATAAGAAAGGGGGTAGTAGAGGTAGTGAATCGGGAATCAGCCACGCACATAACAGAAGCCCTGGGAAGAACACCGCCGCACCCCAGTATCATGGCCACCCGAAGGTGTGGCAATCACCATATATCACGACTTGCCGCATCTCAACAGCTATCTGATCCATTACATGGCCTTATATCAAAGTGAAAGTTAGGCGAGAAGAGACCTTCAAATGGAATTGTTTAGATTGATGCTGCTATCAGAAATGCCAACCAACATATGTCAACGGAAGCACAGTGCAACAGACGCGGGACAATACTAGGCGTAGTTTGAGTCGCAAGGTGAATGATTCCTATTTTGTAGAAAATCCTAGACATCTTTTCTAAATCATGCTCACCTTTCTTTTTAACCCATGGTAGCATTCAAAGCCAACTGAGCCAATTGCCAATAAGCACTTCGGCTTGTAGTGCCGAGCTTGCTTTCTCACACATACGTGAATATCCCAAGTAAAAGGGACTGAGTGTAGGTGAGTGTTGAAAGGTAATTCCTCGTAAAAGCGACCGGAATTTTAATCAAGCAGCAGCGAGTTCGGGGAAGTGTTTCCGATTGAGCTGTCGCTGACAGACCATTGATCGATGATCTCATCCTGGTCAGTTGGTACATCCCATCGAGCGATTTTAAGATCGAGGATGTGAGCGTTCTGATTAAACCGGCATTGCCAGCTCTTGACAGCCTTGCAGCCGGGCTTCTGGCAAAGATGACCCATGTAGCATTTGATCGATCGACAGGCCCCGGAGCGTGAGCACGGGTGCTGAAGAAGCATCCACCTCAGTACCTCGATGACTATATTCGAGACATCGGTGTGATCGTAAGGGCAACTCATGTCACCACATTCCCCGGAAAGGTGGTAGCTATTACAAACTTTGTGTTCCTTTGCTCGGGAATGGTACTCCTCGAATGCGTCTGCCGGGGGTTGAGGATAATAGGGGTCAATGCGGTCCCCGTCTTTGTTTACCGGGATGAATTCCTCGGTTTTGATGCTAGGGAGAGGGAGCATAGATCTCAGAAAGTCTTCAGTCCGGCCTACCGCGGTCGGAGACGTCCAAAATGCCGAGGTAGCCTTGGTTGATGACTTAGGTGAAGTGGCTGAGCTTTTCGACGATGGAAGGTGGGTTAGTGATTGATTCGGCATGACGTGCTGCTTATTACAGCCATTTCCGAATTTACAGATTCCCTATTCAGAAGTCAGACCTTGATCAACATAGAATCCGATATCAAATACCTTTTGGAAGTGCTTGCAGATTGGTTTGTTAGGGTTTCCACTGTTTGAGTTGGAATGACTGTGCATTCCATTTGTACCGTTACCATTAGCTTTAGCAGCAGCTGGACCGGTAGGCGGCTTGGTGGTAGCTAGGGGTGTAGAGGCGAAGACCGATGGAAGCTCTTTGATGGGAAGACCCAGAGCTTCGAATTCACGGTGGAAACCAGCTGCCTTGATAAGCGTGATACGATCACTTCCTCTGTATGGAGTCAAAAGGGAGCCGTATCCAGTATCATGACAGCCAGCAAAATAGATGTGACGGCACTGGTTGGCGTCTGCAAACAGCCGGAACATTTCTGATTTGAAACGTAGATTAGTACAACATGCAGAATGTTATGAAGTTGTGTATTACCTCTTATCTTGAAATCACTTCCTTCTTTCTTCTCCGCAGCATCAATGAAGTCGAACAGCTCCTGGGCGCGGGTAAAGGATGAGGTAAACGGAGAAAGAGACCGGGCTTCGTGGCCCATGAGTCCGGCACGAGCGAGTGCCTTTGACAAGCCGAGGACGTTCGCGTATACACGAACCATGATTCGACATTGCTCTGCCTGCATTCCCATTGTGGAATGCATTAGCTCTTTCACAGAATCACTTAGTTCACGAGCTGCATCAATGCCTCCTTCGCTGCCATTCCTTAGGAAATGCTCTTTGAACTGGACATCATCAGTGAACCAAGCTAGGCATCATAGTGAGCGCCAAACTTACTAGGTAGCCATCTCCATCAACAAGAACGAGAACGAATGGATTGCGGTCCTGGTGGCTTGTTAGATGGGTGGCCTTTTGCAGCTTGCTGGCCCCAGCTTACCTGGCCTCGAGCCTGTCGTTTGTATTTCTCGCGGCCATCCTTGACCTCCTCGTAGTCACTCTTAAGCGAGCTGTAGTCATCAAGCAGGCTCTTGAACTGGCCTAGTAGGTCCTGCAATTTCTCATGTTGTTTCTGTTGTTCTAACGAAAAGGAAGCTAGATGCCCATTAAGGGAATCTATATCAGAATCCCTGAGCATCCCAACGGTAACGGGACGGCATGTGCCAGTCCCACGAGTTTGAAGATAAATCGATAAAGACAGCTAGCATCCGATTGGAAGTTAGAAGAGAAAGAGAAGGTCACCAGGAAGTGTGATGGGGAGATCTATGGTGGGGAAATTTGTCTGTTGTCAACGGCCGGGCGGTCAATGCTTACTGTCAGGTGATCACAAAGCTGCGCGTCTTCTCGCGCTTTCCATGCCACGTTTGCTTGCATATTCTGTCATGATGACTGCCTTCACGTATCACGCTCAATGTCTCGCCTTGACGAGAGTGCCCATGGTTGAACCAGCTCGAATACCACTTTGCGGCTTTGCCGGTGTTCAAGAACGGCCGTCCCAAACGAGGACCAACCAGTGCTTAACAGCCCGGTCGCGATGCCCTTGGCTCACACGACCAGGACTTCTTAAAAAGAACCGAGCGACTCGAAATCATTAACAAGATCCAGCTTCCAGAATGTCTTGCCTACCGACCCCTCCGATCCCACGCCCTCTCACCACATCCACGAGGTTGACACACAGTTCTCATGCCTGGTAGAGTGTTGTCGTGAGCTGCATCATATCGCAAGAATCATGACCCTAAAAGAGCCTCCATTCCCCTGATCAGCTCCGAAACTAGGGGGGACTCCAGCGCTATGGCACAGATACCGAACTAGCTTGGCTTGAAGATCTCCCGCCGGGTTGGCTAACCCCAGCAATGCGGTGGCTGGATTAGCATGTACACTTGGATTCTTTGTCACTGCTCTTCACTGTTGGAGTAATCTTGATAGTGAAGCTATGTCTCCGTCCATGTGGATTTGCATGCAGATTGTGGCTCTGCGGCACAATCCTCTGTGGTGATTTTGCCGGATGGCCAGGCATTACACCGAGCGAATGCCATACGAAGTAACCCCTGTGATCACCTACCAGGTAGACCCGGCCGAGCTACAGATGATGAAGCTGACCATCGCGGAACTTGCGCTATTACCAGGTTGACTGGAAACATTTGAGTGCACTGTGAGCTATGCTCGATGGCGAGGGGGTTCTCTTTGGTATCTGGAGAGATCATTGGATATTCGTCGTTTCCAGATTCTTAGGCGCATGCCGATCTCCCGAATCCTTCGCGTTCTTTTTTCTGAGTACTGACAAGACTTGCGTCTAGGGGTTGTGTGTGGAAGGCTGAGAGGACAATCTCTTTGGAGTGATGTGGTCTCGAGTGACTCAAACTGGACTTTGGCATTCTGTGTGACATTGTTGAGGGGCATAGGCACACAATATAACAGTACTTGGATATAGTTCTATCCGCACTCGGACTGCGGGATTAATGACGCTTTCCACATACACGACGAGGCTTCCTTTGGCGTGGGCGCCAAGGTCATTGTGTTTTGAATACTATATATGCTTTTGCCTATGCTTTTGCCTATGCTTTTGCCTATGCTCTTGCGGTGCTCGTTTAGTGCATCATGTCGCGAATGTGATTCTCAGGAAAGAGCCATAGACAGGCGAAATAACAGTCCTACATCCTACAGCATCTCAGGCTTCCCGGATGTCATCTGACACGTGGTAGTCAGAGGAGCTAGTCCAAATAGCTTGACCAGATTTCGCATCGTACTCGAACGAATGCACAGGATTTGTGATGTATACTTTGATTCAACTTCTTCCTAGTCTAGCCTCGAGGTCACTGTCGCAACAATTTGATATTTCGTCCTGATAAATGAGGCATCAAGAGTCACCGGACCACGCTAGACCAATTTGGGAATGCAAGATGTCAACCCCACAAACACAGGTTGACTCCACTTGAACTCGATGCGACATTTGGAGTACGGGATACCAGCTCCGCATGTGAATATCGGGGTTCATTTCCAGCCTCGGTCTCACACGCTACGTCTAACGAGATATCTTATAAGCAAGTCGCCCCAATTAGTTCTCCGGGGGTAAATCACAGCAGAGCTGCAGACCAATTCATTCTTCATCATGAGATATGTGCTCTTCTCTTTGAGTGCCTTCGTGTTCTACGCGATCTTTTACTTCTCGTACATCAACGGCCTAGATGCTCTTGGACACAATTCCATTGACTCGGGCAAGCTTCCCGGTGTCAATGAGCCATTGAGGACAGTATACACGGGCCTCGAGCCAGTCGACAATCTCTTGACTCTGTTGACAACATTCTTTCATCCATCGCTTGATGGGCAGAATCCCGGACTCTTGCTCCACAGTATTGCTTTCTCTGGGTCCTTTGGTGCAGCATGGACCTTGGTCGTCTTGGAATCATGGAGAAAGGGCAATGCTGGAACCGTTGCGGCATAGTAAGTTGTCATCACACCAAGCATATCTCATTTAATGGAGCCAAGCTAACTGGCTGCTTCAGTCCTATGGTATTTGGTCTGGTTGCGCAAGTATTCACTTTCGCCTTTGCTACCCCTTTGTTCCTGGGCCTTCAACTCGGCTGTTCAATCACAGCCAGTCGGCCCCACGCAGACAACATCCGCATTCCACGCGCAGTTCTGGCAGCTCTACCATTGATATTTGTCGTCGGATTCATGGTGCCAACTAATATGATGGTTTTGCCTGCCCCGTCTGTGATCTCAGTTGACTTCAAGCAACTTGCAATTGCCATCTGGCAGCCCTGGCCTGCCTATGTTTCGGTCCTCGGTACCGCTGCTTACTACGTGCTGTCCCCTTTCTTCTCGAACAACCACCGGGCCTCTATGTCTAGTCTGCGATGGGTCTACGCATTTGCCTTCATCAACGCCTCACTGCCGCACCTTGTGTCATTGGTAGTGTCAATGGCAACTGTCATCGTGCCTACGTTGTTCGACAAGCGTTTCCTGGAATCGCTCCATCCAGCAAGCGTCTTTTTCATCCCACTTCCCTGGTCTGGGTTGATGGTTGATAATGTTGGGCATGGTATCCATGTCTTCCTTCGGTGGGATTATATCATTGGCACCAGTGGTGTCTTGCTCTGGGCTATCTCTTTGTACAGTATCGCACACAAGCAAATACTCAGCACTGTTTCCTGGCCCAGCTTGCTAGTCAAGACTGCCGTTATTACTGCTGTTGCTGGCCCTGTTGGTGCTGCAGTGGAGCTTGTCTGGGAGAGAGATGAGCTGGTATTCTCAGAGACAGGTGGTAACAACCAGCGAGTTTCAGTGGCGAAAAAGTCAAGATAAAGAGTGTTTGGCCAATCTATGCTGCAGATTTGAAAGGGGGATTCATTTTCCCTTGCTCCCTCAATAATGTCAAGCTTTCTCTCTAAAATCGATCATGCAAGAGGATTAATTTACATCACAGCGATGATTTTGCACTTTCCGCCATAATATCGTATATCGCCTTGATATAGATTGCGCTGTTCGCGTTGCCCACAAGGCCTGAACCCATCTGATTCATAGCATAGGTGATGGTCATCCGACGATCCAAGTCCATGACAACCATAGAGCCACCCCAACCACACCAAAAGGCGATGTTTCCTTCTGGGATGTAGGAAACAGTTTCTGGTACCGGGAGGCCAAGACCAAGGCCCATTCGCAGATTGAAGCCCAAGACCAGATCGGGACCACTGATTCTTTCTTGGTAGATCTTCTCAATGGTCTGCGGTGACAGATATTGTTTATTGTCGACAGTTCCATTCAGAGACACAATGGAAGCAATGCGGCCCAGTCCACGTGCATTCGTAAACCCATTCGCAGCACCAATCTCAGTCGCTCTGTATTCGGGGGTCATGGAAGCCTTGGCGTCTGGAACAGGGTTCAAAAACGTCTTCACCATGATGCTGTCCATATCGATACCCTCAGGTAAGTCCAGAGGAGGGGGAGGGACGATGTCCGAGGTCCTGGCCTGCTTTTCGTCGGATACACCCAGCGCGAAGTCTGCACCCAATGGATCCGCAAGCTCATCGGCAATAAACTGCTTGAGCGGCTTACCGCTGACCCGACGAACAAGCTCGCCAATAAGATGTCCGTGGTTCAACATTTGATATCCGGTCGCGGAGCCAGGAGTGAACCAGGGAGCTTGTCGCTCGAGCATCCCAGTCGAGGTAGGAGTATCGTATAGGATTTCCATCGTTATAGGCTCAGTCCATGACGGGAGACCAGAGGAATGAGTGAGGAAGTGCCACACTCTCACGTCTTCCTTGCCATTAACTCCAAATTCGGGCCAGTACTTGAATACTCTCTCCTCAGGGTCCAAGAGACCTTGGTCGATAAGCTTGAGAGCTGCTAGTGCGGTGATCACTTTGGTAGAAGACCAGACGACGGTGAGAGTGTTCTCTTCCCATGCGCGAGTCTTCTCGGCGTCTGCATGACCACCCCAGATATCGAGGACGTTCTTTCCGTCGATGTTGATGCACAGCGATACACCGGTTTCTTCCCCAAGGTCTAGTCTTTCTTGAACAAGATCACGGACTCGGTTGAACAGAGGATCACAAGAGCCTTGGACCGCCATCTTTCTTGACTCGATATCAATGTTTGGAAGATGGTGATTTTATTCAAATCTATGGAGTGACCACGGAGCAGAGATTCCGTGAATTATTTATAGTCGTTCCCCAGCCTTCAAGCCTAGTGCTGACAGTGGATTGGCGGATATGGAGTCAGACAAAGGGATTCTACTAATACTCGAGTTGTACTAGTGTTGCTCATCTGTCACCCCGCGCTGACCACTGAAGCCTCGGGCCGATGGTTTGCATAGTTTGCACATATTTCACTGTTTGCACTGTTTGCCAAGAGTCATTGACGCCTTGTGACTCGTTCATGTTGACGGGTTGCCGCTTGTTGCCACTTGCATATAGAAAGGCGCTAGACAGGGGTCTAACAAACAGATCTATCGAATTCCAAAATGTTGGCGTTGACTTTTGGTATCAAGTACTTCTGTTCAGTAGACATGTAAACAGCCGCAACGCATACGGAGCTCTCGCGTATTGGCACAGCCAATTATAATTTTTGTTGTCTGTTGTGCCCAGCGATCAGTAACACACATCAGATACCTAGGTATGAGTACGAGACTCGTAAATCCCAACATCCCGGGCCAAATCTTTGTTTGCGTATGCCAGGTCAGCCCAACGCGCCAACGTCAGAACAAAGAGCAACACGTCAGAACAAAGAGCTGAAGGTTAGAAATATCTTCCGCCTGGCTCCACCTATTCTCCTTTCTCCTTCAACATTTCACTGAGTACGGTGTACGCAGTACTGTGAATAATTTTGCAACGATTTATCATGAGTGATAATCGAGGTCGTGGAAGAGGCGACCGTGGAAGAGGCGACCGCGGCCGTGGTGATGGAGGTGGCCGTGGCCGTGGAGACCTTCCTTTCCGCCCGGCTGGACGAGGAGATGGCGATCGAGGTAGCTTCCGTGGCGGTGACAGAGGCCTTGGCGGTGACAGAGGCCGTGGCGGTGACAGAGGCCGTGGCGGTGACAGAGGCCGTGGCGACAGAGGTCGGGGTGATTTCAGAGGAGGAGGCGACGGTCGTGGTCGTGGGCGTGGAGACTTTGATGGCCGCGGCCGCGGTCGCGGCGATTTTCGTGGTCGAGGTGACTTCCGTGGTGGCCGCGGAGGTCGCGGAGGTGCGATGAACTATGGCCCACCCATCTTCAGGTATGTTGTTTGCTACATACTCGTAGAGTGAAAAGAGAAGGAAAACCGAGAAAAGACCTGAGAACTAATTTTCCGATAGACAGGGAGAGCCCGTCCCCCCGCCAAACACGGCTGTCACCAAGACCGAAGACGATCTTCTCAAGGCACTGACTGTCAGTGGAAAGAAGACTCCTCGTCAGGCGAAATACCCTCAGCGTCCGGGATACGGAACTGCTGGTAGACCGGTGACATTGTATGCCAACTATCTCCCACTTACTGTGACAAGCAACGCACTGCACCGCTATCACATTGACATCGCGGCCGATGCTGCGGGACGATCCGCTCCCGTGGGCAAAAAGGCCAGACACATGGTTCGCTTGCTGTTGGACGAACATTTCGCTCAGGAAAAGAGCGGCATCGCGTCGGACTTCCGCTCGACTTTGATCTCCCGGACCAAGTTGACTGAGGGACAGTTCAACGTGCGGTACAAGGAAGATCTCGAAGACGATTACCCCGAAAATGCACGAGTTCATGTGGTCACTGTCCAATACACTGGTGAAGTCAACCCAGCAGACTTGGTCAACTACCTCACCTCCACCAACGCCAGCTCCTTGCTCGAGTCCAAGGAAGAGATCGTTGCCGCTCTGAACATGATCATGGGGCAACACCCCAAGACGAATGATGCGGTGGCCTCCATCGGTGCGAATCGGCATTTCAGCCTCCGCCAGGATTCTATGGAGTCTTTCAACCTTGGCGGAGGCCTTTCTGCCCTTCGTGGATTCTTCATCAGTGTTCGTGCCGCAACGGCTCGTGTTCTTTTGAACGTGCAGGTGAAGTATATCGCCTGCTACAACCAAGGACCGCTGGCCAATGTGATTGGTGAATTGAGAATGAATAACACTTACCGTCTGGAGAAGTTCCTCAAGAGTCTTCGCGTCCGTATCACTCACCTCAACCGGAAGAACAGCCGCGGCGAATCTCGTCCCCGCATCAAGCCTATTCATGGCCTGGCCAATCGCGGCGACGGCGGTGCCTCGGGCAACCCGCCCAAGGTCCCGCGTCACGGCGCCGGTCCTGAAGAGGTGGAGTTTTTCTTGAACGAGGCTGCCCCAAAGCCGGTATCAGTTCCTGGCGCGCCAGAGCCGAAAAGCAAGAAGGGAAAGAAACCACCCAGAGCTGGTCCCGCGGAAGCTGGACGCTACATCACAGTGGCTGCGTTCTTCCAGAAGGGTAGGTCTTTTAATCATAACATGTCGCTCATGTTGGAACTTATGCTGACAATACTTGCTAGAATACAACATGAAATTGAACCCCAACCTGCCGGTTGTCAATGTCGGGTCCCGTGACAGACCTGTCTATCTTCCCTGCGAGGTCTGCGAAGTTGAGCCGGGCCAGCCTGCCAAGTCCAAGCTTTCCGGTGATCAGACCGCGTCCATGCTGAAGTTTGCAGTTATGGGCCGCAAGCCTGGACAGAACGCTCAGTCGATTGTCAGCAGAGGTGTTGGTGTCCTAGGACTGGGACAGCCTCTGAACCCAACTCTGGTAAGACAGTGTCCTGTTTTGAATATGCCAAAATGCTAATGATGTCTATAGACTGCGTTCGGAATTAACCCATCGACCGAGTTGATCACTGTCCCTGGACGCGTTCTCCCAGCCCCCAAGATCTACTACAAAGATGGCAACCGCACCAAGGAAATCCGGACTAATGCGGGAAGCTGGAACATGATCAAAATCCAGTTCTGTCAGCCTGCGTCACTGAAGTCTTGGACTTACCTCCTAATTGACGTGGCGGGTGGACGTCCGCATTTCAACACCCCGAACGACCTCATTGGCGCCCTGGAAGGGTTCCGTAAAACCCTCCTCAGTATGGGCATGCGCGTCGAGCCGCCCAAGCAAGGAAAGCGTGTTGTCCTCACCGGTAAGAACGACGCCGCGGATATTGAAAAAGCGATCCTCGACTTGCAAGAAGCCCACAACCCAGTCTTTATCCTGGGTATCTTTTACACTAAAGACACTGGCATTTACAACTGCGTCAAGCAAGTTTGCGACGTTCGCTGCGGTATCCGCAACGTGAACGTTCTTGCTGAGAAAATCAAGAACTCTAATGACCAGTATAACGCCAATGTTGGCCTGAAAATCAACCTCAAATTAGGTGGCGCCAACCAGTCCCTCCAAAAGTCGGACTTGGGTCTCATTTCCGAAGGCAAAACTATGCTCGTGGGAATTGATGTCACTCATCCATCCCCGGGTTCAGCCAGCACTGCCCCCTCCGTCGCCGGCATCGTCGCTTCAGTCGATGCAAACCTAGCACAGTGGCCTGCTGAAATCCGCGTCCAGAGCTCGCGCCAAGAAATGGTTGCTGACCTCGAGACTCTTCTCGTCTCTCGCCTGAACCACTGGCGTAAGATCAACAGAAACCTCCCGGAGAACATTATCGTCTACCGTGACGGAGTCTCCGAGGGTCAATACAACACGGTCATTGACAAGGAACTACCTCTTCTGCAATCTGCTTGCAAGAAGATCTACCCGGCCGACCAAACTAAGAAGGGTCTTCCTCGTCTCGCCATCATCATTGTTGGCAAGCGTCACAACACTCGCTTCTACCCGACTTCCGAAGAGAACTCCAACCGTGACAACCCCATCCCGGGAACCGTTGTCGATCGTGGTGTCTCGGAGGCCCGCGACTGGGACTTCTTCCTGCAGGCCCACTCCGCCCTGCAAGGAACCGCCCGACCAGCCCACTACTTCACCGTCTGGGACGAGATCTTCTACCCCAGCCGCCCCGGAAACCCCGGTGGCGCTGGCGCTGCGGATGTCTTGCAGGATCTTACGCACAAGATGTGTTATCTGTTTGGCCGTGCTACCAAAGCTGTTAGTGTTTGCCCGCCTGCTTACTACGCTGATCTTGTTTGTACCCGCGCCCGCTGTTTCTTGAGCGATCTTTTCGATCCGCTTTCCCTTGACTCTGGTGGCAGCACCAGTGGAACCGAGGGAACTGCGGACATGTCGCGCATGGCCGATGTTGTCATCCACCCTAACATCGCAGAGACGATGTTCTACATCTAGACTGATGCCTGCATTGCATATGTCAGATCATTTGCTTTCATTTATTTCGTCATTCATTGCTCAATCTATTTCGTTGGGGGGTTAGCTTGGTGGATCTAAGAATGAGAGATAGCATATAGCCCGAAAATTTATTGCTGCTGCAAATTCATATTTGGATAATGGTGACTTTGGCTGAAGTGAATGCTGAGAAAGTACAGAAAACCAGTGTAATACCGCCTCAGTGTGTACTCTGTGTAGATTTAAGCCTTGCATCGGCAATTTCCCCTGCAATCACAATGCTCTAAAAATTCTCATCTGCCGTGAATTTCCCCCGGAATCCCATGGTATACACTCCAGTATACACTTAAGTACCGAATTTCATTAAAATCGACATTTCCAATCGACATAAAACCTTATTTGCGGAGCGTATTACCGCTTTGGGCTATACGGATCAACCGGGGTTTACAGGTGAGTTCTATGACGCCGTGATATGACGTCTCCAAAGAAAAATCTTCAACTTTCACTGGGTTGTCAACTTAGAGCGTTCCCTATATAGTATTCCTATTCCCAATATTTGGAACTCAGAATCAAAGCAATTGAAGCATCTCAACATGGAGCACAGCCCACGAGATACCAGTGGCAGCGACAGCGACGATATAAGCACCATTGTGACAAGCACCCGCAACCGCCTATCGGAACAAGAATCCATCCCCGCACAGCCCATCGATCGACGCGAAAGCAATCTCAATGAAGTCGAACTAGAGCGCATCAACACGTACAGACTTCAACATCGCTCCACCGTCGGATCAGGAATTGGCATCACACCTCGCGAAGAATGGCTTCCCCTCGGTGCTGGGAAACCATATCCGCCTGCTCTGCCAGACCCAGAACAATACATTGTCGAGTTCAACGATGCCAATGACCCACTGCATCCCCAGAATTGGTCACCGAAGCGGAAAGTCGGTATATCTGTGACGCTGGCATATACCACATTTGTCTCCTCTTTCGCGAGTGCGATCTACTCTGCCGCGGTTGGAGAGATTGCTCCGCATTTCCACATCAGTACGGAAGTCGCCATCTTGGGTGTGACTTTGTATGTTTTGGGCTTCGCTTCTGGACCGACTATCTGGGCACCGGCAAGTGAACTGATTGGCAGACGATGGCCAATTTGCATTGGGATGTTTGGATATTCTATCTTTACCATTGCAACGGCGACAAGTAAAGATGTCCAGACTTTGATGCTCACTCGCTTCTTTGCTGGGTTCTTCTCTGCTAGCCCGATTGCTATCGTGCCTGCCGTTTTTGCTGATATCTACAACAACCAAACGCGAGGAGTGGCTATTGCCATGTTTGCCATGGCTGTGTTTGTTGGTCCTTTTGCATCTCCGTTCACTGGTGGCTTTATCGCCATGTCATATCTGGGATGGAGATGGACTATGTACATTGCATCTATCATGGGGTGGTTGGCGACAGGACTCTGTCTCTTGTTCTTGAAAGAAACATATGCCCCTGCTGTTCTGGTCGAGAAGGCGGCAACTTTGAGGCGACAGACCCACAATTGGGGCATCAGAGCCAGACAAGAGGAGATTGAGCTCGACTGGGGTGAACTGATCACCAACAACTTCAGCCGTCCCTTCCGCATGTTATTCACAGAACCAATCGTTTTCCTAGTGAGTCACATTCCTTCATTTGAAAGTGACAGAGAGCTAACCTGATCTCAGATATCCTTATGGATGAGTTTCGTATATGGCCTGATGTACGCACTTCTCAGCGCCTACCCCGTCGTGTTCCAGGGCATCCATGGAATGAACCTAGGAGTAGGAAGTCTCCCGTTCATCGGCCTGATCATTGGGGAGTTCCTGGCCGGCGCATATATCCTCTGGGATCAAAGATCATACAGCAAGAAACTTGCTGCGAACAACAACATTCCCATTCCAGAATGGAGACTGCCCCCTGCCATCCTGGGCGGAATCTGCTTCTGCGTCGGACTCTTCTGGTATGGTTGGACGGGATGGACCAAATCAATCCACTGGATGGCCCCAACTGCCAGTGGAATAATGACTGGATTCGGTATCTACGTGATCTTCCTCCAGTGTTTCAATTATCTGATTGACTCATACTTGACATTGTAAGTTCCTCTGTACCTGCAGTCTGCAGAACCGAAAGCTGACCGGACATGTAGTGCCGCATCTGTTTTTGCCGCGAACACCATTATCCGATCTGCTGTTGGAGCTGCATTCCCACTGTTCTCGAAACAGATGTTTGTTAATTTGGGTGTCCAGTGGGCTGGTACGCTGCTTGGATGTCTTGCGCTCATCATGGTACCTATTCCGCTCGCGTTTATCAAATGGGGTCCTGCATTGCGGAAGAGGTCCAAGTTCGCCCCTATGTTGGATCTCAAAGCGAGTGAAACGCCAGAGAAGGGCTCGGAGGCGGTTTGAATGTTATATTTTGTACCTTGACATCCGTATCTAATTTCGATAATTATTAATTATTATTCTCTTCAAACGTTGTTTCTGGAATTTTTGCCGGGTGATGTACTTACTTAAGTAATTATTATCTCCACGCCAGCCCTACGGTGTATGCACGATAGCGACTCAGGATTTATACTTCACTTAGTGAGAATATCTCGGCCAAATTGTCTCCAACACACACCGCTTATCCGGTCTACCTACAGACATGAAGCGATGCATGAACATCCGGGGCAACTAGTTCAGCCTATTTGGCCCCTTTATCCGACGGACAGCGTCGCACGCCCGTGGTCGTTTCAGCCATTCGCGTATTGCTCCCTCAGACATGTGAGACCGGGAACATGTCCGTTTGAGGGTTAGGATTCAAAGTTTGTCTCCCAATGATAACACATCGGATGTGGCCGTTAAGTAGATATGAGACTTGAGCTGCTCAAGTGATGAGTATTCTGTATAGCTTGTCGGGTTCTTCCGTTATCAAGTTACACTTCTCCATCCACGCACAACCCACTGCGATAAGAGAATTTCCCGTCGGCGCTTTGACGTCTTGGCAGTGCAGCAGCTGATGCTTATTGTTTTATTGTTTTGAACTTGGGATTTTCTTTCCTTGAATTGCTAAAAGCCTTTGCACATAGTTAAGTATAGCTAAGTACGAGTATAGCTCTGCTCATTTTCCAAGTTCTTTTTTTTTATCGGGTTGCCGAGCCTCGATCCATGGCAGAGACCCTGTCGGCAAGTTCACGGCCAATAGGAACCGTCAGTCGGCATGTCGCGGGGGCGAAAACGACTCCGCCAAGGTGCCAAGGCCCAAAGAGGAGATTCTCGAGCTCCAAAATGGAAGGCGAATTTTCTTCTGGTGGCTGCTTATCAGAATGATGTGGTTGGTTGGTGTCAAACGCGGTTTGGCGGTTTTTTTTCTCTTGAATTTTTTAATTTTTCGAAGCTTGGATTTCTTTCTTTCTTTTGCTGGTCAAATAAATAGCGCTGAGACGCGCTTTCGCGAATCTATACCTGCGACTCATCATGGGAATCAAGTCTTGGATCCACGATACTAACCTGCGGGTGGCTCGTAGCCCCGTGGGGACATGGTTTCGTCTGGAGGGTTGTGGTCATGTAAGTCATACCCCGGATACTTGAGCTGCACGTGGGTGATACTGAGGTACTGACTGATATATTTTAGCCCAAGGAGAGAAAGGGTAGTTACTTCTTTACGGAGATTCGTGCTGGTCTCGCCACCTTCTTCGCCATGGCATACATTATCTCCGTCAACAGCAATATCACCTCGTTGACGGGTGGAACCTGCGTCTGCCCGGAGGAGGACATGGCTGATTTCTGTGCTACAAACGCCGAATATGCGCTGTGCACCCAGGAAATCAACCGGGATATCGTCACCGCCACCGCCGCCATCGCTGCACTGTCAACCTTCTGCATGGGACTCTTTGCCAACCTGCCTATTGCTCTCGCCCCTGGAATGGGACTGAATGCATACTTCGCTTATACCGTTGTGGGTGTCCGTGGTTCCGGCCTGGTTTCGTACTCGACTGCTTTGACTGCTGTCTTTGTTGAAGGCTGGGTGTTCCTCGGCCTGACAATTATTGGTATGCGACAGTGGTTGGCACGTGCCCTCCCCGCATCTATCAAGCTAGCTACCGGCTGCGGAATCGGTCTCTACCTTGCTTTGATTGGTCTCACTTATAGTGCTGGTATTGGATTGGTGCAGGGTGGCACTGACACTCCCATTGAGCTGGCTGGATGTGCCGAGGGCATGATGGACCCTGATACAGGCTTGTGTCTGAGCAGCGAGAAGATGCGCAGTGCGACGATGTGGATCGGTATCTTCTGTGGTGGTATCCTGACTGCGTTGCTGATGATGTATCGCATCAAGGGAGCTGTGATCATCGGTATCCTGCTGGTGTCTATCATTTCTTGGCCACGAACAACCCCCGTCACTTACTTCCCCTACACGGATCTGGGAACGAGCAAATTCGACTTCTTCAAACAAGTCGTCACGTTCCATCCCATTAAACATACCCTCCTGGCCCAAGATTGGAACCTCGCGGGCAAGGGTGGAGAGTTTGGGTTGGCCTTTATCACATTCTTGGTATGTAACAGCGCTTCCGTCTTCGAGACATATCAAACTAACACGGATGCAGTATGTGGATATTCTGGACACAACTGGAACCATGTACTCCATGGCCCGATTTGCCGGTGCAATCGACGAGGAGACCCAAGATTTCGAAGGCAGCGCCATGGCCTACACGGTTGACGCGATCTCCATCTCAATTGGTTCTCTCTTCGGCAGTCCCCCCGTCACAGCATTTGTCGAGTCCGGCGCTGGCATTTCCGAAGGAGGCAAAACAGGCCTTACATCAATCACCACAGGCATCTGTTTCTTCATCGCTGTATTCTTCGCCCCCATCTTCGCCTCAATCCCACCCTGGGCCACAGGCTGCACACTAGTGATCGTGGGCGCACTCATGGCCAAGGCCGCCGCAGAAATCAACTGGCGGTACTACGGGGACGCGATCCCCGCATTCCTCACTATCGCCATCATGCCTTTCACATACAGTATTGCCTACGGCTTGATTGCCGGAATCACAAGCTATATCACGCTGAATGGCATTGCCTGGATTCTGGAGAAAGTCAGTGGTGGTCGTATTGTTCCTCCGAATAAGGATGAGTCTGATCCTTGGTCCTGGAAGCTTAAGGGTGGTTTCCTTCCTCCTTGGGTTAACCGTGCTGCTCATGGAAAGCGCGACTTCTGGAAACCGGATGAGGAATATGCTGAGAAGACTGGTCCTGCTGAGGCTGGGTCTCTGGCCCTGTCCGAAGAGCGGGTCGCTCATGAGAAAGGTCAAGAGCCTACCACTGCCCGCTCGGTGAAATCTGAATAGTACTTAAGTAGTAGATAAAGTCGGATTATATCGATTCTGACGGTAGATTTAGGTACATACATAGTATTGTAGGAAAAGAAAATAATATCTTGCATTGAATTAAGTGTCGTGGTAATATTCCAGCTCAGGTATAGCCGAAACATGAACAGCATCATAAGCGAAGGTCCAGGCCCAAAGCCTTTTTTTGTTTTCGCAGATATATCGAATCAAATAAAAAGAAAGAAGTGATCAAAGCCGAGATCATTGTTCGAGTGAGTACAGAGTACTGCAAGTGAAATCAAATGCCGATGTGACAGGACGAAGCATGCGGTCCTAGAGCCTCCCAAAGCCACTAGAGCCCTAGATCCCTAGCCTAGCCTGAAACTAGAAAGGCCGAGGCTGCACACCTGCAGAGCCTCCATCAAGCTCGCTGATTGGGCTACTCCCCAATTCAGTACTACCGGCATCGCCCTTGAGCTCCACAAACCGTGACCCAGGCACAGGTCGGAAGCCAAGTGAGGCAAGAGGCTCGTTTGCCGTTGTGCCGCTCATTGAGGATGCACCTCCGTCTGCTTCGTGTGGACCATATCCACCGGGCTGGCCAGGTGTTGATGATTTCTTCTGTCTTTTCATGAAAAAGATAACTAGACCGATGATGATGGCAACGGCGGCAACCACACCAATCACCACGCCGGCGATTGCTCCTCCAGACAGACCGGTTGACGAGGGGCTGGTATCTGTGTTACCTGCCGGGCTAGATGGTGAGCTTGTTGGTGTGGCCGAGGCAGAAGTGGGAGACGATGTCGTGGATGCGGGTGCGGATGTGGATATGGATGTAGACTCAGATGAAGCTGTCGAGGTTGATGCGGCTGTAGAGCTCTGAGATTTGGAGATGATTAGGTTCTCAGGCATGATATCGAAAGCCATGAATGTTCGACTGGCATTCTTCCTCCATGCAGTGCATGAATATCCGCCCATGGAATCACATTTTGTGTCGCGGTAAATCGAAACGCATTGTTTGCTCCCTTCAGGATCCCAAGTGAACAGCCCTTCCTCGAAGATATTGGCAACTGTACAATTTCTTTCCTCAGAGCCTCGGATAATTTCAGTCTCATTGGTTTCGTTCGTCCAGCGGAATGTCCATGCATTCACCAACGGAACGAAGAAGATTATATATCGCAAAAACATCATGAGAGCAGTATTCGATAGAATGTAGTCCACGGGTGTGCTCAAGTGTCTGTGTGGGTATACTCAGGAAATAAAATCCGGGGCCTCGTTTAGGAGGGGATGAGCGTGATAAACTACACGCAGGTACCTTTCCCCCCACAAATTGATGGAGAATTAAACCTCGTATTCAAAGGAGCCTCGCCTATGTCGCGGCTTCTTCTAGTCTATGCTTGGTTCCAGTCAGAGCCCCGGTCTGTGGACCCTGGCATTCCTGCAGTGGTCGATCTATACTTGGTGGGGAGGTACACCGACCAACACCGAGGGACTAATTTAGCTGCAGATTGAGATGCTGTTTTGGATCGGGAACGGGATCTAGGAGAAACTGTATTCGAGTTCGCACAAGCTTTGATTAGTATTTTTAAACTCAAGCAAAAGCCAGAAATCAACGTAGATCAACGATTCTGTCACGACGAGGCCGTTCAGAACCCCAAAGGCGACCGATGACCGACATGGTGCAAGGGGTAAAATCCCGCCTGAAGTTTTGCAACTGTTTGAGTCTGTTTTCTGTTCAAATTGCAACCTGAGATTTTTCTAGTCGAAATTGGGCCTGTGCTGGTTGGTGATTGGTGCCCCGTCGGCCGAATACGAGGTGATAGGCAGGTCAAATAAGGTCAAGGTACCACCGGCTTTGTTGGTCCGGGCCTCATTCTAAAGATCAAAGAAAAGACAAAGTCATTATAAAATAGTGGATTCAGGCCACGATGGGGGTTTAGTGCGTATGAAGAGTTGAAACTTGCTCCAAACCTTGGGACTGACCTTGGATCAAAGGGAACGATCAATCGCCAAGACTTAGCACCCCATCTTAGCGGCAGGGGTGCGGCTCGTGTTTAAATCAAATTTCCCTTTTCAGATGCCTTGTCACATGTGCTGTCAAACATCAAGCAGTGATCCGTAGTCAGTCCCAGACTGGAGCCTTGGCGTGGTGATCAGTAAAGGGATTTCCTCTGTAGCGACGGTTGAAAGCGACAACCTCGAGCGTGTCCGTTCTAGGTATATGCTTCGAACACTAACAGTCAGTAGAGTCGCCTGGTCGTGGTTTTCTGCAAGCGAAGGAAGCGCTAGCTTACCCTGCGAGGAGAAGGTAACTTTTTTGTTGCTCATGAAAATTGAGCAAGGCATGCAGTGCCAAAAATACACCGTGATGCCCTTGCTCTGCTGTCTGTAAGATTAACGTAGAAGAGAAAGTCTTTCATCCGAGGAGTCAACTGGTCAGTGTCAAGTGCTGAACCTGGCACATCTCCAGACTTGGTTTCAGTTGATGTCGAGGAATCTTTCAGATATGCTAGGCGCCCACAAGTCAGTTAATGACTTTTTTTTTTCTTCTTTCATTGTCCATTCGATGGTGACCATTTTTTTCTGGGACTGGCCGACCCATATTGCTTAACAATTGAGGCCCTCGGGGACGGGTATCCAGATTTCGAATAGTTGTCCTATCATCAACGGCGACAAGGGTTTTGGATGACTCACTCTACCGAGAGAATTAGACACTTTATCCCAAATCATAGTAGTGCATGACATTCTTTTTCTCGACCGCAAAAGCCGAGAACGCAGCATCGGAGCTCTGCGGAGCTTTATACTTCAAGCTTCTCTATTTGTTCCAGTGGTTGTTGTTACTGTCGTCCAGATATCCACGGTCCAACATGGCTCAGAAACCAATCAAAATATCCATAATCTGATCGAAAGCTCGGAACAGGCACAACAGGATATACACGTTCGGTCGTCATCATTCATGTTCAATTTCAAAGTCCGTCGAGAGCCGGGGAGCTTGCTGTCATTTGTAAATTCATCCCATATACTTACCAATTCAACTTATTCGTTGAAGTATCTGTGATCATTGATCATTCACTCTGCATTTCACCATATATCACCCCCCTCTTTCAGTGGCTTGCTACCGGTGTGGGTGTAAGTGCGCTTTGCAGCATCAAAAGCCAGCCTCGATACCCCAGGTTCGTGCCTGTGGTTACCTGCTGCCTCCATGGTGGCCGGCCAACAATCAGATGAAATGCGCTTCTGACAAAACTTGTTATCTTCAGTGCAGTCACGGCCACATTAGAACCCGAGGAGAATTGGTCTTATCGAGTCGACAGTCTTTCGTGAGCCACGCCCTCCGTTCACAACAGGCGCGCCACGCCTCGATAGGAAACAACTCCTATTTTGGGCTGTGTGGTTTGTTCAGGGCTAACACGCAGACTAGAAACCGAGCATTGGTGGTGTACATCGGACGATATGCCTGCCATTGGAGTAGTCCCTCAGACCACTGTCGCACCGTCTCTTTACGCGATCGTCAGACGAGGCAACTGGGCAGATGAGAACCGGGGCGTCGTACTTGTCTTCTGTATCGTGTTTCTCGTTGCCGTTGGGATTATCGCATTGTTTGTTTACCGACGATGGATGAAGCGCAAAGCTGACAAGGAGTCCTATGAAACGACAAGTGATTAGTTATACCCCCCCCCCGCCCCAAGAGTCTCGCCTCCTCGGCTCACCTGGCGACGTGCACTGCCACCATTCGGGATGAGAGGCAAATGATACATCGACCTGGGGATGACCGAGAGTGCGAATTCTTCGGGGGGAGAGCTCTCAGTGTTGGTCTCGGTGTTGCCTCCACATCTTTTCGTCTCAACTCCCTCTGTATCCCCAATCGTCGTCATGGTCTATTGTTGTCTCTCGTGTTGTCTGTTGACCACCTCTTTGTACGCATTTTGAGATGATCTGAACGCATCTTCCATAGTAATTCACAAGCGTGTCGCGTGGTAATGCGGAAAGCGATAGACATCGAGGCCCTAGACTATATCCCAAGTAATGAAGCCAATTCTCCCAGGTCCTTCGCGAAGTTGGCCTAGTCACCCCCAATAATCAGCAAGATACTTCCCATGAATGCATTATAGACTCATTGCAACAATGAACAAGGGAGTCCCACAGAGGAAAAGGTTTGTAGTGGAAAAAATCTCCGGAGAGCGGCAATCGTCTGTATGGCTTTCGGATCTGAGTCCCACTACGAACACTTGAACAGATTTGCGTCAAAACACATTGACACAGCACCAGCACTGTTGCGGTTTACCACTCAACTGTCACTGTTACTACTTTCAAGACTCCAAATGACCCCCTTTCCCTTCCCATCCAGTTCCACCCCACCATCCGACGACGCTTCATCCCCCCTGTTTGCTAGCTCATCCGATTCCTCACTCGACTTCCTCGTGACGTGCAGATCATCGAATTTCTCCAAAAAGGTGTCGAGGTCATACTTATCCACCTCGCTGCGCTTCGTGGAATGTGAGAATTGAGGATACTGGCTACTCAGGGCTTTGCGGTCCTGGTGTGTCCATACTCGGGCCTCGAAGTCGGAGAACAGAGCCTCGGCTTTCGACGGAAGTGACACTTCCATCTGTATCGACCTCAACTGTACCAACCGCAACATCCCTCTCGCAAGAACCCAGCGGTGTGAGGCTGCTTCGGCGGCGATACTCAGGGCGAGAAATGCCTCTTGGTTCTCTTCATCTGACAGGCTATCCAGCAGGGTGTACATAGAGACTGTGAACCAGTGAATGTTGCTTGCCAGCATGTACTCCAAGCCCCAAGCTTGTCGCTGCTGATCAACCAAGTCGGCAGTCAAACGTGCTGAGTCGATACAGCGTTCCTGTGCTCGCTGCTTCATCCTCTCTAGCTCAGCATGCTCGCTCTCACTGGCCTCCTCACTCGTCGGCAACCCTTTCAGGCACCCGAATATTGTTTGGACAGTGGTGTGATAGTTTAAACTGAGCAGGAACAAGCAAGTTAGGGACGATCGAAACGACACTGGGTGGAGGTACGAACTGGAGACTCATAACATGTGGTGTGGCATCAACAGACGACAGGCAATCTGGTATGCCCTCAAACCATGCTTGCAGTCGAGCATATAACCCTTCTGCAAGTCGAGCGAAATCTATGTCAAGTGTTTGCTTGTTGTCTCTGAACAAGCTCATGCTGAGTTCATGAGTGATTTCGCCCATGTCACACAACGCCGTGAACAGACATTCTCGGTGCGATTCGACGCCTATCGGGCTTGTTGGAAAGGGGTGCCATATGTCTTGATGGACATCGCGTTTGGGTGTTCTATGCCTGTGCCGAGGAGGGGGAATTAACGGCCCCTTTTGATATGCGAGAGCGGTAAGCCTAGAAAATCCCAAGACCTTAATGTGAGTCTGATACTCATGTTATTGATCCAGTGAGCAATGATGCAAACGGGTCACACTTACGACGCAAAGTTGAATATCCCCCACATGGCGTTATCGACTGCACGAATTTCCTCCATTTCCTCTTCGTCTGCGTCCTCCCGTGGTGCTCGATGTTTTCGAGAAAGTTCCTGAGCAGCATATGCTAGTTGGCCATAGTACACCCAGCCAGTTCTGTCTTTGCCAACCATACAAGACCTGTGACCAGATGTGAGTGGTTTATCCCTGATTCTGGGGTAGTTGGAAACTTACACCACATATAGCCCGCAAAGGCCTTGGACATTGACGATACTAATCTTGCCTTCCTGCTCTCCCAGGAGAAGTTTGGCTTCCTGATAGAAGTGAAGTCCCCGAGACCACTCCCCGTTCGCAACTCCATATGCCTCGGGGTAGTCAGAATATGCCTGGGGGCATGCGTCAGCCAGCAATATCTCACAATTCAACAATTTTCACTCTACTCACACAGGCATCCGCCAGAATGACATTAACTAAAAATGGCGAGCAGAACTTGGCGTTCATGTCTCCAGATTGCATATCGCGAATGAAAAGATCTCGGTCGATCCAGTTCAGGTACGGATGAGCCCAAGTGAACCATAGAGATATCAAATGAGAAACAAAGTCGTCATCGCTGGTGACAGTCGTCCAAGGTGCGGCAGGCACCCGGAATATGGGCTTTTCGGAAATTTTCACACTGTCCAACCGAGGACGTGAACTTTCCCTCGACTCTTTCTCGAGGCTCAGAGCCTTTTCGATGGCGCTCACCATTTCTGGTTTCGATTCGGATTCATAGAAAGTGTCCAGGTACGCTCGGATCTCATTGACCGATGCATCATTGCGGACTAGGTCAATTAACTGAGCGGCGCAAATATCGTCTGCGTCCCGAAGAACATGTAATAATTGTTCTAGGAGTTTTTCTTTATCTTCCAAGTCAGACAGTTTGCGCTTCAGTGCCTGCTTGCGTCGCTGGTCGCTCTGTCCATCGATCGCGCACGGCGCGCCGTTCCTTGTACAGGCCTCGCATGGAACCTCGCCCGAGCACTGCGTTCGTTACTCAACTGAACGATGATGCTCCAAATACGCGCTGGGAGGATGGGGTTAATATACCTTCAACTTCCGCCGCTTACAGTTTTCACATGCCACCCTGGCGTTTTTTCGCTTCAGATTCGTGGTGGAAGGCCGTGAAGTTTGCCCTGAACTAGGGGTAGGGTGCGGGTACAAGTGTCGATTATTGAAGTCAGCCATCGTGCACGCTCCACTCAGGAATCGCACATGCTATCATTGCGGGTAGTCGAACGACGAGTTTCGCGACGTGCGCGGTGAAATCATATATCCGGGCACTGACTCGGGCACGAAAATCTTTCCTATCAAATACACGCGCGGTTCCAATGTTAAGGTACCGTCAAAATCAATGAACAAGATCCATTGCCGCAAAAGAACCCACAGCATCGGACGTCGATGACGGAGCTGTCTTTTAACAGAATGGCTCGAGCAGAACAACTCTGTACGCCAAGAATATTTGTTACCTTCACAAATCACTCACGATTGGATGATTTGAACGTTTTGGGGTGTTTTATTGGGGTTCGGAAATGATCCCCTTTGTCAATCAGAATCCGCCACAGGTGCCTCGAGTGGGCCCGGCTGGGATTTCCGTCCTCACAATCGCTGGATTTCTACGCGGTGCGCGCACGGAGTAACTACTGCACTCCTAGTGCGAGTATCTCGTACAGCTATCCGTACAGTTACTCCGTATTCGTTCCCGATTTTTTGGTTTCACCGAACGCGATCCTACTGTCAAAGATCTGGCCCACAAGCCAATGGATTTCCCGACTTGCCAATTTCCGAGACCCCATCCCGACAGAAGGGGACATGAATACCCTTGCGTTTATGCTTCGCCCTGAGCTAACACTTCAGTAGTACGGAGTAGTACGGAATATCTACGGAGAAACTGCCCAGTACGAATGTATCGTAATCGAGCTCTCCGGGCCAAGCCTTTGCGTATAGGATTGACTCTTTACGGAGGCAAGTGGAGATCGGTTGTGCATGTTACTGATCAACTCGTTCCTCCAACACTCTATACGAGTAGGTCCTTTGGCTTGAATGAACCAAACTGTCGGGATGCTACATTCCCTGTCCCGTGGAATCTTGGTGCTCGCGTCAATTAACTGTCCAATCTTAACCTGCTGGCCTTGGTGATGCCAATGAGATGGAACGTGTCGAATATCGAATCAAAAGACCCCTTTTGTGCTCATACACCAATCTCCCATCATAAGTCAACAACACCACAGCTGTTGAACAAAATCACTCCCTGCCTAGGAGTTCAGTGATCGAGCATGACACACGCGTCCTGAGGTGGATTGCGGGACGGCTATGGCGATCCACATATGAGTAGCGCGGTCGCAGCTCTACTCTCACACTAAAAAGTTCTACTCCTTCGTAGGAGCCATGATTAGAAATTGAGTTCCAATATTCCCGCACCAGTTGTGGCGATTTCACACTTTCGGGCCACTTTTGTTACTCCACAAAAAGTTCACGATCACTGGAAATGTGTTCCGGAAATCTCATTTCAGGACCCTCGTCTGATCGCAGACCCCTAGACTTATTTGTCTTAGCTGCAAATCCGGCTTGCTCTCGCTTCTACCAGGGATCTGTGCGTGCACTGATGTTACCCACGTAATCTGTATGCAAGAGGACGCTTTATATTCGTACAGCGTTAGCGCATTGACGGCTTGCACACCATCACTTCAAAGTATCGACCTGAGGGAAAAAACTTCATCCCCAGCTGAGGCTTGGGCATGAAGATGAGCTGTTGTGTCCCGCACTCAGCACCGATGATCCTCAGTTTGTCGGATTCAACGATCGGCTACATCTTAATAGTCGGCTACATCTCAATCCTCGATTATAAACAGAATCATACTACTTTCTCTATGAGTTGTATGCTATCCTATGGGCTGGAAGCTTGCAGACATAGGCCCTTCGAAACCAAATTGATCACTTTGATCGATGTCGATTCCGGCACTCGGATTTTCCGTGGTCCATACGGAGTACGAAATACTCGTATCCGCATGAAAAACCGATGAGACCGTGCGGTGGACCCTGAGCTTAGTTGCATCAGTCAAACAAGCGCCAGCTCTAATTCGAACGCACAGCCTCGAAACTCATAACTCATTGTGGTCGGACATTGGCTATGGGTCCCAAATGGGCTCGAACAAATACCGTTGACTGAGGCAACTTCTTAGCCAGTTGACGGCTATTTTGCTGAAGTTGGCCATACAACGCACAATTTCGCTGATACCTAAGATAATTGATTCCTGATTGCTGATTCCTGAACTCGTTGACTTAGAGCCACACATATTCTTTTCAGTACACACGTCCTCATAGTGGGGGCTTGGAGATTTCCCCGCAAACGCTGGAGGCAGGCGTTTCCGGATAACGTCGAGATGTCCATCTTAACACTCCTGGCCATTTCAAAGATGTTCACTCATCAGCATGGTCAAAATCAAATCTCGGAAGTCTCGCGGCCGACGGACTCATGTGCTTGGTGGTTGCAGAACGTGTCGACAGCGACACGTCAAGTGCGACCAAACGCGACCGGTTTGCAATGCCTGTAAAAATGCCGACATAGTATGCAAGGGACTCACAACTGAAATCCAATGGGTTGGATCGTCCAAAAATCCTGACTACGAGACCAGCTCGGGTCCTAATGTGCGTCGGCATCTTTACACAGGTGAGTGGTTTACATCTCCAACGGGAGTATGCAGCTCGCTAATGAAGCGCTGCATCTTCGACAAGCAGAACAAGAAAGAGAAGTCATGACTCTAGCGCTAGTTGACGGAATGGCTTCATCTTCGGTCGATCAATTTTTGACCGAGATCGACATCCAATCGAAGGACCTTGAAGAACAGCGAGGGGATTTATCTTTCGGACCATTCGGGGTTTTCAACTTGATCAAAAGCTCTGCAGATTCTCCGCCTCTCGAGATGGATGGCTCAGACTTTGCGATGACTTCGAATCTGGAAATGATAGATGAGGCGTCCCTGATGCCGAACGCGCCCATGTCTGAACTATCGACCGCCGAGGAAATGCTAGGTGATCTAAACAGTGCCTTGCAGTGGACGGATATCTTCAACCTTGACCCAGTTCCAATGGGCATTAACTTGACACCACCCATATGGGGATATGAAACGCATCCAACCGCTTGGTCCTCGCCTATAGAGACCGAGGTATCACCCAGCAAAGTCCAATATGATATCCTGTCACAGGATCTGGCGTCAGTGCAATATACCTCGCATGAATCTCTGATCTTATCTGATGCCACATTCCTTCTTCGGCATTTCCAGGAGCACGTCATGACTCGTGTAGCCTGGTTGCCCATGACTCAAAAGTCACCATGGACCATTCTGAATATCCCCTTTGCAATGATCACACTTGATCAACTAACTTACATGAAGCGGCAGAAGCGACAGGTTACAAAACACGCAAGTCTTGCCAACTTGTATGCCATGTTAGCATGTGCTTCCTACCACCTCGCAATGAATCCAGGATTTGCTTCCGACAAACCGAGTCAACACTGGGATCAATTAACGACGATAGCATACGCTGATGCGAAACACCATATGAGTATGAGCTTGGAGCATGAATTTCAAGGCCCAAGCAAAGCAAAATACAAGGAGCAATTGATGGCCAATCTCAGTCTTGTGACCTTTGCGGTAAGAGACCTTTATAGTTCTTTGTTCTTCCCGTTTTTTTTTTTTTTTTCAAGTACTCATATCATTTCCCTGGGTAGATAATTTCCGAGGATCAACGAGATACACGATGTCACCTAGTTAACATGGAATATCTTATCCGATTACGAGGCCTGGTGAAACCACAACTCTCGAGGCGAGCCCGTCTTCTGCACTACATGTACACATGGATCCGTATATTGACAGAAAGCACTCTGGTCATACACAATGAGATTTTGCATACCGCGCCATGCAAATCTCTTTGGTCTCGACGGCTAGATATGGAAGAAATGAGTCGACTTGCACAGCGAAACGCCGCGATTCCACCCTTCGATCAAAATCGCAGATTAGACGACTTTCTTCGTGTGACACCTGCAGAATCTGAAAGGGATCTCAAAATGAATGATCCCAAAGACTTAAACACCAACCTTGGTGATATCCACCTTACAGACCCACGTGTTGACCCCGAGGAACAGCACAGTATTGTCAATGGTGTCTCAGAGGCCTGGCTGGGCCTTCTGTCTCAAACCACTCGACTGGCTAATGTGATGGATCAACTCAATAACGGCAGCTCTACCATGACAGCCGAGAGGCAACTGGCTCTCCATCGGCGGTCTTTATATCTCGAGAATATGATCTGCTCGTTGACATCACGGAAGCTTCCCACTTCGGACGGCCAACCAAAGACTCACATGCTACGGGCTCTGAACTTTGCTCTCACCATCTATTTTTATCGGCGTGTTCGGCGCGTCAGCCCCTGTATTTTACAAGGACATGTTTCACAGATAATTGACGAGTTACACAAGTGGGACGAGGCTCTTGTGCAGAATGATATGATTGGACCAGGCACCGCATGGCCAGCCTTCATGGCTGGTTGTGAAGCTATGGGTGTTGATGAAAGACAGATTCTGGTGGGATGGCTTGACAATGCAGGCGCTCAAAGTGGATTCGCGACTTATTCTACGGCAAGGTCTATCATGGAAGAAGTGTGGGAGAAAAGAGACACTTGTTTTGAAAATCTCGACTCACCACAGAGTAATCTTGGTGGGCAGATGTCATTCAGTTGGACTGATCTTTCTAGACAGAACTTGCATTGGCTTGTGCTCTGTTGATATATTAATCGACCTTGGAAATTTCTCTCTTTCTTTCTTGCTAAAGCTCTTTCCAAAGCTCCTGAAGTCCTTCTAAAGCCCTTTCTCGTTTGCCTCTCCTCTTGCCGAGGTCTTTCTCCCAAGGTTCGTCTCCTGAATATCTTGATTGTTCTTTGGATGTTGTTGCTTTCTTTTCCCTTACAACCAGACGATCCCTAGAGTCCATTCTGCTTTCCGGGACAGTTTGTCTTCTAATAAGGTAATTTAAGTACTGGCGTCTTAGGGGAGTTTTAGGGGAATCAAGATACGAATTCATCGCCTGGGCAATCAATCAAGCGTCAAGTGTATATTTAGATCGGCTGCTCATGCTATGTACAATCTTCTCCGCAGCCCAAAACAATCATTTCGAATTTAACATCTCATAGTTCCGAGACATGGAGATCACTCAAGGAAGCTGGATCTGAGCGTTGAGTAGGAGCTGGCGGTACTCGGCGTGGTGCTTAGGGTCCAACAGAGCAAAGGGCTTCCGAACACCTCCAGTCTTCTGGCCCCGCAGCTCCATTCCAGTCTTGATGGCGGCCGAGTAGTTGTGTGCCTCAAGGAACTTGCAAATAGGCCAGATCTTCTTCCAGATTTCCCGACCCTGGCGAATGTCGTTTTGAACCGCGATGGCATTCCACAGCTCGACGGCAATTTCAGGAATGACATTGGCAGCACCCCAGATAATAGCCTCGTTGCCGGCAGCCATACCATAGAAAGTGAGGGTATCCCATCCATTCATCGCAGCGATCTTATCTCCATGCCCGAACACGAGCTCGGTGAAGTCAGGCGCGTTACCCGAGGTATCCTTGTATGACGAGACGCCGACGGAGCTCAGGCCAGCGATTTCATCGGGCGAGAGAGTCAAGCCGCTGATAGACGGGATGTTATAGTAGACAATGGGGAGTCCAGAGGCTTGGTGAATCTCCGAGAGAAGCTCCTTCAGCTGCTCATAGTTGACAGGGTCGTAGTAAGGAGGAACGACCATGACGGCGTCCACGCCGATTTTCGCAGCATGAAGGGCGAGGTCCACAGCCTCTTCGGTCTTGGTACTTCCAACACCAGCAATGACAGGCCCACGACCAGCAGCATACTTGACCGCAAGCTCATTGACCAGCTTGCGTTCCTCGAGGCTCAACACGGTGAATTCACCTGTGCTACCACCGGGAACAAGGCCGTGAATGCCGGCGTCAAACAGGTTGTCGATGTGAGCCTTGAAGCGGCCTGCGTCAACAGACTTTCCATCATCTGTGAAGGGAGTGATGAGAGCAGCAAGAACCCCGGAGAACTTGTTAGACATGATGGTCGTTTATAGTGTGAGAGTTGGAATTGGATTGGGAGTGAAGATGATGTTGTTTATGATCATTTTGATTGAGACACTGGTTTCTTTTATAACCTCATCGAGGAGTTCTCCTCTCGCCCCAAGAATCTTGATTCCTCTAAGAAGGTTGACAGTGAGATGGTGGTGAGAAGGTGTTTTCCCCAAAGCGGCAGGCAACCCGCAAAAAGGAAGGCAACTCTCCACCATTTCATCTCCTCACTCTCCAACATTTCGAACAAGGCATGCAACGCTTATCAATCTATACTCCCCTCATATCCGATCCTAACGAAGACTTATTCACGTCACTTCGAATGGATTCTTACTAACTGCGTTTTCCCAAGAGGGGGAAGCCAAGAGCCTTACAGAAGGCCTCTCCGAGCGATGGGCCTGGGATACAACATATATTATGGTTGAATTCCAGCCTCTGAAGAACTCTCACGCTTTTTCTTCTTCACAATTCAACCCTCAAGAACTTCACAATGTCGGACCTTTTTCTCAACTTAACTACTCCGAATGGCCACTCCTACCAGCAACCCACAGGGCTCTTTATCAACAATGAATTCGTGAGGGCGTCGAGCGGACAAACAATCGCAACTTTAGATCCGGCGTGAGTAATTATCTACTTGATTGCTGCTTTGAAGGCGGCCGGCTAATTGCATCTAGCACCGAGAAGGAAATCGCGACCGTCGAAGCAGCAAGCGCTGAGGATGTTGACACGGCTGTCCGGGCGGCTAAAGCTGCCTTCAAGGCCCCTTCGTGGAAGAAACTCCCTGCCACTGAGCGGGGACGGCTGTTGGTTCGCCTCTCTGAATTGATCGAGGAAAAGAAGGAGCTTTTTGCCAGCATTGATGCGTGGGATAACGGTATGACCGGTATTCCGTACATCCCGAATGGATTGCCGATTCTAACATACTTGGACACAAAGGCAAGACCTATGAGCTGGCTATGGAGGACGATCTCCCCGATACCATTGGAACCTTCCGATACTACGGCGGCTGGGCTGATAAAAGCTTTGGTCAAACGATTGAGACCTCCCCCGAGAAATTCGCATACACTCTCCGCCAGCCATTTGGAGTTGTCGGCCAAATCATTCCTTGGTAAGTCAATACTAAAGACAAATTCTATCATCGCGCTCTAGGGCAATAGTTGACGAAGACCAGGAACTTCCCTTTAGCCATCTTTGCATGGAAGGTTGCACCTGCTCTCGCAGCAGGAAACACTGTTGTTATCAAAGCCGCAGAGCAGACTCCTCTTAGTATTCTCGTAATGGCTACGCTGATCAAAAAGGCCGGGTTCCCGCCCGGTGTGGTCAACATCCTCAACGGATATGGCCGTGAAGCCGGTGCTGCCCTGACCGAACATCCCTTGATTGATAAGGTATCATTCACCGGCTCGACCACTACAGGTGCCCAGATCATGAAGTCAGCAGCTGGCCAGCTCAAGGAGATCGTCCTCGAGACCGGTGGCAAGTCACCTCTAATCGTTTTCAACGATGCTGACATCGACCAAGCTGTAAAGTGGTCTCATGCTGGTATCATGTCCAACCAGGGACAAATCTGTACCGCTACATCTCGCATCTTTGTGCACCGAGACATTTATGATCGTTTCCTTACCCTCTTCAAGGAGCGTGTTCGAACTGCATCGATTATCGGTGATCAGTGATCTCCTAACACCTTCCAAGGTCCACAGGTCACTCGTGCACAGTATGATCGTGTGATGCACTACATCAACGTCGGGAAATCAGAGGGCGCGACCTTGGAAACTGGTGGTGAAGCCTTCGCCGGACCTGACGGCAAAGGATTCTTCGTCAAACCCACTACTTTCACCAATGTCAACTCCTCCATGAAGATCTATAAGGAAGAGATCTTCGGTCCTGTTGGTCTCATTATTCCCTTTGATGAAGAAGAAGATGCGATCGAAATGGCCAACGATACACTGTTTGGCCTGGGCGCTGCTGTGTTCACCATGAACTTGCGTCGAGGTCACCGTGTGGCAGCAGAGGTTGAAGCTGGTACTGTGTGGCTGAACAGCAGCCAGGATAGTGACCACCGCATTCCGTTTGGAGGCTACAAGACGAGTGGTGTTGGCCGAGAGTTGGGCCAGGCTGGATTTGATGCCTACACTCAGGTCAAGGCAGTGCACGTCAACATGGGAAATGACCTGTGATTCTTCGTTGATTTGGTCGGTAATTCTAAGCTGTTTGGATTTTCTATAGACCTCGTCAAATTTTGAATAATCTTGGATCATTGCAACCATCTTTGTTTTTGGATCTTTGAATCAACTTGTAAATTCAAATAATTTCCTTTTATTCTACACCTCTTCCAATTCTAATCCTCCAGTCCCATGAGTCCCCGGTTGCCCATAGAATGACTGATGTTATATACCCCGTACAATTTCCCAGCTTATTTCAAAAGTCGGAGAGTGCCGCGCGTGCCCAAGGCCCTCGTCTGTATTTTCAATCATGAAATTTCGGAGGTACTGTACGCACACCGGGGCTCATTTTATGTTTTTTTGAACCAAGTAAAAAAGAACATTGAAATTCAAGCTAAAAATTCAGGTAAAGCTAAATACAGCGTGCTGTGCTCAAGTAGTACCTGCAAAAATTCACAGGCAACATCTTGGACGTATAGCTGTCAGTTCACTGGAGTACCTGGCCACCGGACTCAGCGACAATCAAATCAAAGTCGGGTTGGAACTCTAGGTAGAAGTTGTTCTTTTCATAGTCAGTTTTTGTCTTATCAAATACGAGGGGAAAGGACATACAGGATTTTGGACCGAGTCCGCAGTGAATTGAGCTACTTCATGAGGAATGATCTTTTTCGCAACACCGTTCGCTGCCGCAGCCTCAGCTAGCAGTTGGGACTGGCATGCTTGCTCGAGGCTATAAAAGAGGAAAGCAGCTTCATCAACCGTTTGTCCAAGTGTAATCGATCTAGAAATCATCGGTAAGCCACAGGATCAAACAAAATTTTCAATCTGAGGGATAGCTAACCCGTGGTTTTGCAAGATTGCCGCAGTATTCGTCTTTCCAAGTGCGTTGGCAATAGCACGTCCTTCCTCTTGCGCAAGGGCAATACCACCATGCTCTGCATGAACTCCGAGCTTGCCATATAGATTGCACGCATCTAAATCCGAAGTGAAATGTTATCAGCATTTGATAGGATCTCGAGACACCAACAAGACTGCAAGTACATACCTTGAGTAAGCATCTCGATTGGTTTTCCAAAACCACTCCAAGTTTTGCCATAGATACTATGCGCATGCGCAACAGCGACTGCATCAGGACGCGCGCGATGCACCTCCGAATGAATCATGAAGCCAGCCTCATTAATCATGGCCTGGTTGCCACCCTCGACCACATATCCTTGACTGTCCACAAGGACCATGTCCGATGCCTTGATTAGCGAAAAGTGCATCGCAAACGGATTCATCCAGAAGTGGTGTGGAAGAATTGGATCTGGCAAATCTTAGATCTGGCTCTTTGCTGAGTAGAGTATGGGGATTGTGTCTGCTTACCGCGAACAGAGATATGACCCGACACACCTTCACCGTATCCCTGCTTACCGAAGAAGCGGAATGCGGCTGCCATGTGTTCTCGAATCCATTGACGCTTCGCGTAGGGGTCCTTGAAGGATGGGATTCCACGAAGTTTTAGAACCCCGATTCGGTCGCCCCGTGCCAGTGCTTGGAATGGTTGGTCTGTTGCATCATTTGGGGGGTTGTCTTGCCATGATGGAACTGTGAGTTGTTGAATCGAAGAGGTGGTGGTTGTTGTAGACATGATGAAAATATAACACAAGTGGTCACCCCGGGTGTTTAGTGGTCGCAGGACAAGTTTGTGATGAAAAGAAAAGCGATGGTCCTGTACGTTGAGACATTATATAAAGCACATTTAATTTGAAATACCAGAATTATATCCGAAAGTGACGTTGATATGTTCATGGACGGCGCAAGAGTGTGTCTACAAGTTGCCTTCCTTTTTCGGAACCTGTTGCCTGCCGCAGTAAAGAGTACACAATTTCATACTCCCAAGAGTCGCATTTTCGTCTCCTTGGTACATATACTAAAGAGCTAGAGAATAAACATCTTGAATCAATTCATTATTGAAATTGTTGAAATGTAGAATTTTCAATCTCACTGATCAACCTTCGAACTTTCCCCTCTTTACCGGAAGACGAACTCGAAGACCAAATACACAACTGCTTAACAGTCAGAATGGTCGTATTTCTGACAACTTAAGAATACTAGCTAGCCCTATCCTTATCTACAGGGAGGCTCCAAACTTGGAACCTCATCATAGCACATTGAACGAGGTTGACGGCAACATCAATTTATTGCTACATGTTTCTGCTAGTCAAATAAGATGGCCTATCTCTAGAAAAAGCAGAAAGATGTTGCGGGGAAAAATAACGGCATCATGTGTATTCTTCTCGACTTGAAATTTCAGCAATCATTGACACACTGCTCGCCTGCCTTGACAGTACACTGCTCCATACAGATTGTGAACGCAAGCGCATTCCTGGAGTTGCATCTCAACTGACATTGGGTGGCAACGATCGGGACGCATTCTGCGTGGCCGCCGCCAACGCATTGGCGCTTTTCGATGTTTGCATTGGCCTCGGGAAGAGCGGCGGCCTGTACGGCCAGGGAAAATGCAAGAGTTGCCATGATGGCAGTCCCCTGTCTGTCATTAGAATTCTAATTCTCACTCATTGAGCGATACTTACGATGTTGTAAGCAACCATTTTGAAGAAAATACTTGCTTTTGTAGGGCTGGTTGAAGAGTATGCTGCTCTGGAAAGATCAAGGTTGGCGTAGTTTCTGTGTATATTTGCGAGTGAAAGATATCTGAAGATGAGGGGATCTCGAATCATTTATAGACGGTCCAAGGTTGTTGGCTGATTAGGAGTGCTGTACGAAGTATTCTTGCAAGGTAAGATTTGGGGGCCATGTACAAAACCATCGCTTTGACTGGAGCATAATGTCTTGGTATGCTCGTGGATTCACTTGGCAAAATTAGATTCTTGGCCTCACTTTTATCAGATCATCTAACATTCTAGGAACGCGATTAATCTAGGGACATATTAGTCACATGAGGTATAATGCGAAAGGGATATATAGAAACCCATCCTCTCTTATTTTTCTCCAGTTCAAAACCCATATGCTATTCAGGTCTTCGATGATCACATCTCGCTGGTTGCGCCAAGATGGAGCTATCAGCCCTGAAATGTACGTTACATTTGAGATTTCGGGGGCCATCTGACAAAGGAATCCCGAGAATGAAGCCCATTTACCAGATTCGAATAACAACTCCAAGATTATTCCGCACCGAGTAACTTGTTTTAATCTGACGGAGCACGGAGTACCTCCACACTTCCGCCTGCGGAGGTAACGTGAGCTACAGAGGAGGATAAACGTTGAATTTGATAGAATAGACACTCGACTTAGGCCTTAAAACTGGAATCAAATTTCATCTCCTTCAACCATGTGATTCATGGTAAGCAAGAGATCTCGTTCTTTCCAGTCCTCTATACAGAAAAGGAGAAAAGAGGTTCGGAAGCCAAAAAGTGGGCACCATAGTTTGCATAGTTTGCACTCGTGTAACTTACAGAGATAGTCACATGATTACTGCCATAATACACAAAGGGGCCTGATCATGTAATAATCAACCACTGCTTCGTTCCTGATTGGCCAGAATCCTAGACTTTGTCAATCAACCCACTCCTCACAAACTAGAGTATCAGTTTGTACGTAGTAAGGGAGTGTTGAATTACATGAGGCAAAATACCAAGAAGCAGTAAGATTCACAAGGGGAAAGGTCTAATGTAGCAAATCTTTCAAACAGGCCTCTTTTTGCAATGTTTGCTCATTCTGCTCCCACTTTTGTGGTCAGCTCTATAGATCTCCAGAGCTAGACGTTCCTCCTCAACCAATCTTATGCATCATTTCTTCTCTGGTATTTGAGTCGTCAAGCCTTATGAAGAACCTGCCGTGGGCGAGCTGCGGCTTACACGCTGCGGGGCACAAGTTCAGGAATCTGCATGCCCCGTTTGGAGGGCCCTTGGCGCCTGCAATGCCCCCAAGAGCGCCAGGCAAACCAAGGCTGATTGCTCCCACCTCTTCGGCGAGGCTACCATCATGAATCAAGCCGGGAACAGTTGCTGGAACTACTTAGCTAAGACACATGAAACTGTTCTGCTTACTGAGTACTGATGCTGAAGTTCCACAAATAGTCACACCAAGTACTCCCTACGAAACACTATACCATTCGCGTCCTTCAATGGGCTGGATATCGTCACGTTCTATCCTGGACGACCAAGCCCAGCTTACGGAGCGCAAATAGTTTCCCTGACTTGAATATCAGCGCTGACGGTTCCATAATATCCCAATTTTCTTACAAGTCTTACTTCTGAACCGCGTAATTTCCTTTAAAAGCCAACACCCCTTCGACTAACAGGTAACATGAAATATTCTCTACACACATATAATATCAGCACAATGATTGAAGTCGATAGTAGCAGCAGCAATACCTTGATTCGCGAAATCGGAAACTCGGTGGATCGCAAGATTCCAGAAGCCAATGGTGTACCACATCTACCAGCAGCAAACGGTTGGAATGATACAATCGTGAAAGCCAAGGATCCTTATGTGCTCATGCGTGATTGTAATGCAAATTCTCGGTTCGTCCCCCTCAGGCAGCGACAAGGGATAATTACCAACATCATAACAGGCTCACGGCGCAGCATTATCTCTGGAGAGAGCTACTCGGGTTTCTGGTTCATCCCGATATTGATACTCGGGCTACTGATCTGAGAGTTGCCGATGTTGCTACTGGAAACGGGTACAGCCTTAGAATGATCAGCCTACTTTGGAAACACTAATATCTGACTCTACATCAGTATCTGGCTTCTCGATTTTGCTCGTGGAAAACCGCCGTCCGTCGATCTTCACGGCTTCGATATAAGCCTAGACCAAGTTGGACCCAAGCCATGGCTACCCGCAAACATACACATGCATGTCTGGAACGTCTTTGAGGATGTGCCGGATGAATTCGTGGGATTCTTCGACATTGTACACGTTCGTCTGATAACTGTCGTTGTCAAGAATAACGACCCCAGGCCAATTCTAGCGAACCTGAAGAAGCTACTCAGTACGTATGAGTCGGCATCATATAGCTGTGCTGACGATTTCTTGTGTCAAGGACCCGGCGGCTACCTTCAATGGGACGAGGTTGACACCATTGGATGTTCGATCAAGACCGTACCTGGGATTTCAGCGCCTAGCCTTGATGCACTCTTCTCCCAGCTTAAGGGCTACGACACGTGAGTAAACTGAGACACAATCTTCGAAAATTCTGGTGCGAGCTAATCTTTGCCACAGCTGGAAATATGAGCTGACGCAGATCATGAATGAAAATGGCTATACTGACTCAACGCTGTATACTTACGAGTACGGACTCGGAATGGCCCGGTTTTGGAGTGATGTGTGAGTTACAATGGAGACTAACCCCAGCTAGGTATGGGAGTATCTGACTTGCATATAGATACGTCAGCACATGGAAAGAATTTGCGGATAACGCACTTCAAACTCCAGAGGCATCCCGGGAATTGGAGCACAACGCGATGATCGAGACGTTGAATGGTGCCTCGATCATGGTCCCAAAATTGGTATGGGTGGCGAAGAAGATTGACACAGCAGGTCAGCTCTGAGTTGGTGGTGTAGAAGCGAGAGAAATCTCCCTCGGAAATCCACTTCATAAACCTCGCCTTTGGAAAATAAAGTGCAACCATTGTTTTTCATTTTGTTTTATTTTTTCTTGAAGAAAGAAGAATCACATCCAGTTTCATAATTACCGACACATGTACTTGCCATTCTAATTATATTTCTGGCTCACACTAGCCGGTAGAAAGGTTTAGAAGTTACTTCAGAAGTAATCATCGTTGAAAGATTTTCCAATTTGACCAGTTGGTGATAGATAAAATGTGGGGCAAGTCAGATTGACAGGTGTGTATTTCCGAGTTCTGCACCAGGGGGCACTGAATAAATCCCAATTTACTTCGCAATGAAGCCGTCAATGAACTTGGTGATTTGCTCCGCCAAAGCCTTAGGCTGGCTCACAAATGGCATGTGTCCGGTCTTGAAGTCCACCACTTGCCATTCGACCTTGGATTTCTCCAGCCATATATCCTGCAACGATGAAGGGTTGCAACAGTCATCTAGCGTGCGCACATACGCCCTCCTACCATCAAACGCACTTTCCGCCCAGGCTGGGGCAGTGGCGGGTGTTTCAAAAGCTCGGAGCGCGTGTGGCTGCATCTGCTTACCCAGTTCCGGTTCAAGGGCACGGTCGCAGTCGTTGTACAGAATCTCCATTGCTGGTTCAATAACAGCAAGCCCCTCAGATGGCTGTAAATAAAATTGTCAGTGCTTTTTGACAATTACTGCTGTTGTTCTGGGTGGAACGTACCGTGTTGACTTTAATAAAAGGGGGGTAAGCGCCGCCCACAGCAGTGAAGAGAGACTCCCCATCAAGTGTAATGTTGCCCGCCACGTAGATCAGGCCAATGACACTAGTTTTATGACCTTGAGCTGTCCTGGTCTGCTTCGCAAGTTCTTTTGCTGCACCACCTGCAACAACACCCCCGTATGAGTGAGCGATGATGACGACATCTTTACCCTGGTCGTTCAAAAGAGGGAGTAAAACTTTATTACGCAAGAAAGCGATATCCTCAGAGGAGGACACTTGAGCTGGATCAGAAGGATTGCAACTAGGATATGATCCGGGGTGTGTGGCATATCCGGCTTCGGTCAGATACGGCAGCAATCCATCGAAGCCTTCAGGTGTGCCGAAGGCACCTGGAACGAGAAGGATCACTGGGAGGCTCGCTGAAGACATAGCGGAAGTGATTCTGAATTGAGATTGAGGCTCGATCTTGTTGTTTTGAATATTTGCAAGAGCAAGAAGGAGAGGTAGCACGCGTGGTGGAGTGACTAGCAGTAAAAGAAGGAAAGAGTGAGAGTGATGAGAGTGAGAGAGAAGTAACAAACGCTAGATCTATCTACGCACTAGTAATCACCTGACCCGACGACCTAACAAACATTAATACCGAGAAGAAAAAAAGCCGAAAAGCCCTAATTGCTACCAGAAGTAAACCAAAAGAGCAGAGTGGTGGATTTCGTGGCAGCTGTTGGTCAAGGCTTGGCTGAACGGTCTTGCCATTTTCAATATTTTTGCGAGATCTTCCGCCGATTGAAAGTCTGCGCTCTATCTTCCAAGTTGAAACTCGTGTTTCTTTCACTGGGAACGTTACGCGACACACTCAGCTGCATCAATTCGGGTCAGATTGCAACGGCTACCTACAGGTACCAGGATACTGATATACACCAGGGTAGTACATACCTGTGAGTGGTGAGCACCAGAATCTGTGTATTATTGGCTGCGACTCGATGCTGCATTATGAGATGCTTCTAAGGTTGCAATCCTCATGCTACCCAAAACACCAGCCACTCATTATGGGAGAATACAGTTGAGTCTGAAGTCTGATCACTTCACTGCCCTCCAAGGCTATACATGTGTGCAACCATAACATCTATACTAGGGCTAGTCAATGATGTTGCCATATTAATAGGACTCTTTGCCCACAACATGCATGTATAGAGGAAGAAATGGAAAGTACAAACATCGAGAATCCAAAGTGGGCAATTGAATAGGTAATATTACTCCACTCGTAACAAGTAATCATTATCCATGGATATCTATATTTCCGACTATTTCCTATTACTTCATGTGTCTTCCAAGATTGTAGACTAATTATCCCTTACCAATCCTCGGTCTGGGTTTTCTTTCCAACTTTAGAAGCCCTCAGTGTCACTTTCAGCCGCAAAATCTGCGGGGGCGGGAAGTACTTGAGTATTGGCCCACCTGTCGGTTCGAGACTCAATCTTATATTCTAGAGTTACACACAAAAAGGCTCTTTCCAGGGCTTTTGTTCCTCTTTTATTCACTGTGACCTTGTTCTTCTCTTTCTTCTCCATGAGGAAGGGCCTTGATGTCTATATAAGGATTCTAAAGTTTATCTGCTTCCCAAGGTCGCAACTCGAAGGTCCCCATAGCTATGTCGTCTAATTCCATGCCCTCTGTGGACCTTTCCCAAACTCATCAACCTAGTTTGTATGCTTCTTCAACAATACCTTTCGCCATCGCATTTCTCTGTGTCGGTCTTCGATTCTGGTGCCGCTGGAAGAACACAGCAGGTTTATGGCTTGATGACTGGCTAATTCTGGCCTCGCTGGTATGCATGGTAGCTTCTGTTTCAGATTGAGAGTTTCTAATACTATTAAAAAGGCCTGCGGGGTTGGCCTGACAGCTTCGCTATTGTGGTGTAAGGCTATGTCTGATTTTTAACACAAATGTTGGAACTGTGGAAGTTAACAGATGTAGGGATACCGCGCGCTCTTGGGAGGCATATTCAAACCTTTGGACCCAACGCCACGAAAAAAGCGTACATCGGACTATTCTCTTGTGAACTGACTTACACCGGCATTATTGTCTTTGTCAAGTTCTCCATTTTGGCCTTGTACTGGCGTATATTCAATAAGACGAATATAAAGATTCCCATCAGCATTTTGGCCACAGGAGTTTCTATGTGGGGGATCGCTGTTGTAAGTCTTTTTTTTGGCCTCAAGTCAAGGATTATCTCTTACAGTTCCAGCTTTTGCTCACTTTGCTGCAATGTATACCAACCCGGGGATTCTGGGATCGTTCGGTTGAGGCCTCTTGTAAGGTCGACAGCCAAAAGTTTCTGTTCGCAATTTCGATCCCAAACATCCTCATTGACGTTACTCTTCTCCTACTTCCTGTTCCTTACATTATGAAGCTGAAAATCTCGAGCAGGGATAAAAAGGCTATTATCTCGATATTTCTTCTGGGTGGTTTGTAAGTAGGCATCTCAGTTGGATTTCTGGAACATCTGGCTAACTCTACAGTGTTTGTATCGCATCCATAGTGCGACTCGTCTCGGTGGTAACTCAGGGTACTGATGCGGACGTCAGTTGGAACTGGGTCAATCAGGCAATTTGGGCCACCGTCGAGGCTGACTTGGCCATTGTCTCAGGTATGTGCTCTCTTTTTGCCGAGGAAATAAGCCCTGATTCTAACTGCATCAAAGCTTGCCTTCCAACCTTACGTCCTGTATGGATTACAGTTCGACGGAAATTCTTTGGTTCCCAACCGGCCGATCAACCGGCCGATCAACCTGCTAGGGCTACTTCACTGAAACGTACTCACGCCCCATCATGGGCCACAAGGATACTTAAATCGAATACCGACGAGAGCGAAGACACGCAGCCTTTTTCCACTACGAGTAGTCATATGGAAGAAGGACTACACCATCACTCAACATTCGACCGATCGCGTACTAAAATGACCGTTGCAATCCCATTGTCAAGCCTCAAGAAACAAGCCAACAATGACACGGAAGGCATCACAGTTAATACTGCTTGGGATGTGGAATACAATCGTCATAGCCCCTTGAATGGACCATAACATCACATTTGTTTGGAACTGCGACAGAGGAGAGCGAATTGACTCAAAGGCATGCGCAATTTGCTTATCATGAGTGGGCCTCATGAAAAGTTGCATTAATGCAATCATTTACATTTGCACAGTGTTCTACTGTCATGTCCTTATTATTCAGTCAATAGGCTAGTAATGCAATGTATCTCCGCTTCTATCTTCCAACAGCCCGAGACCTAGTAGACATCGAGCCAAAAAGTGGCATCTATGGATGTGGCTATATCAGACTTCAGGAATGAATTTGATTGTGACGGGCATTGATGACTTGGAAGATGTACCGTCTCATAGCCTGATCAGATTGACTCTACGCAGTTGAGCAGCGATACTTACCCGTAGGTAGGTACCACAACATTATCTACAGTGGGCCCAGAGAACTTAGGCGAGTACTCCCCGAGGTCCGCCCTGAACTTTTGCACTTCACAGAGAAAGTACATCATTAAACCCGTTCAGATTTATTCATGAACATCCATGGATGAATCTTACCCGGGCCAGTAGATTAGTATTCATCCAGATGATTTGCTTCCGCTACCCCACGAGGACACGGCATTCAGCGCATCGGCTATCATAAAGTGGATTTTGAATCGTAATATCAATGCTTTTTCAACAGCCGTTCCGCCCCCCATGTTCAGCTGGCTCTAGGCTTCTCACTTCTCGCAAATAAGAATCATGCCGGAACTCGGCAAAAACCTAAATCCCACACTCACTCCGACCCCGGAACTTAAATGGCAAGTTTTATGTCTGCATGGCGACTTGGCATGAAGAATTTCATTTCATACAGACCCTTGTCTAGGGTTCAATGCCCAGTGGCAATATGGTCGGCATTGGTGTTTAGCTTCTGGGGCTTGTGGCTCCATGCCACCGTCGCAATTTAGCAAACTAGCACCGTATCGGCAATTGAGATGATCAGCGGCGGCATTTGACCAAATCACACTCTCTGGCAGATTATGAATTTGCAGTGTGGGAAATAGAAATATTCAGAGAACAACTTCTGGGGGTGTCATATATGCCATTGATTAGAAAACAAGTGACGTTGCATATCAGGCCATATTTAAACCCCAGCTTTTGACCATTTCAACTCAAACGGAGAATGGGGTCGGACAAAGTCGATAAATCTTCCATCAATCAGCGACTGCATGACGGTAGTGATGGCGGCTCCACTCAGCCCATGCCGTACTTCCCAACGCCAATCGCCATTTCCCGCGGCAAGGCGCACACCCCTGCCCCCAGGGCTATCGGCAGGATTGAATGGATGGAGAAATTGGTGGTGTTGCTCCTATTGAGTGGGGTTCCCCGCTACGAATTTCCCCAATTCGTTCCCCGGTCTCCACTGCCGGGCCCCCGGACTGTCTGACTCGATAGCTGGGGGCTTATGGGATACCGAGGAAGCCACTTGATTGCTTGTAAAGATTATCTCCCTTGGCGTTGCATTGATACAACAGTAAGTTATAAATCTGGCACCCCCATTTTCCTTTTCCTTTTTTTTCGTTACGGACTCTTCCAGGGTCATCATTGCCATCTCTTTTTCTCCCTTTGTGACCACGACGGGGTATTCCGCCGATTTTCCTTCAAGATGGGGTTCGTCAATTTTAAGAACTATCGGCTCTATATCCTGACGGCCACGGCCTACATGGGCTCGCTGCTCTTTGGTTGGTCATCCCGACAATTCTAACAAGTATCACGGGGCTTTCGCTGACATTGATCTTCATAGGTTATGACACGGGTGTTATGGGCTCTGTGCTGGCCCTTTCAAGCTTCAAGAAAGACTTCGGCCTACCTGTAGGCTCATCCGGATTCAGCGACGAGAAGAACGCCAAGATTTCCTCCAATGTTGTCTCATTGCTCACAGCTGGATGTTTCTTCGGTTCCATTGGTGCGGCATACATGAACGACAAACTAGGTCGTCGGTACTCCTTGATGATTCTGGTGGTGATCTTCATGGTTGGAGCTGCACTGCAGACTGCCGCCCATCATGAGATTGGCCTAATCTACGGAGGTCGTGTCATTGCCGGTCTGGGCATCGGTGGCATGTCTGCCATCACGCCCGTTTATGTTTCTGAGAACTGTGCACCCGAGATCCGTGGTCGTGTTGCTGGATTATTCCAGGAATTCTTGGTCATCGGTAGCACCTTCGCCTATTGGCTCGATTACGGTGTTGCTCTACATATTCCCGAGGGCACGAGCCAATGGCGCATCCCTGTAGCAATCCAGCTCGTGCCTGCTGGCCTGATGCTGTTTGGATTGTTTTTCCTCAAGGAATCCCCTCGCTGGTTGATGAAGAAGGGCCGAAGCGAGGAGGCACTTAACTCCCTTGCTTATATCCGCAATGACTCGGAGACCAGTGAAGCCGTCCAGCTTGAATTTGCCGAGATCACTGCGGCGATTCACGAAGAGAACCAGGCTACCGAGGGAATGACATGGAAGGAATGTCTCAAGCCCACCAACCGATACCGCTTCTTCTTGGCGTTCGTCTTGATGCTGTCTCAGCAGTTCAGTGGAACAAACTCCATTGGATATTATGCACCACAGATCTTTGCAAGTGTAAGTGACAAGTCGCCCATTATCTGGAGGATCCGACAATTCTAATGCCATTCATAGGTCGGATTGAGCAAGACTAACGCCGGTCTCTTTGCCACTGGTATCTATGGCACTGTAAAAGTCGTCGCCACCGCCGTCTTCCTGATCATCGGTATCGATCGTTGGGGCCGAAAGAACAGTTTGATCGGCGGTTCCGCCTGGATGGCCAGCATGATGTTTATCATCGGAGCCGTCTTGGTCACCCATCCTCCCAAGGAGAATGCCGCCTCGGTCTCTTCAGCATCAATCGCCATGGTGGCCATGATTTACCTCTATGTCATTGGATATTCCGCATCTTGGGGACCAACCCCTTGGGTGTACCTGGGCGAGGTGAGATCTCCAATCCCATATGGCTTGATTCATTCCACTAATGCAGACTTTCAGATCTTCCCAACTCGTCTTCGTGCTTACGGTGTTGGATTTGGAGCAGCTACTCAGTGGTTGTTCAACTTCGTCATCACCGAGGTCACTCCTCGGGCCATTAACGAGATTGGATGGAGGACCTTCCTCATGTTTGGTATCTTCTGTTTCGCCATGGGTTGTTTCGTCCTCATTTTCTTCAAGGAAACCAAGGGACGGACTTTGGAGGAGATGGACCTCATTTTCGGGGCTGTCGATGAGCAGCAAAGACGTGCTGATGTCGAGCACACCTTGCAAAAGACCCAAGTCATGCACCAAGAGAATGCAGAGGAAGAGGTCGGGAAGACCCGTGCGGAGGGCCAATAAATCTATAGATTGTATATCATATAGAAATTCACGACCGGGATAGACCCGGAATACATGACCAAGATTGTACCTGCTGTGTAAGAAGTGCGGAGCGGAACGAAAGGGCGGAAGTGATGCGCCCCACACAAATGCCGCGGGGAACTTTCGGTTTCTCTCGCGCGTCATTTTCAGCTTTCGCACGCGTCAACGTGATGGGGTCTCTTGAGGAAACATGCGAGTCACTGCGCGCCCAGATCTCCGCGACTGAAGAGCAGCTCGCTGGTCTGAAACGCGACCTCGCTCTCGCAGAAGCGCAAACGGAGAGAGAAAACCAGGAGAGTGGAGGGCGGTGGCCATTGCTGCCGGAGGAGTACAAACGATATGGAAGACAGATGATTGTCTCTCAAGTTGGTCTCCAAGGTTTGTGAACATGTCTCAGTGCTGTTGCTGAGCTGTGCTGATCGCGATTTCGTGCACAGGTCAACTCAAACTCCGATCGGCGAAAGTCCTGCTTGTTGGAGCCGGGGGCCTGGGATGTCCGGCTGCGCAGTATCTTGCCGGTGCTGGTGTTGGAACCATCGGTCTCATTGACGGGGATACAGTCGAGGTATCCAATTTGCACCGGCAGGTGCTGCACCGGACAGCAAATGTGGGGAAATACAAAGTGGACAGTGCAATTGAGTCTCTGCGAGAGTAGGTTCTCCCAGCCTGAGCTTTGAGCTTCGAGCAATGCTAACTATTCTTGCTTGATTGTACAGCTTGAACCCGCATCCCAAGTATGTCGCGCACCGTACTCACCTCACCCCCGAAGAATCCCCGGCAATCTTCAAAGACTATGACATTATCCTCGACTGCACCGATAACCCTGCGACGCGATACCTGATCTCGGACACTGCCGTACTTTGCGGGAAACCGTTGGTCTCCGCGTCGGCGTTGCGGACGGAAGGCCAGCTGATGGTGCTGAACAACCCCCCTCGAGCACCGGGTGACAAAACTGGAGGACCGTGCTATCGATGCGTCTTCCCCAAGCCACCCCCAGCAGATAGCGTGGTGAGCTGCGCGGACGGAGGTATCATTGGACCGGTCGTTGGGACCATGGGAGTCTTGCAGGCGCTCGAGGCGATCAAGGTCATCACCGCACCGGAGGTAGTCGAGGGCACCGCTCGCCCACGCGATCCTCCATCTCTTCATATATTTTCCGCATGTTCTTCACCTTTGGTCCGCACGATTCGCCTCCGTTCGCGTCGGGCGAATTGCGCGGTATGCTCTGCTGAAGCAACCGTCTCGTTGGACACTATAAAGTCAGGATCCACGGATTATGTTTTCTTCTGTGGATCTGCCAGTCTGCCTTCTTTGCTCAGCCCGGAAGAGCGCATCTCTGCCAGGGAGTATAATCAAAAATACTCAGTCCCCTCCGAATCACCACCGTCGCACACGGTGATAGACGTGAGAGATGAGGCTCAATTTGGAATTTGCAGCCTGAAAAATAGCATCAACATTCCTATATCAAGTGTTCTGGCGTCGAATTTTGCCAAGCCAGCAGACGGACAGGAAGCTAACCAGATACCCCCGTGGGTTCCGCCAGAACTTACAAACGATACCGATTCGACCAACCCAATCTATGTGGTTTGCCGCCTGGGCAATGACTCGCAAATAGTAGTCAAGAAGATGAAAGAGCTTGGACTCGACCAACACGGGAAGAGATTCATAGGTGATATCAGTGGAGGGTTACGCTCGTGGAAAGAGCAGGTAGATCCTGAATGGCCTGAATACTGAAGTGCCAAACCGCTTTTGACTCATATTGCAAAAAACACCATGTTCAATGAGATTTATGTCTAACGAGTATCCACAAATCTAACCAATCGGGTTCCCAACACCATGTTTGTACGTTGTGATCATCCCAAGTCAAGTAAACACACCCGCCACCGATCAAGTATCATGCAATGGGTTCCCCAAAGCCTCCAGCCTGGTATGATCGGTTAGCTTGACCAAAAAACAGGTCAGACGGAGTACTCATACCGGCTTGAATTGTGCGTTCCATCCATGAGTGCATCACAGACCGTTGTGGATCTAAATCCACCGCCATTCAATGCGCACGCGGCCCTCCCTCAGGTCACCAAGTGCCTGGAAAACACTCTTCGTGACGTCGATGTTGAGCTCCGGGCATTCAGGACAGTTATCCATAACGGCTACCTCAATACTGCGCCCACCACGCTTCAGGAGGATCTTTCGTCCGCAGATTGGGTTGTGGTTCGGATTGCCGTCGATGTTGGTGCAGTTGTAGAGGATCTGGGAGATAGCGCAGATGTGGTCGGTTTCATTGTTCCATCGGCCACAGGATCCAAGGCCAGTGTTGTACCAGGTCATTTCGGCGTTGAAGTTCTCGGCGCCTGGTTTGTTGGAGTTCTCATCGGACCTCCAAGTGGGTTAGTATGGCAAATTTTGGTGGAGGGGCAAAGTGAAGTGCAGGCAGATCGTGGAAAGAGGCATGGTCGATGTGAGAAGGAATGGGTAATATTGTTTTGTGAAATACTGCTACCGGAAAGCAGGTATTGAGGCAAGAGTGTGGAGTTGGTATGTTTGTGGTGGACGGATTTGAAGTGAAAGGTGATGGTGAGCGAGTCGATGTAGAGAGGAAGTAATGGCCTCGACTGACAGCGGCTGTAGAGAATCGGCATTGGCGGATCCAGAGTCGACATGCACGAGCTCAGAGCTAGCCGGCACATTCAAAGCAAAGTCGAAGGAAGCAGTGGGAACTGGGAGTGCCCCAGCAAGAGTAACAGAGTGACCATCAATGAGTCCGGACTGGATTCGATCCAGATCAGGGACTTCGATGGCAAGGCCAGAAGCTCCGATCATCAGCAGAACGAAGGTCAAGGCCATGAGAGTGATAAGCTTGCTGCCAAGCTTGGGTTGGATCAAAGAGAGCTTCATAGTGAGAGTTGGTAATTGTCTGATATTTGAAGTTGAGAAAAGAAAAGGATGGAAGAGGGAGAGAGAAGAAAGGAGGAAAGGGAAAGGGAACGAGGTATAAATACTTGTCAAATGGTCGAAGGTGGTAGAGAGGACAAGTGAACTGAGAGATGAAATGTGAATTCCTAGATCTATCTACTTCCTCTCGCAGGATTCTTGGACTTCAATGTACATTATAAAAGAGACGCATTGTTTGAATTGACTCACTTTAGACTATATGTGAGCAGAACGCCGAGGTCCAGAAAATACGAGTAAACATGGCGATCTATTGTTGATTCATGTTTTCCCTTTGCCCATAAATCTGACGTTGGTAGAATACTACTTGTAGTTAATGTCTGAATAGCAGATCATCTCGGGTATAAAACAAGGGAAATGCGGAGTGCATGTGGACCAATGAGCGGGAACTTCAGGATCTTCCATTAACCTTCGGTTTTCTTTATTTCCCCTCTCCAGCTCCCTCCTCTTTGTGAGCTTCATGTCTTCGCTATAGCTCTTGGTCTGACTTTTGTTGTGGTTGCATTATCGCGCTGGTGTGACTGTCAACATGGCGTCGCGATCGCCGTCGCGCCAGTCAGACTCCTCTTTCGGGTCCACGCCACAGACGCAGGAGTCCTCCGTCGGCTTTTTCAAGAAAATATGGCAAAAGACTGGTTTGGACCGACCAACGGTTCTCCTCATGATGAAGTATGTCCAATCTCGACGGTTTGCATAGGGTTGTCTCACTAACACAGCCTAGGGGCGGTCTCGCGCCGACCATAGCGGTGGCCATGTGAGTATTTCGGGTCTAGCTTGGTGAGACTGCGCTAACGAGCCAAGATACCAAGCAATGCCAGTTGCCCATGAGTATACCACTCTGGGATATCTAGTGGCTATTATTTCTATTCTGGGCTTCGCAATAATGCCCAGAGCAAAATTCATTCAAATGATGATTTTCGATGTTTTGGCCATTGGCATCGCGGCATGTTTTGCCCTGTTGACGATGTACTCCAGCGTGAAGGCCCGTCAGCATACATCTACCAATGACACTGATACTTACAACTCCTCTGCATCTGCAGTGAGTGGTGTATGGCTCTTCTTCCAAATTTGGATGGTTCACACCTTCCGCGCCAAATACCCGCAACTGCAATTTCCCGTGATCATCTACGCAATTTTTGCGAATGTCTCCTCTGTCTATGCCCCGACAATGATGGACATGGCTTCGGCTATCAGCTTGGTAGAGCGAATGTTGAAGGCGTTTCTCACGGGCCTCGGAATCTCCACGGCGACATCCATGTTCATTCTTCCGATGACCTCGCGCCAGGCTGTGTTCAAGCAAATGTCCGGATACATCACTGGGCTCCGCTCGGCCTTGACTGCGCACGCTGTCTATTTCGAGAGCTTGGAAAAAGACGATATGTTCGGTCGCGCGGAGACATTCGACGACGCCCGTGAGAAATTTGGCAAGAAAGGCAAGGTCTACAGCCCCGAGGCAGAAGCGATCCGGAGTGCGATTCGACAGATTACGGATGTCCATGCTAAGCTCCATGGTGACCTTACCTTCGCTAAGCGTGAGATTGCTCTGGGCAAATTGGGACCGGATGACCTGCAGGCGATTTTTCGTCACCTTCGCCAGATCATGATCCCTGTTGTTGGTTTGAGCTTCGTGGTCGATATCTTCCAGCGACTTTCTGACTATAATCGATGGAACCAGCCCATCGACATGAACATCGAGGTTGTACCGGAAGATGTGCGACAGCGAGTCGTGCACGAATGGAATGACATCATGCGGGCAGTTCACGATCCATTTGCAATGATGATCAAAACTATTGATGAGGGTTTACTGCACACATCGTATGTTTTCAGGCTCACAAAGCCCCCCAAGCGCACGAATGCCGCTAGTTCTGCTACAAATGACAACGCAAGTGATGAAAACAAAGATGTCGAGGCCTCGGCTGAAGACAGTGCTCCCGGTGAGAAGGCATTTACCGAGCATTTCGAAAAACAGCTCGGGGAGTTTCGAAGTGCGAAACGTCTTGCGTTACAGACATGGGCAGAAGAAAAGGGTATCAAACTACCACCCGACTTCTTTGATCACCCCACCTCCCCTGATATCCTCCAATCCGATTTCTTGGATACATCGGCTACGCAGAAAGAGCGAAGTCGACGACAGCTGTATCTGTTTCTATATGTAAGTCTCATTGCATGGTGTGTTCTCGGTTGATCTAATAATATCTAGATGGAGCAATTGCTATACTCAACCGGTCAAACAGTTCTAGACTTTGTTCGGTATGCCAACCACGTTGAGGCTAAGGGAAAGTTGTCAAGAACTCGACTCATCATCCCGGGTGGTAAACGCATCTGGAAGTGGGCGGGATCCTTTTTGAGTGCGGAGGACGCGCACGACGACGACAACCTAGGTGACATTCATACTCAGAACAACATACTTCAACTTGGTGAGGCATATAGGCTTCGCAAAGACCCAGAGCATCTACCGCCTACAACGCTTTTTCAAAAGTGTGGAGACAAAATCCGGGTCTTGCCTTGGTTTTTGCGCTCTTTTGAGTCGACCTATGGATTCAGAGTTGCGTTGGCGACCATGACGATTGCTGTAGTGGCTTTCCTACATGACACCCAGACCTTCTTCACTCATCAGCGATTGGTATGGGCCATGATCATGGTCAATCTCAGTATGTCACCAACTTCAGGCCAGAGTATCTTCAGTTTTGTGCTGCGAATTCTTGGAACTACCATTGCAATGGTCGCTAGTCTGTTGATTTGGTACATCCCTGGTCAAAAGACACCTGGTGTGATCGTTTTCTTGTTCATATTCGTCTCGATGGGCTTCTACATTCCCATCAAGCTCTTCCGGTTCCGAGTAGTGGGTATGATCAGCATCGTCACCACTACCATGATCATTGGCTATGAGCTTCAGGTCCGAAGGGTTGGAGAGGCAGTGGCAACTTCCAATGGCCAGCCGTTTTATCCCATATACTTACTGGCACCGTACCGTCTAGCTACGGTTTCAGGTGGTATAGCCGTTGCATTTTTCTGGACATTCTTCCCATATCCGATTTCTGAGCACTCTATCCTCCGCCAGAGTCTGGGAGCGTCATTATATCTTCTTGCCAATTACTACTCCATCATCCACGAAACAATCTCCGGTCGCATGCGTGGGGATGAGGGCGACTATCTACTCAAGAGCTCTGCGGGTCGCAAACTTGAAAAGGCTCGGCACAAGGTGTTCTCGAAGCAGATGCTGATGCTAGCAGGCCTGCGGACCTATTCCGAGTTTCTGCGATGGGAGGTTCCAATTGGTGGACAATTTCCCAAAAAGCAGTATGACTCGATCATTCTCTGTGTGGAGAAGTACGTACATTCTCTCCTATTCTCGGTCTTTGCTAACATTGGTCCTATTTCAGTATTGTCAACTATCTGAGTTTATTAGGTTACGCATCCGATACGCTCATGAACCTCGGCGACGGGGACGATGTCTCGGACACCGCTTGGATGCATGATTTCCGACGATTGGTCGGTACAGCAAAGGTCACAACCCATGAAGTCACCTCTTTGCTGTGTCTTCTCTCTGCTAGCATCACCAATCGACAACCGCTTCCGCCTTATCTCAAGGCTCCGCGACCGTACAGTTTCACCAAACGGCTAGAGGCACTTGACAGTGACATTTTAAGTCTTCGGCACATTGCCGAGCCAGGGTTCGCGGCGTTTGCGGTACTGCAGATTTCGACGCGGTGTATTGTCGGGGACGTGGATCGACTACTCCGGTATGTTTGCAATAGAACCCCCCGCTTGATACTGTATGACCTCGTGAGTCTTGCTAACATCTATCTGTCAGACACGTCAAAAGCTTAGTAGGGGAGTTGGATTTCTCTTTCCACGCCGTGACCACGACAGAATCCATGGCTGCTTCTCGTATGCCCTCTCGAATGGGGTCGAGAGTCGATGTCGGTGAAATACCGCCCTCGAGCCACGGTGATCGAGACAAGACCGATTGATAGATTCCCATGCTCTCATGTTTTTCATTGACTCTGCCTCCAGAACCCCTTTAGCCCAGTCGATTATGATGACTTGTACACAATATTGTAACGAATATATCTTATTCCAAGACTATCACTAAGTACCAATTTGTACAAATGATGGCGGTCGATCTCGTCATCAAACCCCGCAGCATCACTAGTTTTACATGCCGTACTGCCCAGCTGGTTCTAAAGTTATCCGATATTCTGACATCGAAATGGCCCAAGTCAAACTTGACCGATCCCTTTTGAAGCAGTCGGCCCAGAAAACAGTCCTGATAACAGGTGCCGCCCGCGGTATCGGCGCCGCGACCGCACGCCTATTCAACAACTTTGGCGCAAATGTGATTCTCGCCGACCTCGCCGAGCTCAAAGATGCCGCCGAAGTTTTACAAACTCAACTTGCTCATCCGGAGCGAGCGAAATTCGTCCCCACCAACATCGTCAACTGGACAGAATTAAGCGCATCTTTTGAAGCAGCGATCGCCAAATTCGGCAGCATCGACATTGTCATCGCCAATGCGGGGATAATGGAGTCTCACCCTGTATTCGATTTAGATGCAGTGGATAAAGATGGGCGTCTCCTCGAGAACGAGGATGCAGGAAGGGTGATTGACGTCAATTTAAAAGGGACTTTGAACAGTAAACCCTTCCTACCTCCTATTCCCTTGATCGCCTAATCAAGCTGGGCTAATTATATTCCAACAGCACTGCGTCTAGGACTTCATTATATGAAATCAGATCCCGAGGGATCAAACAAGTCAATTCTCCTTGTCGCATCGACGTCGAGTTACTTTGGCGGAACAGGGGTGGGCGCCTACATCGCTTCGAAGCACGGGGTTTTGGGGCTCTTGCGGGCGTCTCAAGATGTTGCTCGCAAAAATGGAGTTCGGGTTAATGCTGTTGCGCCGTTCTTTACGCCTACTCACATCACTGCGGGATTTTCAGAGAGATGGGGTCAGGCAGGCCTTGAAAGAAATACTCCGGATGGCGTGGCTGAGGCTATCGCTTTGGTTGCGTCGGACTCGGCGCGGCAGGGCCATTGCATTTTGGTATGCTTTCCAATCGACCGTGAATTTTTGATAATTTTGAACTGACATGTCGTCTTAGGTTGCTGGGAGATATCTCCGGGAACTTGAAGAAACCAGAACAAAGTTGTTCAGCTCGTGGTTGGGTGAGGAAGTCACTGAATTCATGGCGAGCGCAATGCAATTCCTTGTTAGTATTGGGGGCTACGTGCTACCTAAACGTTGACATATTGTGATTTTTCCCTTCCAGGGTTGGGACTGCATTCAATATCTCGTATCCCAGTCGGAAATCAAACACCGTATAGGGAGTCCAGGAGATACCCTTAAATGAGTCGATGTGCCTATACACGGGGTAGCGTAGAGACGCGTCTGTGTCCGATTCCCAACGCGAATCAATCTTATTCTATAACATTTTAGTCACGAGTATAGCATCCCGCGTCGACGCTTTGTCTTTCTGAGGTCACACAGAGAGATTCCGGTGCTCAAACCTGGAATGTTCTCGGGGACGGTGCGGCTACAACGTCAGCCAACGCAAGGGATGAGGGGGAATGTCGACAACTCCAAGGCACTTTTGGTCCTTTAACCCATCATTCTCAGGGATTTGACTTAGATTAATCCCCGCGATACTGTAGAAAGGTCTTTCAATCTTCTCTGAGGTAAGAAAATCTGATCTCAAACCTATCACCGTGCATTTACCATCCCCTTGTTTCTTGGAATCCATCCAAGCACCTCCTTTCAAGTTTAGCGGCCAAGGGAGGAACTCCTATATACAATGACTATATCTCCTATCCCGCTTTTCGGTAGCTCGTGCCTATGTAGATATGATTTGTCCGACAGATTTCCTTCACTTGCGACTGATCTCTCACAGTGCCCACGGTTATAATTTGCCAGATACCCCGGATCGGAACTACATACCATCGCACGTCAATACGCACCACTCTTTCAAATGGGACGACGTTCAATTTCCTCCGAAATCTTTGACAATGAGTCTGTAATTGAATTCGGTGTGCCGAACAAAACAATCGAGGATGTGAAATCCCCTCCAGCAGGTCTGGGTCTGGGGAGCTCAGTACAACTTTTTGATATCGAACATAGCACAGTCGTTGAACAAGAACGAATAGTCGGAATACAACAATGGCTTGTCTTTGTTTGCATCATTATATTGGCAGTTATGGACTCGTTCAATGCGACTATCTTGATCCCGGCCATTCCTGTGAGATTGTCTTAATGTTTTGCGATTATTTCGATCATGACTGACAGAAAATCATATTAGGACCTTGCAAACACTTTCAGCATGTCTTTAGCCAGTACTTTCTGGGCCTCAACAATATACCTTATGTTCAGCGCAGCAAGTCACCTATATTTCACCATGTTGAGCGAAGTATTCAACCACGGGCCCGTATGGATATTAGCAGTCTTGTTCGCAACTATCGGCACCGGGGTCTGCTGCGGCTCACTGAGTCTCTCTGAGTTGATCGTCGGTCGCATGATCCAAGGTATCGGTGGCGGTGGTGCAATGGGTCTCTGTTTCGTGGCAATGAAAGAGTATTCACCAGAAGCTATTCATTCGCGATACTCGTGTTATATTTTACTCATGCGAATGGGTGGAGCAATGCTAGGTCTGGTATGCGGTGGTCTTTTCATGGATCACGGACACTGGACATGGTCATTTTACTTCAATTTCGTCTTCTGTGCCCTGGGCCTATTGGGGATCCCGTTCGCAGTGGATTTGCGTGCTTCGAAACATGTACCCCTTCGCAAACTGCGCACTCTGGATTGGACAGGTGTGACCATGGCTTTTTTTGGTTCCGGGGTCATTCTCGTTGGTCTCTCCTGGGGTGGTGTTTCGTACCTTTGGTCGCAGTGGGAGACTATCGTCCCCATTGTGCTTGGAGTTGTTGCCATCTTGGCTTTGGGTCTCTATGAGTTCAAATGGGCTTTGCATCCGCAGTTTGGGCGGAGAGTGTTTCGCTCGAAAATGATGATAATGACATACTTGGGGTGCTTTTTGCATGGCCTTGTGGTAAGTACCTGCACATTGCTCCATGTTTTCTCGTACTGATATCTCAATTTAGTTCTTTTGCCACCTGCAGTTCTTTGCTCTTTACTTCATGTCCGCGCATTATATGTCCGCAACGCTTTCTGGGATGGCGCTGCTTTCCTTGATTGGACTTGCTATCGGCCCTGTGGCAATCGTCGGCATGATTCTTGCCAGGGAAAAGGAATGTACCCAGTGGATCATATCTGCAGGATGGATTCTAGTCGTTCTCACAAGTGGGTGCTCGATTCTTTTGGACAGTGAGACTCCCACAATTGCTTGGGTTCTCTTGTTGTTCACAGCTGGGCTTGGGCACGGTCTTCTGCTCTCAAGCTATAACGTTCGCGTCCGGAACATGCCCAAGGATGAGGATACCCCACCTTCCATCCTACCAACAACAATGGCATATTACATGAGAGCTTGGGGGTGGGCATTTGCTATACCTGTCGGGGGTAGTGTGTTGCTCAACTCCCTTGGCAACGGCCTGGCCGATGTTGGATTGAATCGAAGTTTGATCAATTCAGCAAATGGGCATCTCATGTTGATGAAGAATTTCACTCTGGCAGATCAACAACAAGAAGCGGTTAGTATTGTTTCCGTTGCTGCGTTCCGGACATTATGGGGGGTCATCACTGGCATTGCAGTTCTTGGGGGCCTCTCGTCGGCTTTTCTGTGGCGAAAGAATTCCAGAAAGTAATATAGTTCATAGTACTCCGGTCAAATTGACCACTTTCTGAACATATTGATCAGTGCAATCTTCGGCCAATGTCCTTTACCCGCATAGCAATGTTGACACAATAAAGATGTTTCAATTCACACGCTAAAGAACAATTGATGATAAGAATGAGCACTTCGGAATGCTAGAATAAGATAGGAAGCAAAGGCCATGCAGTCACTTCTCGTCTCGCGGTTCAGGGGACAGCAAATTTCACTTGACGCTCATCTCGTTTGCTTTGCCCATTCAGGAACAACAAACTCTCTCCTTCCCTGAATCTTCCAACCACGGAGCCTATCCTTCCCAAGCAGCTCGAGTGTTGTTTTCTCCACAATGCTGTACTGCCCTGAATCATCGCGGTCGAAGTTGAAAGGTAGTTTCAGTGACGCTGGCGGGTTGGTGATAACGCGTGGGTGTCGCAGACTGTTGACGGCGACCGAGTGACACGTCAACGGGTGCATGAGAATCACATCGCCGACATCACCGGTCATTTCGTGGAACTCGCTGCAATTCTGAACAATATCAGAATAGAAGGGTGTGTCAATCGGGTTTCCGTCAGGTTTTTGACCGCGAGGTAGCATATAAGGCGACACTCCCTCGGGGTGGTCGTACTGAATCGGGTCAGGGCCAAACGGTCATAGTTAATGTATTTTCCAACTCACCAGGTGCTGGGCAATGGCCTTGGTGGCATCAGAGCAAACCATGGTGCCACCTGCACGCTCTTGAATGCTCGTAAACAGTGGAACGACCAACAAGGCTTGTTCAGGCGAATCCAGGAAGTGAATGAAAAAGTCTCCATCGACGTGCCAACCAGGCAGATCTGCAGGGCTCGGCCAGGTACCCTCTGTTTCAGGTGAGCCAAGATTGACGATAAACGCGTCGTTCCAGGTAGCTGACTCCGGGGCAACACGATCCTCACCACCGAGAAGCTGACACATGGCAGCCCATGCCTTCGGGGCAAACGCCTTGATGGGCATGATCTTGGTTTCGTCCATGTGAGTTATTTCCTCGGTCCAGGTTGACTTGTCTGTGGGCGAGAAACCGAGCCTTTCCCATACACCACCGGCCCATCTGTCAGCTTGCTGCTGTGAAAAGCACTGAGGCACGCGGACGAATCCATGACGCATGAAATGCCCGATTTGCTCTTCAGAAAGCACGGGGCTTGGTTGGGGTTCCATTTGGTGTTGAATCTCAGAGCCAGCACTGTGAAACGGGAACATTGGAAGCAAATACTACTTCGGCTTTGCAGCAGAAGTGGCAGTTTGCTCACAGGGAAGGCACTCAGACGGTCTTTTTGTGTTATCAGATTCGCGTCATCCGGTGCCAAATCCTCACTTTCCTAATTCATCTGGTCTTTCCCTCTGTGAGGGTAGCGAAAGAGTTAATTCCAAGAGCCTGGGATTGGAAAGATTGAACACTGACAAAATCTAGAATAACAATACTTGATTTTACTAGGGGCTCGTCTAGTAATATAGGTATCTTGAAATGACTTGGAGAAATCTGTACAGATTCAGGGTTAATGCTATAAAGCACCTGGGCAGAGAGGTGGTGGAGTCAGGCCAAAATCAGGCACCAAGGGTGTCATGTCGATGCATCAATCCCCTACTTAAGTATCTTTGCAGCTTTGTATCTTTACCCTCGGAGGTTTGAAGGAAGGACGTATTAATCAATACTAAGGACCACGTAAATGAACTTATGGAAGGCTCACCTAGCGATAATCTTGAGGTCATGGCGAAGGGCAATCATGGAGTAGTTTGCGTGCATACATCCCGAAAGATCTCGGTTTGATGGGAATCTCTGCAGTTTGCAGGTGCCTGAGGCGTTCTTAAGTCAGTCTACAATTAATCCATGCATCGTATGAGAAACCCGTTGGAATATGGAAAATCATGTTCTGCTGGAACCCCAGACCCGCAGTCTAGTAGGTAACCCCCATTTCTCCCCCCTTCCCCTCCTTCTTCCTCTCTCTCTCTCTCCTGGCTACAGAGTATTTGAATCGATCTTTTCTGTTCACTTTTTCTTTTGTCACTGGGCTCAAGACTTTATCCAATTTTACAGCTGAACGGGACCTGTGCTCAAATCCTTGTGTGTTTGTGTCAGCTTCCGGCTAAATAGCACGCCACTGTCGGACACGAGAAGTGAAGACTAGCGAAGAGCCAGTCTCCCCGCAAATTAAGAGACAGCCAAGACTTTTTCGCTACTTGGCATCACGAGGTCTCCGTTCCTTGCCAGATCCCAGGCTAATCCAGTTGCTGAATTGGGCACGGAGTATGTGTCAAGTGGAACCCTTAACCTCTTTGTCCATTTTGCAAAGTTAAATCCAACATATACGAGATTTTCGATGTGGGAATCTCAAATCAACACGGAACAAGCATGAACGATTTGCCTCTCTGGCTCTCTGGTGGGCCTCGGCCCGCTCCCTCGATGTGGGGGACGGGCATTTCTAACAGGGTCCAGAGAGGGATGTACTACGCCGGATATGCAGCAAGTGCAATGCCCACTCAAGAATCATCGAATCCAAGTTCTTTTGCGCATTTTCACTCGCCAATTACATTGCCCAATGGCGGCTTGGGGTCTGTTAAATTAGCTGCACCCGAAGCCAGGGCAACAATGTGACTATGCTAAGACATTTAGGGCATGGCGGGCTTGACACTTACCATCTCGGCTAGTCAACACATAATAGGCCTTTTTTGGCCTGGGCGCTTTGAGTGATCTATCCAACCGTCCACCCGTGTACCACAAGTTGCTCCCTTTACCCTATTTGCTGTGACTCAGCCGTCAAATCTGGGGAAGGCTATTGACCCAAGCAACCTGGCCAAGCCATCATTCGAGATTAGCCGGTTGATGTTGACCTGTGAGCTTCATGATGGCAAATTTCGATCGCTTAAAATCACTGGGCATCCCCGTCATTCCAGCGAACATTCCTCTATTCTGTGCTATAAGCCCCTGGTCAAATCCAATCCTCTTTGTTATATTGTCCGTCTAAGAAGGGCATCCACACATCATGGGTATAGCCGTCGGAGCATCGACTCTGAATACCGATGCAGCTCAAGCTGAGAAGCCTGAGTTGGAGAAGGTTAACTGGTGGCATGAGCCCGGGTTGCGAAAGCTCTACTTCTGGGCTGCCGTCCTTTGCGTTGCGTCTGCGACTACTGGTTACGATGGGTTGGTTCATTTGATTCACGTTAATATCGATATCTGTTTCGCTGACATCTACTAGCATGATGCTCAATACCTCTCAGAACTTGGACGCTTGGCAAAACTACTTCAATACGCCCACTGGATCCGAATTGGGATTGATGAATGCAATCTATCAGATTGGGAGTCTCGTCAGTTTTCCCTTTGTGTGAGTCTCGTTTCCAGATCATGTCACGGAAGCTCGCTAATTTCCTAAGTCCTTTCCTCGCTGATCGATGGGGTCGCAAGCTTCCTATCTTTGTGGGCTGCTTGTTGATGATCCTCGGTGGCTTGTTAGGAACTTTCTGCAACGGATATGGCATGTACGTCGCCGGTAGACTTTTGCTCGGCATTGGAAACAGTCTGGCACAAATGGCCTCGCCGATTCTGTTGACAGAGATCGCCCACCCGCAACACCGTGGAAAGGTCACTACCATTTATAACTGTTTATGGAACTTGGGTGCTCTTGTTGTTGCCTGGCTAGCATGGGGAACAATGCAGATCCACTCAGACTGGTCATGGCGTGTCTTGACCCTCCTGCAGATCTTCCCAGCGGTTATCCAACTTGTTTTCATTTACTGTGAGCTCCATGGAATTTGCAATTATCTCTCTCGATCTTTCTGCTAATTATCAACAGGGGTCCCGGAATCTCCTCGCTGGCTTGTTTCCAAAGAACGCTACGAGGAAGCACTGAGCACACTCGCTTACTACCACGGAAACGGCGACCAGAACAACACCACCGTTCAATTTGAGTATCGTGAAATTAAGGAGACCATTAGTCTGGAGATGCAGTACAAGAACAACAGCAGCTACCTTGATTTCATGAAGACCAAGGGCAACCGATATCGTCTTGCGCTCCTCATTTCGCTTGGTATCATCTCTCAATATTCTGGAAATGCCCTTTTCAGCAACTATATGAGCTTGATCTACAACAGTATGGGTATTACTGATCAGAATAAGAAGATTCCGGTATGTTCTCATGGCCCCTGGAAAATTCATCCAACTAATGATTCTAGTTGAACGGCGGACAAACATTGCTGAGTCTAATTGTCAGTCTGTCATGTGCGTTCTTTGTTGACCGGTTTGGGCGACGACTTCTATTCTTGGTTTCAACAGTTGGTAAGTAACCACGGTAGCAAAAGTGACCTTCTAAAGTGCTAATGATCTTCATTCAGGCATGGTCCTCATGTTCCTTGCGTGGACCATTGTTTCCTCCGTCTACGAACGAACCCAGGATGTCAAAACCACCGGCTATCCCCAGGTCGTCTTCGTTTGGCTCTTCTCGGTCTTCTACGCAATCGCCTGGTCGGGTCTGCTCGTCGCCTATGCTCTTGAGATTCTCCCTTACCGTCTGCGTGCCAAGGGAATCATGATCATGAATCTGACTGTACAGGCATCTTTGGTCCTTGGAAAGTATGTTATTAATACAATCCCCCAACACTCTATTTTAAGCATACTGATCTTATTAGCTACACGAACCCGATTGCATGGGAGAATCTTCCTCACCACTGGAATCTGTCGCTGATCTACACGATCTGGATTTTCATTGAGCTCCTGTTCGTTTACTTCTTCTACGTGGAAACTCGTGGTCCCACTCTGGAAGAGCTCGCAAAGATCTTCGACGGCGATGATGCGGCTGTCGCGCATGTTGATCTACAACAAGTCGAGAAGGAGATTCATGTCACCGAGAAAGAGACGACTGGTTATCGGGAGCGTGTCTAATTCTGTGCTTGTGGTTTTCTCGCGTTCGGCATAATTTGATACTTACTCTTCCCGAATAATAATATTTTCGATGGTTATATCTGATGAGTAGCCTCAGCCCTCGCGTTTGCTGCACTTGCAGTAATGCCACTGATTTTCATTTATGGAGAATGGTGGCATAAATCTAGACAGCCGCCTGGGCATCAACCAACTAAAATGTTTGATCTATCATGTAGCCACACACTGACGGAGGTAATATCACGAATAGCTGATCGAAATAGGATGGCGTGATGATTTCAAATTGGCTTGATGCCCTCATCCTCGGGCTGAGCTACTATACGAGATTCCTACATGGCGTTGACGGGCGCCATGCTCCGCCCCCATGCCGATACGATGGCCGGTGCGAAATGAGAATTACTGTTTTCCTTGGGGAGAATGCTTATTTTTAATGATAAGCTCCATGTTAAGATGCTAATTTTGGCCAAGGCAAAGGAGCCGCAGAGCGAGAGCGAGAGCGAGGAGATGCTCTAAGCCCCGAGGAACACATCCACAACCATAGGCTTGATGACACAGTGCAGAACTTCTTGATGCCCAAATGGGAGAAGTCAAGTGTATCCAAAGGACTCGATGTTCTATTTCCATCGTACCTTCCTGCGTCCACTCCTTCCCTATAATTGCCTACATCCCTCAACTTCCTCTGTCTCTCGCTCTCCTCTCTGCATTCTGCTCTTCATTTTCATCCGTCTTTTACTCACCCACTCATTCACAAGTATATTCTTGTTAAGTCTCTTTATTCAGATTACACTTTCCGAGATTTTCCGCAGGCGTTGTCAAAATGCGCTTTCTTCACCTTGCTATCCTCTCGGGCTTAGCATGCTTATCCTTCGCGGCCCCAATCACAAATTCTACCATTCCTCGAATCCTCCCTAATGGCTTGCCAGTTCCAAGTCCGAGTGAGCTAGAGTTGATTGAAGACAGAGCTCATGGAACTCTGCCCAACGGACCTCCTCCACCCAGCATCAGTGAAGGAGGGCTGACCAACCTCAAACTGGTGGCATTCAATGAGCTGTTTGAGGTGGCTTTCTTTCATGAACTCATCACGAACATCACCGACAAGGTCCTGGGTTACCGCTTCTCAAATGAAGATGATTATTACTTTGTTCTTCGTGGCTTGAAAGCTATCTTGGCGGTATGATATGAGCTCGGGTCTTCTTCCGGACGACGATCGCTAATTTTCTTCTCTCTCACAGCAAGAGGAGCTACACGTCCTTGATGCTAACAATGCTCTTGCTCACTTTAGTATCGATCCCATCGAGCCATGCAAGTACAATTTCCCCGTCCAGGATTTCGATTCCGCCATTCTTCTGGCCAGCACCTTCACAGACGTGGTTCTTGGTACTCTGCAGGACGTCGTGGAGCGCTTCGCTATTGGTGGTGATTTTGGATTGTCGCGCGTGGTCTCATCAATCATCGGACAAGAGGGTGAACAGCAGGGTTGGTTCCGCATCATGCAGGGAAAGATCCCTAGCGAACTGCCATTCCTGACAACCAGTGACCTAAACTTTGCGTTTACGGCAATTCAAAGCTTCATTGTTCCGAACAGTTGTCCGAACATTGGCTCTATTCCACTCGAAACACTCGAACCGTTGAATGTCATCAGGCCTCCGACTGCGAAGACCGGGAACATCATGGTATCTTTCTTCGACCATCATCACGAGACCGTTGAAAGCATCCTGTGGATGGTCTACATCAATCAGCAAAACGTCCCCGTTGTTGAACCTCTGCATGTCATCTCCCGAGAAGACAATGAGGTCGTTGCCGAGGCTTTATTTCCTTGGGACGCATATCAGATGAACGGACTGACTTTTGCTGTGGTTACTGCGACCGAGGGACCCTTCGCAAATGCATATACCGTGGCTAAGGCTACTATTGCTGGTCCAGGTATTTTCATCATCAACTGATTGATGCTGTTAGTCCTGTGTCGGTTTTTGCGCGATTTGCACATACACTTATCATTATTGCCGACCTAACCTATGGCCTGTGAGCGCAGTATATTACATATTGGGCGAATGAATACCAGTCTTCTTCTCAATGAAAACTTGAAACCGCTCGTTACTCTTCTTACCTTTCCAATTTCCCATGGTAACATTTGCACTCACACATAGACTACGATGATGAGTCCCTAGTACCGACTCTTAGCCCAGCCTTGTGACCACCCTTTTTAATCTACTCATCTATAAAAGCAGCTCTAAAGTTGATAAAGCTAACTCACGAGCCTTGGAGATAGAAAAGTCCAAATGGAAAAAGTATTGTTCAAGGGATAGACAAGAAGAGAAACAGACGACTAATCAATACACACACCAAAATAAATAGTAAATAAATACCCAAAAAAAACAGGCAAATATCCCAAGGCAAGTCACAGCATGCCAGAAGCTAAATCAATTAGCCTAGCTGAATTTACAGCTTACCCTGTCCAGCGTTGGCAGTAACGCTGGAGACAACAGTGCCGTAAGCAGAAGCAGAAGCAATGTTCTTGCCAGCAAAGTTGGAAAGGAAGTTAGTATCAGCCTGGTTGAAGGTACCGGAAGATCCGAATCCGTTAACCTGGCAGACACGGCCAAGGTAGGAGCTGCACTTGGCGTTGGTGGTGGTGTCGGGGGAGGCGAAGAGCTGGCCGGAGATGGGGGTCTCGACGACGGTGGGGATGTTCTGGAAGACGTTGCCCTCGGCGAGGACGTAGCCACCGGAACCGATCTCAAAGGCGTGGCCGGAGTTGGAGTACCAGTAGTTGTTGACCTGGGTCTGGGTTAGAGAGGAGGTTTTGGGGTTTGATGGGTTGACTTACGGCGTGCAGGAGAGTGTTGCCCTGGACCTTGGGGGAACGACCGCTGGTGTGGTAGATGTAGTTGCCCTTCATGGTGACGAGATCGCTGGATCCGTCAAGGTAGATACCCCAGTAGTGGTAGCCGTCGCAGGTGGCGGAGTAGTCGCTGACTCCGTTGATGAAGCTGTTGGAGATGGTCACGCGCTTGGAGGCGTTGGTGCCGAGGACGATGTGCTGGCGGGCAATGCGAGCAGTGGTGACGTGGTCAATCCAGACCATGTCGGCGTTGTCGATGGTAATGGCATCACCTCCCCAGACGTACTTGGGGTTGATGTCGGTGATGGCAACGTTCCTGTTGAGCTTGTTAGGGTCTGTTCCTATAACCCTAATGTGTTCTCGGGATACTTACTGGATGATGACGTTGCTGGCACCGCTGACGATACGGAGACCCTTGCCCTTGATGACACCGGCAGATCCAGATCCAATGATGGACTTGTTGGACTTGACGGTGATACCGAGAACACCGGCATTGTCGCTAAGAATGGTTAGTATTCAGACCTTGTCGTGGAATGATTCGATACATACTAGCTGACGGAAGCAGAAGGAGCGGAGGACTCGTAGTTGTTGCACCAGTTGTCCTTGTTGATGGCAAGCTGGCAAGCAGAGGCAGTACCCCAAGGAGCACAACCAGTGGCGGAGGTAGTACTAAAGAGATGATCATGTCAGTCCGATTTCATCTTCCACAAGACGATCAACAACTCACCCCTCAGTACCACGGAAGTCGAAGGTCTTGGTAAGGACAATGGTACGAGCAGAGCTGTCACCAAGGTACGAGACCAGCTCGGCAGTGGTGCTAGGGTAAACAGCAGCGGCGGAGCCACCACCAGTAACGCCCTTGGCGAAACCCTCAGCAGCGCCAGAAACACTGACGGCAGCGGCTTGAGCAGCGAGAGCTGCGGCGATAGCGAAGAACTTCATTTTGATAACTTGATACTTCTCAGAAGATGTCAAGTAGTTGGAATGAATGAAGATGGGCGGAAGAAAACGAGGGCGCAGGCACTGATCTTATATATAGTGTTGATCAGTCTTCTAGCGTCGAATGTGAGTCTCGTAGCTCGAGCGGCTAAGACAGCGACGTTTGAGGATCCGTCTCCACAGCCGGACAATCTCCTGGTTCATTTCCACGATTGAAGACATGGTGAAGCAGCCGTCGACCCGGCGGAGAGACCGAAACCCTACTCGTAGGCATGGGTCACACCTTGGCCGGACATGAGAATCCACAATTTTGCGGAGAAATGGATATAGAACCAGGGCTTGCTGGTTTCCAGGGGTAAATCAGACACAGATTCGGTGGAATATTTTCTGGCAGACCGGGATTTCCATGAGACGCACCAATAGGGGCGAAATAAGCTGTCACGACTGGCGCATTGCTGCAGAAAAGAATTCCAGGAATGGGAACTCGACCCAATGTGATTGTGAGCAATAGTACGGAGTAAAGTTAGAGCCAATGCAAGAGTGTTTCATGCAAGAAGCATTTCCCCACCGTAGCCTGTTCGGATCGGGGTCTTTACTCGGATGGGTTGGTCGCCGGGCCTCCCAACTGCTTCGCTCAATTTCACCTGTCAGCCCATTTTTTGCAATTATTCATCAGACTCAGTCTTCAGTGGGTTAGCTGGTCCGGTATGAGCTCTTCTGATTCAGGTTCGTTTCGAACGCAAAAAGCCGAAGATTCTCCTGGGCTTGGCGAAACAGTACTCGAGCAGTTCTTGATCGTCACGTCCATGCTCGGAATTGATCTTTTGCATCAATCAGATTAAAGTATTCAAACAAACACCGACGATCAGCCATGAAGATCAAGAAGATCCCAAGTTGGACGTTAGCGCACGGTCGAGATCCACTGGCAATTCTTATTCCGCGCTACTCCTGAGCATTCTACTCGTAAAGTTCTTCTACGAGTACGAGTTTAGAGTGCCACGGCAATTTCGGATGTCTTGAGCTGCCATATTAATTGCTATCCAAGTGAAGTTTTTTTTTCATGATCTACACCTCTAATACCCTTTTTGGAATGACACCGGCTTCCCACGGAATCATTCGTGGCGCAGGAGTACAGTGCACATACGAGTAGTGCTCTTAGAGATTACGCCGAGCCACAGCAATAACTTTAGAAAGAAGCGGTCACGAATTCTCATGTCCGCGGAGAGTGGCAGAGATTACAGTTGCATGCAAGTTTGCAAAAAGGGGCTAGTCTAACCAGCTAATCCTAGTGCTTGTTTCACAGGGTATCCATTGATGAGTAGTCTAAATCATTAGTAATGTGTGATATGTGATATACAAAATTGGTAATTTCGAAAACATATACAATCAAATCGCTGCTTCGGGGCCGTTCCCCTATTTTACATGATAACAGGCAAGTTGCGCTCAAGGTAGCCTCTCCACTGGGGGAGGGCGCGCTCCCACTTGGGGCCGGACTGGCTCTTCAGGTCCTCGATGGCACTGGCATACTTGATCAGAGTAGGTTCAGAGAACGCGGTGTTCATCAAAGCAAGTCCGAAGGGCATTCCTGACTCGCTGTCGGTACCGGCAGGCAGGGTGATGACGGGGTAACCAGCCTGAGCGGCGATCTGAATGCTCTGGGCCACATCGGGGGGAACGAGAAGACCGTCCAGCTTGGTACCGTTGTGGTTCAAGGCAGCATCAATACCCTCCTCACGGGTGGTGCGATGGCAGAACGCCAAAGCCTGGAAGTAGGTCTCGTCCATGACACCCTTGCTCTCCAGGGAGGCGAGCAGACCGTCCTGGCCAGAGCCGAAAGCGGGGTGGATACCGGGCAAGCCACCTTCGGAGCCGTAGTTGTCGATGTTATACTGGACGAGGTCCTCGACGGTGCGCACGTTGGTGTTGTTGACCTCGGACAGGTAGTCGCGCAGGTTGTTGTAGAAATCGACCTTGATGTAGGAGTACTCGGACTCGTTGGCAAAGCCGCGGGTGGAGCCGTAATCCCAGTTCCAGCCGTCGGGGGAGACAATTTGCTTGTAGTGGGGCAACTCGGTGCCGTTGATGATAGTAGCACCGGCAGACTTGATCAGCTCGATGAGCTCCAGAAGCTGGGCGTTCTGCTCGGCGGTGTTGAATGCCCAGAAGGACTCCCAGGGCAGACCGAAAACGGCACCCTTGAGGGCATCCTTCTTGCTCAAAAACTGAGTGTAACCTCCCTTGGGGGTGAGACCCTCCTGAGCAAGGGTGTAGTTGTCGCGGGTATCAACACCATAGATTGCATCGAGGGTGTAGACAGCATCACGAACAGTCTGTGCGAAGGTACCGATAGTGTCCTGGTGCGCGGACTCGGGAATGACACCGGCACGGGAAGTCAGACCAACAGTGGGCTTGATGCCGACAATGGCGTTTCTTTGCGCAGGGTTGATGACACTGCCATCGGTCTCTGTTCCAAGGGCAATTGGAACCAGGTTGGCACCAACCGCAACACCAGGGCCAGTGCTGCTACCACCGGGGTTGACGGTGAAGTTGTAAGCACTACGGCATTGACCACCGCGGGCAGTGAAGCCTTCGGAGTAGTTGTTGGAGCGCATGTCAGCCCATTCGGAAAGGGCACCCTTGCCCAAAAGGAGAGCGCCGGCCTTACGCAGACCGTTGACAACATAAGAATCGCGAGGCACCACGTTACCAAGCAGAGCCCAGGATCCAGCTGTGGTCTCCATGCGGTCCTTACTGGCGATATTGTCCTTGACAATGAAAGGAATTCCGTGGAGGGGACCACGAACCTTACCCATGGAGCGCTCAGCGTCCAGCTTTTGGGCGATGGAGAAAGCATCGGGGTTCAGCTGCAAGATGGCACTGCAAAAAAAGTTAGTCGAGGTTCAAAAATCCGACGCGAGGTCTTTGACATACTTCAGATAAGGTTGAGTCTGGTGAATGCGGTCGAGGTAACACGCCAGCAACTCAACGGTAGTGAAGGTACCATTTGCCAAGCGCTCTTGGATTTGGTCAACAGTGGCCTCTTCCAGCTTGAAGCCCTGGCAACGGCGCATGGGGAATTGGGAAGCCCCTGGGGCTCCCAGGCGAGGGAAATCATATTGGTAGGGGCTGTTCAGGATCTGAGATTCGACCAGAATGTCCGTCTCAGTGGCAGATTGCGGGAGAGCAACAACCGAGCTTGCCAAGGCAAGGCCGCTCAACAAGGTCACTAAAGGCGCCATGATGGTGTATATTATTAGAGAAGACCCCACCAAAATACCATGTGGCAGCGATGATCTTTTTGGGGGGTTCGTGAGATGTTTATATTCGCCCTGTGCTTGTCGGCCTGCAGGTTACCATCGTGGGTCTTGAAGCGCCCCCCTTGGCCCCCTTGGCCAATGACTAAGTTTGGCCCTCTTTCGCCTGAACTTTAGTAGAATTCTATTCGCTTAAACGCGAGCTCCTTCGCCGGCAATTCACATCTTAATTGATGCTTCTACGGTGTTCTAGTTTATTGCTTCTGGGCGACTATTGACGGTTGTCTCATGCGAACGCCCACTGCACCAATCAAGGAGCTAGGGCTAAGCTTGTTATCTCAAGTTAAAGGAAATACCGTGCCATTAATGGCTATGCAATATATTAATCTACGCCGAGGTGCGTTGCCGCACCACCGACCTGCCTAATTGCACGTTAGCTTGAATCCCGCAGAATCTGCAGACTCCATCAAGAACCGTCGGAACCGAGTTGGGCCCGTACGATCGCACGATTTAGACCCACTAAGGGCATTTTTACTGGCTTTCAGCTTCCTCAAGGTGCTCCCGTCGTAAAAGCTCTGGAACTAGCCGGGTCGCTACTCGTACGAGTATGTACATACCTTGTACTCGTAAGAGGAAACCATATCCAGAGGTTCACTAGTGCGACTTCAGGATTTCATTTAATTCCAAAGCCTATGAAGTGCATTGCAATAACAGTCTAGCACTACCTAAGTATGGATCTAGTCTCATCCATTGGCACCCGGCATACGTATGCGTTCCGATGGACAGATCTGTATCGACTTAACCCTGCATATGCATTGACTAGCATATCTTTGTTGTTCCCGAGTTTAGCCCTACAGGTTCTACTCGTAAGTTCCAGGGATTTTATGGTTCATCGGCTTGTTATTCACAGCTTCCAAGGTTTGATTCTCTTAATTGCCTCAAACTCAGTAATTGATGTTCCTTAATGGTCGTGGTGGATTCTTTTTCCTTTTTTTTTTTTTCTTTTTCGCCTCCGGGCCTTGGTTCATGGCTCCACAGGATCAAGGCTGTTTTGGATCTAGAGGGCACTTCACATCAGTCTCATCCGTAGGAGTGTTCTCGTTCGCCAGAAAAGACCTCGGTCTTGGATCTGGTGGAATTTGACCCCCACTACCGCTTCAACTTTCCGTTCCGTCGTACCGCACTCGATGAAGAATCTCAATCATCTGTAACTACGAGTACGAGTAGCCCAGTCAATGGGTGTATTGTCACGTAATGGCCTCAATGGAGAGTTCTCGCAGCGCTCACGGATTTTCCGAATGGACCACGTCATTCGAGGAAAACGCCTGGTAAACGCCTGGTAAACGCCTGGTAAACGCCTGGTAAACGCCTGGTAAACGCCTGGAATAACACAATTAGGGGAGTGGAAAATTAATTAATTAAGTCTTTTGGTACTCGTATGCGCATTTTAACTTTTCGGTCTTTGATTACTGGACGTAATAAATCGTGTGCTTCTATGGAACCCATTCGCACATGCTTGATGCAATAATATGGCCCAGATCCCCATGCCATCTTCTTCCTTTCGCATGAGTCTGCAATGTCTCGTTGACCTTCCAAATTACTATATCATGTCACTCTTTTGAACGTTCTGCAATGACTATACCCTCCGATATTCTGGCTGCTGATGCAGCAGGGCGCATTCCGAAGGATGTCTCCCTGGAATTCCTGGCGCAATCCCAAGATAAATCAGCCATCGTTGGAATTGTATTCATGGTCTGTTTTACGGGCCTTTTGATGATCGTGCGTTTATATGCCCGGCTCTTCATTGTAAAGAAGATCGGCTTGGATGATGCATTGGCCATCCTCACACTGGTATGTCCACTATCCACCCCCAGATCTGCACGTGTCCACATTAATCTAGAGATCCTTCGTGGGAGGTCTTCAAATAATATGGGCTTGCAATTGATATAACACAATAGACACTAACGATGTCTCTCTAGCTGCTGTACATCGTGTTTGTCGTTCTATCCATCGTCCTCATTAACCTGGGAAGCGGCCGGCACATGGAATACATCCAATATGTGCTATCACTTCCAACAGTCCGGGATACAGAAATTTTGGATTTCGTCGCCCACATTCTCTACACAACAGCACTTTTCCTATGTCGCCTTTCAGGTCTGGCCTTCTACTACCGACTCAGTGTACGCTCAACAAAGTTGCACCTGAGCATCCTCATTGCAGCCCCTCTCCTTTTCGCCGCATTCCTACCGCAGATCTTCCTCTTGATCTTCCACTGCAAACCAGTCACCGGTCTATGGCCGTACGAATGGCAACCAGAGCCTAAAACCTATACATGTCTGTCATGGGGCTTGGTGTACTCCGTTAACTCGGGAATATCGCTCGCCTGCGACGTGATGATGTTCATCCTCCCAGCGATGCTGATCAAACAACTGCACGTCTCAATGAACAAAAAGATCAAACTTTCCATCGTCATGTTCCCTGGTGTCTTGTCAGTATCCCAATTTCGCAACATCATTTGAAAAAAACCCAACTAACACCATCCAGTGTAATCGTCATATCCGCAGTCCGCGTCTGGCTCGTTGCAAGAGGCCAATGGGAGCCCGATGGAAGTTGGGCATACAACCCAATGTTATGCGTTGAAAATGCCGAAATCGCAGCAACCCTCGTCGCCCTCTCAGTTCCAGCACTGAAGCCCGTCTTCGGCTCCCTCTTTGCCCACCTGACAGAGTACACGTCGAGTCATACCCGGTCTCGGTCCACGAAGCTTCGCAGCCATGGATTCGGACACTCCAAGACCGCGGCTAGTGGTGCTGCGTCCAGTAACAGGGATAGCAAACGCTTGATCAACTGGTCCAAAATTGGCAAAGATGATTATGAAATGATGCCTTCCCAGGTCTCGGTCACTAGAGAGGTCAGGGGTAATTCTTCGGAAGGGAGGGAGGGGTCGATCAGTCCTGGGATTAAGGTGACTGATGAGATTAATATCAGTCGGGAGGAGGACAGGAGGCCTGGGAGGGCGATTTCAACGGAGACTTGAGACCCGTGCCCAGGTGTTCATCATAGATCCATATAGACCATAGACTTAATTATCAAAAGCTCTTTCATTCCAAGTCGATTATGGAAACGCCCATGTCCAGGTTCACGTGTTTTGATCTTGACCGCGGGTTCTGAAGTCCTGAAGTCTGCCCAAGTGTGGGTTCCCATGCGGAGTATGTCAGGGTGTGATCGGTGGCCGTAAGATATATATCGAGGGGTTCAGATGAAACAGGACCTCAGGCACCAGGGTTTCGACGTGTTTTTGGGGATCAAACACACCATGTTAATGCTCAGATGACGCATTTTCGTTCCAAAGCTTTGAACTAGACAGATCAAGCTCTGTGCGGTGTAGGCTCAACATGATTATCAATCGAGGTGATTACCAATGACGCACAGGGCCAACCCCAGAATAGGATAAGTGTATGGAGCACTGGTCGCACTAACCAATCGATGAAGCTGAACGGCCAGCGCTACCGTTAAGAAGGGGTCTCGAGATGCAGATCTTATGATTAATATGATGCGACTGGTGATGTGCCCGAAAAGGAAAGCGGAATACCCCTGTCGATGTGATGGCAGCGAACAAAGAAACTCAACTACTTAAGTGGCGCCTGGGAAGCTCCTAGGGTCGCAAGCCATCAACTTTGGAAGTACTCGAGAGGTCTGCAATTCGAGCCCGGGAGTGCTTGTATCGATTCCAATTACTGCAATAAACTTCACGCCGATCTACTCATACAAGTACTTTGTCAATCACTCGTACATAGGTGTTGATTCTCGACAATGACACTGAAATATCTCATTACGGGAGCCACGGGGGGCCTCGGAGCTGGCGTGCTATCATACATGGTTGCAAACCTTCCAGCGAGCGAATATGCCGCGGCATCCTCGAGAGAGGAGAACCGCAAGCGGTTCGAGGACCAAGGTATTGCCTTCCGAGTGGTGAACTACGAAGATCCCCAATCCATGGAGTCCGCTTTCGAAGACGTTGAGAACCTATTCTTTGTGAGCACCAATACCTTCGATGTTGAGAAGCGACGCAATCAGCATCAAAGCTTCGTGGACGCAGCCAAGAAGATGAACGTGAAACATGCAAGTCTTCACTCCTCCTAGCACGTTCTTCCAGCTAACCGAGAGGCATCAGGTGTGGTATACATCACTCGCGTTCGGTGGATTTGAATCCAACTCCAAGGCCGATGTCCAGCAAGCCCATCTGATGACAGAGGAGATGATGCGCCAGTAAGTGGTGACCCGACCGAGACCGAGCCAAATGATCCAAATCACTGATTAAATACAGAGCTGATATCAACTTCACCTCGATCCGCGAGGGCCTGTACACTGATGCCTTCCCTGTCTTCATGGGGTGGTATCCGAACACGTCGACCGTCTACCTGCCCTCCGACGGACCGATAGCCTTCACCCTGCGCGCAGAGCTTTCCGAAGCAACGGCACGGTTGATGATCCGCGGTGGCTATGACCGAGAGATTGTCCTCGTCACTGCACAAGAGAATATCACATTCTCCGAGATCGTTGATCTTATCAACGAGACGACCGGGCGCAATGTTCAATTCAAGCTTGTTTCTCCGGAAGAATTCGTGGCGCTCAAGGCCGAGGACGAAGGCGGAAAGCCCGCGGGATTCTTCAAGGCCTTGGTTTCGTGGTACGATGGTATTGCGAAGGGAGAGACTGCCGCGGTCGACCCTTTGATGGTAGATTTGTTAGGTCGGGATCCCGTTAGCCCGAGGGATGCGATCCGGGGGATGTTGACGGAAGATAGGGACTATAAATGGCATCAAAACTATGCGAAACGTGGTTAGAATGGAATCCAAAGACTTTGAACTCCTTGCCGGTTGGCCAAGTGTATGCCGATGATGACATGTGCGGGAGACTCGGGAGTCGCTTGTTCGGCAACCCAGACCGGGACTTGACAGCCTCAGGCAACAACTGGATTTTTTTCTGCTTCGAAGGATATGTGTGGTATATAGAAGGCCAATTGAGAATAGACTTCAACACAGGTCTGCCATCTTGTAATCTTCCACATCCACTTGGAAATATAATCCGAAATGAAGCTGTGGACGAGAGTGGCCGGCAGTAGACATTTCCTTTGACGCCGTGTCCGCCCGACACTTGACAATTAGGTCGGTGCTGATTGGCTGCATGACGAGTGAGTCAGCATATAGCCGATTTCGACTGGGCAAACCCGAGGTAGACTCCCTTTGGACTTCACGACTTCATTTTGTTGGCAATTGGCTCTTTGAAGTGAGAATTCGTGCCTAAAGAATTCCACTTTTGATTCTATCTCGACTCTCTCCACTCTGCGCCTTGTAATCTAATCGATCTTCTCTCTTTCTCCTTCTTCTCTTCCTCAGGTGCTTTTTCACCTTCCGATCACCCGCCATGGCCTCCCTCCGCACCACTTCGCGACTGCTCGCCGCATCGCGGCCGATGTTCCGTCCTGCCTTCGCTCGCACCTACGCGACCGTTGAGCCTACTCCCTCTGAGAACCCAAAGATGAAGACCTTCAAGGTCTACCGCTGGAACCCTGACCAGCCCAGCGAGAAGCCCCAGATGGCCGCCTACGACCTCGACCTGAACAAGACCGGACCCATGATGCTCGATGCTCTCATCCGGATAAAGAACGAACTCGACCCTACCCTGACTTTCCGGAGATCCTGCCGTGAAGGTATTTGCGGTTCTTGCGCCATGAACATTGACGGTGTTAACACTCTGGCTTGCTTGTGTATGTACTCGCCACACCCACTACCTGGGACCATCCAGCGATTTTGCGACCAAAGCTGACCTCATCCAATACAGGCCGTATCCCCACCGATACCAAGAGCGAATCTCGCATCTACCCTCTGCCTCACACCTACGTCGTCAAGGATCTTGTCCCCGATCTTACCCACTTCTACAAGCAATACAAGTCCATTAAGCCATATCTCCAGCGCGACACCCCCACCGAGGACGTGAGTTGAACCCGAGTCTTCGCATTTACCATTCACAGCATGATCTAACATTCATCAGGGTCTTGAATTCCGCCAATCTCCCGAGGACCGCAAGAAGCTCGATGGTCTCTACGAATGTATTCTTTGCGCCTGCTGCTCAACCTCCTGCCCATCCTACTGGTGGAACAGCGAGGAGTACCTCGGTCCCGCCATTCTCCTCCAGTCCTTCCGTTGGTTGGCCGACTCCCGTGACGAGAAGACCCTCGAGCGCAAGGCCGCTCTTGACAACAGCATGAGTGTCTACCGCTGCCACACCATTCTCAACTGCACACGGACTTGCCCCAAGGGTCTTAACCCCGGTCGCGCAATCGCCGAGGTCAAGAAGATGTTGGCCGTCTAAATTTTTGGATATAAAACGGAGTACCGCGGATTTCTTTTTTCTCTGTCCGATGTCTTTCCAGTTGCTTTTCCCTCTTGTCTCTCTATTTCCTATTTTCTTCTATTTTTTTCCCCTGCCGATCCCTCGGATGTTTTCATAGGTGTAAATTGTGAATTCTTACCGGAATGCACTGGTTTTTCATTCGGCTGCATGATGATAGCGCAACCATACCTTTGTATTGTACCAAATTCAATGCCTGATGTTATTTCTATACAAATTCACATACAAAACCTCACAATATACTACCCGTATAGCATTCAATCAACTCAACCCCATAAAATTGACAAGCGAACCCCAGAACATTTATCCCTGTGGGGGCCGGCTATATGCTTTCCCCAAACCTCCACCCGCGAAGGGATTACTCAGCTGGACAGCGTTGGTCAGGTGCTCATGGGGCCTCAGGCTCCAACGGCTTAACAGGATCAGCTAACGTCCAGGATAATCTCATTGTACTTTTGTCTCCTAAATGCAACTAAGCAGGTCTTATGCCTTGGTACTGCGACTACAATGGGGGCTATGAAGCCCGAAATTGTAGACTAGCCGAAGCCGTCATTGTTCAATTTCTAATTGGCCCGTCTTTGTCGCTAGAACCGCACGAGGTGGTTAGTTTATTATGCACAATGCACCTCGTCTTGACCTGTCACATTGAGTGTTGCCCATTATGACCTAGTCATAAGGAACAGGGCAGTCTTGTCTCATTCCATCAGACCCTAGTGTTAGTTGCATCTGTGAGTGTGGATGAGTTCGCAGGAAGCCCACGAATAGTCGATTGAGCGTTGACTACGGATTCCTCCGGACTGATTTCAGCGGCATCCAAGTGTGATCGAAGTGAACTTGCATTGGCTCAATAATATATTTCAATCAATTTTGTTTAGTTAACTAAACGATTACTTTACATTCCCATGTGGTTCCCTCGTGGTGCACTTTTCTTTTTCCATGAACAGCTCACTTCCTTTACTTCATTTGACTAGCCCTAATCTTTGCTCTTCATCATTTCGAGTCTCTCAATCGATTCACGATGGAGAATCTGAATCTATTCAAATCGCTGGCAGTCCTAGCCTTAGGGCTACTGGTGCTGCGTACAGTCTATCACTTGTACTTTCACCCGTTATCTAAATTTCCCGGGCCCAGGCTCGCCGCGGCAACATTCCTCTACGAGTTCTACTACGACGTCTGGAAAGGTGGGATGTATATCTGGGAAGTTGAGCGTATGCATGAGAAATACGGTCAGTACAGTCTCTGGGGTTCATCCTCGAGCATCCTCCAATTTCCAGAGTCATCAACTTACTCTCAACGCAGGCCCAATCGTCCGCATCAACCCCAGAGAGCTCCACATCAAAGATCCCTCCTACTATGATGAGATACACGCAGGATCATCTCGCAAACGCTCGAAGGATGTCCAATACTCCGTAGCTTACGGTGCACCATTCTCTCTCGTGGGAACAACCTACCATGACCACCACCGTTTCCGTCGTGGCCTCCTCAGTAACTATTTCTCCAAGCGTTCAGTCATGGAACTCGGGCCATCGATTCATGAAAAGGTTGGCAAGCTCGTCCGTCGCTTCGAGAAAGCCTATGAATCCGGCTCGGTGCTTATCCTCCAGCTGGACTTGGCAGCCCTAACCACCGATATTATCACAGACTACTGCTATGGCTGGAGCTACGGATATTTGGATGATGAAAAGCCAGCACGCAGCAACGATCTCGTCGATGCAGTCAACGGATTGATGCTCATGTTTCATATCAACCGCTTTTTCCCATTTCTGATCACGGTTTTCCGCAATGCACCACCCTCCTTGGTCCGTTGGTTACAGCCAAAAATGGCTGATTTATTCGAATTCAAAGGTCGTCTCCGTCGCCAAGCCAAAAGCACACTACAGAGGCGGGACTTGGAGAAAGTCGCTACGGAGGGTCGACCGAATGTTTTCGATGCATTGACCAACTTGGACATCCCAGCGCATGAGCGAACACTAGATCGCCTGGAAGATGAATCTGCGCTGCTTCTTGGTGCTGGTACGGAAACCACTGCTCGGGCTATTGCTGTCTCGATGTTCCACCTCATTGCGAACAAAGATATCTTGGAGAAACTGCGGGTCGAGTTGAGAACTGTGTTGGAAACACCACAGTCGAGGGCTTCATGGTCGGATTTGGAGAAGTTGCCTTACTTGGTGAGTATAGATTAGGATATGGTTGATGATTTCACTTCAATTGCTGATGTATATATTCTACTAGACCGGCGTTGTCAACGAGGGTCTCCGCCTCAGCCACGGTATGACATTGCGATTGGCACGTGTTTCGCCGAATGAGCCCATGTTCTACAAGGATTGGACAATTCCTGCTGGTGTAAGTAGTTGATGATCTAGTGATGCTATGATTTCATCTCTCTCGAGAACAGTCACATTGTTAGTGGAATGCTAATACAACGGATTTCAGACACCGGTCAGTCAGTCAAATTACTTCGTTCACATGGACGCCACACTCTTCCCTGAGCCGAAGAAATTCGACCCGGAGCGTTGGGTGCGTGCCGCCGACAATGGCGAGTATCTTAGTCGGTACATCGTCTCTTTCACCAAGGGCAGCAGGCAATGCTTAGGAATGAAGTGAGTCCACCTATCCCTTGCATCGGAGGTCCTTGTCTGTAGGAAAGACTGCAGTCATATGCACTTCCGAAGACCACGAGGACACTGCCATCTGGGTCAGAAAGTGGGCTGCGGAAGTACTGACACAATATATAGCCTGGCATACGCGGAGATTTACTTGGCCCTCGCGCATATTGCACGCCGCATTGACTTCACTCTATATGAAACCACGGTGGAAAATATCACCGTTTATCGAGACAAGGCAATCGGATGTCCTGAGGTTGGCCTGTTTAATGTCCGTGCCACGGTAAGTGGTATCGTAGAAGAGTGAATGAAGGAGCACCCGGACTCGTGACATTTTCCTATATTCGATATTCATCCACAGATATTTATCTCAAGGTTGCCTTTGGTACTTTCACGGGATTTTCTTGAGGGTTGGGATGGGGTTCAAATAGCCAAATCCATCTCGTTTTCCCGTTTGCTTCCTTAGTCTCTCTCCCCGAACATATCCATGGACCTCTGATGTGAGCGTGATTCCAAGGTTGTCATGGTCCATATGGGCCTAAGATTATGCCGGTTTCACCTTCTAAAGTTGGAAAGCGCCTGTACGTGTTTGGCTACATGCGCCCGGGCGAGAACTACATCCATAGAACAACTTCCAAGTTTTCAGTGTAATCACCTTGCAATATGGCTATTAGCTTCTAAAGTTTAGAATCGAGGGGTTGACTCATTCCCGTAAGAGATTGGGTGCAACCCTATGAGCTACAACTTGGTGCTACCCATAACCAACGTTTCATTATATGATAACAGTATGGCTGATTTGACGCGATATGTGCTTGGGTATGTAGCTGCAACCAATCACTCTGGCAATAAGCCTTCTAAGGTCCACGAGTTGGAGCTCGATTGCTACCTCGGGGGATTTGGTCGGGATCCCCACTGTAAGGGGCTGCAAGGGGTTACCAGGGTGATATTTCCCACGTACCAAGCCACTTCCAGGAGCTTATTTTCAATTCCTTGAATAGGAATTAGGAATCCCCATAGGTGGGGATGTTCGGCTGCTTCAGCGGGAGAAGAAGGAAATCCTTCCAGGATAGGTGCAGCAGCGCCTTTGTTCTACTTGTACTTGTATTAGGGCAGATTAGGGCAGAGATTTGTACGCACGCCTATTCAGTGCTGAAAGTCCATTAGTCTCATATGACAAAAACGACAATGTTCACGATGAAAACCGACCACACGAGGATCACAAGAGCATATCACCATGCTTATTTTGTACTTGCATGTATCGATACCCTGGTGTTGTGCTCAAACCAAACAACGCGACGATCATCGCTGGAATTGACCCGTGGATCTTTGTAAGAGACGCTCTTATCTTTGCTGGGTAGGTCCCTGGCTGATCATTCCACAGGAGTTCAACATACCCGACACCTGAGCTCGTAAAGAGCCCTTCCTCCAACCCGCTCATGCCCGTAGGGCATAATCCTGCTATGTGACAGTCGTCAGCTCGGTCCAGCGATGCTGATCTTCATCAATAAGAGCGTGAGGCATGGAGGATAGCAAAACAACCTCTCATATATGCCAGTTCCTCTTTATATAAAATGATATAGACCCCTTCGTGCAAATCGCGAGCCAGTCCTTCATTTCCATCCAGACAGTCGTCACTTACTTTCATTTATTTCCTCCAGTCCCTCCCAACAGACCAACATAATGCACGCCTCTTACATTTCTCTGGCCCTCTTTGCCATCGGCGCTATCGCCGCACCCTCTGCCCCCAAGCCCAGCAGCGGCTTCGGGGATATGGCTGGTGGATTCCCCTTCAACCCATCCGGTTCATCCTCCGTCGAGGACCCCGACAGTGATGGATTCGACAACCCCTTCCCTGCTGCCATGCAAGCCTTGGAGCAGGCCGAGTCTGCCCAAGTGGCCACTCCTACTACCTCCGCCACCCATGCTGCCATGGTCAAGGCCACTCACGCCCCCATGAGTTTCCCCGCTCCCGCCGTGTCCCAGGCACCAGTTGCAGCCCCTGCTCCTGCCAAGGCCATGGCATCCCCCTCCGCCATGTCTTCCGCCAGCCATGGCCTTGTCCACCCCTCTGCTAAGCCCTCTGCTAAGCCCTCTGCTAAGCCATCCGCTAAGCCATCCGCTAAGCCATCCGATAAGCCCTCCGCTGCCAAGCCTTCCTCCGCTAAGGCTTCCTCCTCTGCTTCTCCCTCTTCCAGCGCCGCTCCTTCTCCCAGCGCAGCTGCCCCCGCTGGTCCTCTTGGTGACCTTGTTCAGGGTCTACCCCTTGTTGGAGGCCTCGTCGGTGCCCCCATTGCTGGTCTTGGCCTTCGCCGCTAAGCTCGCGGCTCAGTCATTTCCCTTTATGTGTTTGGATTACTACCCCTGTCTTCGTCTTTATGTTGGTCACTTCCGCTCGTTTTTCAATTCAATACCTCTGGCAATAGGTTGGCGGCGCCCTTCTTTCGGAATTCATACTTTGATTTATCTTAGGAATTAATTACTAAAAATTGAGACTTTCCTCATTCAACCTCCCAAGGCATTTTCACCTCGTTGTTCACTTCGATCTATTCTAGTTCATCTTCTATCCACTAACTCGACGGGTATCTTCCACCAGAGCCCAGTCTATCAATACAACCCTCAACTGCCTTCTGCATGGCATTTGTCGCCTCCTCCAACAAAGTAGTCAAAGGCACCTTACCCGCCTTCTCAGCCTGAACGCGCACATACTCATTGTTCAACACCTTGTTAATATTGATCTTGGACACACCACAATCAATACACTTCTGGAAAATCTCCTTGGTAAAAGGATCCGCCCCATGAAGCACAAGTCTCACTTTCCCCCCAACAGCCTCATTAATGGATTGCAAACGCTCATATTCGAGCTGAATCCCACGAGGCCCATACTCCCCATGGACATTTCCAAACGCCGGCGCCAACCAATCAATCCCAGTATCAACAAACTCCTGACTCTCTTCCGGGGTGGTGAGCAATCCCTCCAAATCAGCTGTGTCAGCAACCCCATCCTCACCCCCCTCAATGCGCCCGGGTTCCGCCTCCGTCGCAATGCCCCGCTCATGGCAGTACTCCACCAACTCGCGCGTTAGCGCCAGATTCTCCGCTTTCTCATAGTGTGACATATCGACCATGATACTGTCGAAGCCGCCCAGATCCGCTGCGTACCGGATAATTTCTGGTGTCTGCGCGTGGTCCATGTGGACTGTGATTGGGACGGTGGCTTTGCGCGCGGCTTCGGCGGCAGCGTGTACGAGGAGTCCGTCGGCGTAATGGATTGCCCAGGGGAAGAGGAGGATCATTGCTGCTGAGCGCTTGGCTTCTGCTGCGCGGACAGTGGCGAGGATGCCTTCGACATTGTAGCAGCACATTGCGGGAATGCCATAGTGGTTCTCGGCGGCGTGGTCTAGGATGCGCAGAGCGCGATTCTCGGTGAGGGGCATTTTGAGTCTTGAGTGATTGAGGTGAGTGGTTTATGCACCAATATCCAGGTCATAGTCTCTTTAATATCAACATTCGGAGCTGTCCGAGTGGTTCGCTGCATGTCCGACCCTCGGAGTTCCTCCGTGCTGTTTACGTCACTTTTGGACTCTCCGGCGGGAACAACGACTTGATTGATGGCTGTCTATATTTGAAGCTTTAATTACAAACATCTCAATCAACCTCTCATGCGGAGCCATCGGCTGAACTAAAACCCAGGGTTAGCGCCGAGAGGACTCCCACTCTATGGAGTAAATATACTCACACTGGCTTCAGTCTAAACTGCTCATTGATACTCTGGTCGTACTCAGCCAACTGAAGAGAGCCATCTTCGGCCTGGCGGAGGAAATATCCACTGCCTTGTTCCACGAGCTCATATTTGTTGTCGCCTTGGAACTCCGGGAGGAAGCTCTGAGGATTCGGGCCGGCGTAACAGGTCTTGGTACCCTCTTTGGCGCAGTTGATGAACAAGCCCTCGTCGGTGCTTATCTGGAAGTATCCGCCATCTGAGGGAGTGAGGCTCCAGTACTGCCCGCTACTTGCCCCGGTCTTTTCGAAGGCGAGTGGTAGGTTGGCTCCTTTCTCAGTCAGGACATCGGAGTCGCTTATGGCCGAGCCGATGAAGTAGGTCCCGGGGTCGAGACAGTATGCCGACTGGCAGAGGGAAGCAATGGCACCGATAGCGAAGAAGGCTTTCATTCTGGAGGCTGAGAGGGAGGCGGAGAGATACTGGAAAGAAAAGTCCATGTGAATTGCGAGCTCTCCTTATTTATACCTATCCATGTTTGCTTTTTCTCCCTGTTGATCACACTTACATTCAAAGCGCTTCAGATACACAGTGGGCTTGCTGATCATGAGCTGAAAACATACACTACTCGTATACTCATGCATGCAAGTCGCTACTGCATCCCGGAATGCGGGGCAGTGCCTGCATTGACTATTGAGATGCACGTCTACTCGTACAAAGGGCGTAGCTGCAAGGGTCAGATGGCTCTAAAGTACTCGTAGAGTATTGATTGGATTGGTACCTGGATGCCTCCAAGGTTACAATCGCACATACATGAATTGGCAACGTACTCTATACGGAGTACGGGGTATTTTCATTCATCTAAGCCTTAAATCCGATGCTTTTCTTCCCACTGAACTCATGTATCGCTATAGAGTAATTTTCCAAATATCCAACCGATTCGAATTGATAAAGTAAAGCAGATGTCGCTTTGCATGAAAATTGCTACATACTCATACGGGGTGCACCCGGCGTTGTGGATACCTGGCGCCGACTATCGATATGCACGCCGAGCCAGCACGTCCATTCGCTCGATCCAAGTATGTGACTGCATTGTAGGCCCACCATATGCAAGCCGAAAGCAGGCCTTGGGAAGATCTATTGGTCAGAGTTGGAACTCCATGTTCAAGCTGGAGGATCAGGGGATTCCGATCTAGTCGATCTGCAAATCGTTGTGAGTATGTTGCGACGCAGAAAACCTCACTGGGTTAAATCACTGGTACAGGAATTGTAACTTACTTAAGTAGGATGCAAGCTGCATCCACGAGCTGAGGATGTCGATCTTGGGCTCGGCGAGCTTACCGGGTACAGCCGGGACCAACACGAGGCCCCTTGCTGGACTAGCATTTACAGAATGAAGTAGTTTTCTATACTCCGTAAGCTTCACCATTTTAGTTCGCTTTACATTGTGCACTCTCCTAATGGGTTTCTCCTATAACTATGAGACATTATTCTTTCAGGTTTACGGAGTAAAGAGCTGCATAAGATCGAGGCAAGGCATTTTCAGATGGGGATCTACATGCACTATTCTAGGGGCACATATTTGGGGAACCGCTGGAGTGCGACTAATCCAAGCTCACCCCATGGAATCATCCCAGTATCCGATTTAGTGGGGCGTGATTGGAACATGTAACTCCAGCCAGTTGTCCAACACCAAAGTAGCAGGATATTCCGGGTCCCCCAGACGAAGAAGCAACTGAATATGTCCTTCGAAGAATTCTCCCTCGAAGACATGCAGGTCGGCGGTAGTTCCTGATGCTTTCAGTGCCAAACTCAGCTCCACCGCTTGGCGGATATCACCACTTCGCTGAACATGGAGAAGTAAGAATGCACCGGCATTAAGTCCACGGGCATGGTGTGTGGGCGGCATGGCTACCAGTCGCTTTGGATCAGTCCCAAGCGCACTGATCAGATTTTCTGCCACTGGTCCAGGACTATCGGTTATCTCTGCCAATGCATTGTAGTTTGAGCCATCAAGCGAAATAACCGCGCGCACTGTGCCAATGCTGACATTTACATTTGCCAGGTAGCTTGGATCGGTACCAAGTAAGGTGACAACGTGCGCACCAGAACTGTGTCCCATGAGAATAATTCGGTCGGGGTCGATACCAAGCACGTTGGCATTTTGAACCAGGGAGCTCACGGACTCTGCTACTTCCTGAACCTGCTCCTCGACGGTCACAGAGGGTACAAGTGAATAATTGACAGAGGCAAAGGCATATCCGCGAGAGACGAGATGATTCACTTTAACTGAGCCGATCGAGTCCAAGTTCGTACCAGATCTCCAGCTTCCGCCGTGGACAAACAGGATAACCGGAGGCTTGGAAGTATCGGGCTTCCAGAGGCGGAGATTTTGCGACTCCTTGTCTCCGTAGACCATGTCGGTGCCTCCGGTGGGTTTGTCGGCGTTCATTTCGGAAAGGAGAGTCATTACCCTGGGAACTGATATATCCTCATCTGTTTTTCGGAAGATATCCAGCCCTAAGATTTCATTTCCTCGAGCCGCTATGGCGATGGGATCTAGGTCTGCTGCCGCTGCCTGACCAGAGACCTCAGGTTTCTTTGTCATGTCCATGGGCATAAGTCACAGATTTATGCTTTTTGATATGGCCTCGTTGATTTAACTCGTGATGAGCAATATGACTTCAATTTGCAGTTTCGACAAGTCTCGTTCGAAGTATGAGCCTGGATTGATGGATGGCCAATGTGAAGTTGACGTGGTGCAAGCAACTCCGCGCAGCACTGAATTGATTTGAATGATATGATTGGGGTGCCGAAAATTGAATTTCAAGAAGAGATGGCGCTGGTTTTAAAACATCGAGGCGAGCGAAGTAGGCAACACAGATTCTCCAGGCAGTTGCGCATTACGCAGCCTTGAGCGAAAAAGTACCAACTTCAATATCGTCCTGCGATCACGGAACTCACCCTAAATATTCGCCATTCTCATTAATTGTGGCAGCGAGCCTTCTCAGTTGGCTTGACTAACCATCATCGCAGTTGGCTTAGGCGTGGAAGGCCGGCGGTGATGGACCTGGGAAATGTCCTTGGAGAGGAAAGGGACCTTGATGACCCTTTTAGAGGCCAAGTTAGTATATCTTGGGCGGATGCATCAATTTAGATGATAAAATGGTTGTTGGGGGGAGCTAACTAAAGGAAAGCGGCAAATGAAAGTGATATGGAAAGAAAAAGAGAGAAAAGGAGCCATGGACAGATGTGTCAGAGAAAGCAAATATCGGAGAGATTAACACCATTCCTTCCCATCGCGAGATGGAGATGACATAGAATGATGCGAAATCAGTGTGTAATCAAGTGGGCGTCCGGGGGTGGGTGTCCGGTGGGCTTCCGGATGCACTATAAGAAACACCTGGTCCGGCATAGAAGCAGAAGAGAACAGTCAATCATCCTTTCATCTCTCAATCTTCATTCCAGCTATGGCACCTACTATTCTCATTGCCGGTGCAACCGGTAACACCGGACGCCGCCTCACGGAGATTTTGCCAGGATTGCTGAAAGCCAACAACGCTCTATGCGACCACCGAATCATTGCCCTCACTCGCTCATTAACCAGCCCCGCTGCCCAGGATCTTGCCAAGCTGCCCGGTGTGGAAGTTATCGAGCAGAACTGGGTTGATATCACCTCCGACTGGCTCCAGGAGCAACAAGTCGTCAGAGCATTCATGGCATCGCACAACGAGCCCAATCAATTCGCCGAAGAATCCGAATTCTACATCAACGCCCTCAATGCCGGTGTCAAGTACGTCGTGCGAATCTCAACCACCGCTGCCAATGTTCGCCCGGACTGCAAGGCCTACTATCCTCGTTCACACTGGGCTATCGAAAGTCTTCTGGGTCAGCCGGAATTCGCCGGCTTGCACTGGACTTCACTGCAATCCAATGTATTTGCGAGCTTCTGGCTCTCTTCTGCAGTGCAGTTGATTCAAGAATACCGTCAGACTGGGAAGCAGGGTCCTCTTCGATTAATGGCAGCAAAGGATGCGCCCGTTGGCGTGATTGATAGCTCGGAAGTTGGAGTCTTTGCTGCTCATCTTCTGGCGCAGAGTGATACCACTGTGTATAACAAGGCCAAATACGTTCTCAATGGTCCTGAGGATATCACCGGGAAGCAGATTGTTGATCTGGTTGAGCAGTACATTGGTACCAAAGTTGACGAAGTCATCTACCAAGACACCACTGCCATTGACTTGCTATGGGAATACAAGTACAAGGCAGCTGGTCAATCGAAGAATGTGATCATGACTACCAAATACGCATTGGATACCGCATGGGCAGGAAAATGCACAACCTCTACAACCAGCAAGGAAGTTCTACAGATCGCAGCCCCCAAGTCTCGCCCTGCCGATGTGCTGAGGGATCTTTTGGGCGAGACAAATTAGTCGTGTTCTACTTGATTTCACCAATAAAAAAAAAAACACAAAATGACATAGAACTTGCATTCAGAATACTTGTTTAGCCTAATTGTTCCATGAACAATCTCGGACAACTTTCCGATCCTCCACCCCCACGATCAGACAACCCCACGACGCAACGGGCCCTGCGAAGCCGTCAAACTTCGGCCCGGCACCTCGGACTTCACCCGATCAACAATCCCCCCATTTCCCCTCATAAGCCTCCGACTCGCATGTACATAGACAGTAATTTCTGCAAATCCAGTCAATTACAATGTCCAGACCATCAATCGGGTTCGTCGGCCTTGGAGCCATGGGCTTTGGCATGGCCACCCACCTCGTGAAAGAAGGCTACTCAGTCCACGGCTTTGACGTATTCCCCGCCTCAGTAGAACGATTTGCAGCAGCAGGTGGAATTCCCACATCTTCTCTCGAAGAGTCAGCTCGGGAGAAGGACTTCTACGTGTGTATGGTTGCCTCCGCCCCGCAGGTACAGAGCGTACTATTCGGTGAGGGGGGTATAGTCGCAGGTAAGCATTCAGAATGTTATGAAGGATTGAGAAAAGAAGAAGAGAAACTAAATCGCAACAGCACTCCCATCCAACGCGACACTTCTACTCTGCTCCACCGTCCCGGCAACATACGCCCAATCTGTAGCGGCGGAATTAGTCACACTCGGAAGATCTGATATCAAGTTCATTGACGCGCCTGTCTCAGGTGGTGCGCTGCGTGCCGCAGCGGGAACACTATCGATCATGGCGGGCGCATCTGACGAAGCACTGGAGAAAGGCCGATTCCTGCTCCAAGAAATGTCAGATGCGAACAAGCTCTATCTTGTCCCCGGTGGTATTGGGGCAGGCAGTAATATGAAGATGGTGCATCAGGTTCTTGCAGGAATCCACATTCTGGGAGCGAGTGAAGCGATGGGATTCGCTGCGCGACTTGGGTTGGGGGCTGTTGCTACTGCGGAGGCGATCAAGGGGTCTGAGGCTTGGTCGTGGATGCACGAAAACCGGTTGCAGAGGATGTTGGATGAGGATTGGAATCCCGGCGCTAGTGCATTGACTATTATTCTGAAGGATGTGGTAAGTTTGGTTTCTGTGCAGGCAATAGTGTGGTTAGTTGACCTGTTTAGGGCATTATCACGACATCGGCGCGACAAAGTCAGTTCCCGACTCCGTTATCTTCGACTGCTGAGCAGGTCTATCTGTCTGCTTTGTTACAGGGGTATGGGGCGATGGATGATTCGTCGATGGTGCGGCAGTACTTCGGTGAGCCGATTATGAAGGTATCGGCACAGTCAGAGAAGGATTTGCAGCTGGTGCTGGATCTGATGGAAATTACGAACCTTGTTGCTGCGGCTGAGGCGATTGCCTTTGCGCGATATCTCAAGGTTGATCTGAAGCAGTTCTTTACGCTCGTCAGCGATGCTGCGGGTGCTAGTCGGCAATTCATGACAAAGGGGCTAGAGATGATCGAGGGGCAGATCGGAGGATCGGAGACGCTCGATGCGGCTACTGCGCGTCTGGAAAAGGCTGTGCAGAAAGGGCGAGATCTGCATTGTCCTCTGAACCTGGGAAATTCCGCTTTAAGCGTGTTGTACCTGGCAAAGAAGTCCGGGCTGGGTGCTGAAGGAAGCGCTAGTGTGGTGAAAACCTTTGGAAATTAGAATACTCATATGATACTTGTTCATAGATCATTGAAATACAGATCGCTTTACAAAGTACAGCCCTATGGAATTAGCTCTAATTAAAGGAACAATGGGTCGGTTGGATAAATAATATTAATGGAAGGCGACCGTGATACGGTCTCCTATCCAAATGTAGAAAGTGATTTTTAGTGATATCAATATGAAAAACATGTTGTGTGAGGGTATCCCGAATGTTAAGACCGACAAATTGGTCAATTAGTATGTACAGACCTTTGGAAAATCGACTAGAATTTCCAAAAGATCAGGAGAAAGAAAAAGAAAACAGCAAAAGTATACAAAAGGCCCGACCCATCAGAACGACTTATACTCATTTACACATGGCGCTCAAAGAGCCAGTTAGACTTCCATACCCTTGAGGGTGTCGAACGATTCGATCGAGCCTCGGCGGTCCTTGATGAACTTGGGCCAGGTATTGGTGAGCACGAGATACTTGATACTCGCCTCGGCGGCGTCGAAGATCGATGCCTCGAACTCCGCGGGGATGTCTCCCCAGTACTGCACGCGATCCCGAATAGGCGCAGCCATGGCTGACTGCATGGTCTTCTCGGAGTCGGCTGACGCGGGGGAGGGCAGATCGAAAGCGAACTTGTCAAAGGGACTGGTGGGGTCGCATTCGCGCTCCTCGCCGTAAATCAGACGGGTAGGCTTCTCGAAGATGTCCTCCAGCTTCTTCAGCTCCTGGTGAGAGATGTTGACGGGGAACTCGGCGTGGCGCACACTGATGAACTCAGCGTAGATGTGCAAGGCGCGGTTGAAAGCGCTGCGGATGATGTCGCGGTTGCTCTTGTCTCCCATGGCAGCGCGGTCTTTCATGGCCTCCGGGAGCTTGTTGCGCCACTCGGCGACGTTGGTAAGGAAGACGATGTTCTCGCCGGAGAACTCGCGTAGAGCGGAGAACTCCTGGAGAGGGCCGGGGTTACGTTCGAGGACGTGCTCGAGGGCACCCATAGAGAGGATGCTGTCGCGGGAGTTGAAGGTGGTGGTTGAGCTGTTGGACTTCCAGCCGGAGATCATGGAAGCCACCATGGTGGATTCGGAGTGAACGGACTTCTCCTCAGAGCCAGTGGACTTGACCTTCAGTTCCCAGCGGGCGATGGAGTCGAGTGTCTCTTGGCGGAGATTCTGATGGCGCATGACTTCCCAGCATGGAAGAAGGACGGTGAAGATCTCAATGATCATGATGGAGAGACAAATCCACTGAGGGGGCACCCAGACCTTGTTGACAGGGGCCATCTGGGGAACGTATATACCGACCAGCCACATTGGGGTGGCATGGAGACCAGCGACAGCGCAGCCGATGGTTTGGATGCGCCAGCCGTGGGTGTCGTGAATGCTGCGGGACTTCCAGAGAACGAAAGGGGCGACGAGCCAGGACCAGAAGAATTGCATACACAGGCTAGGCCACCATTCCCATCCGGCACCCTGTTTCGCCAGGATTTCCATTGGGGTTCCGGTAACCTGGGTGCCGGGAATACCCCAAGAGCTGTGGTACTTGCGGGAAATGAGCCACATCAAGATAGTAAGGAAGACCTGACTGAACATGGCGATGGCGCACCAGAAAAGGATTTTGGTGGTATACTTGGCGCGCTTGAAACGGCCGATCAAGCCGGATGGGGGCGCAACGGGGGCGCTGTCGCCGAGGTAGTCGGCGTCCACGGCGAACTTCTTTTGCTGATTAGCGACGTGGAGGAAGCGAGTGTTAGAGCCATGGAAGAGGGCCATGCCGCAAGGCAGCAAGGTCCCCATGAGCCAATAGCCACAGTCTCCAGGCAAGACTGGGCCTAGCATAGTGCCGAATTGGGTAGGGATCCAATATAAGTGAAGGATTACGATCGAAGTGAGTGATAGACCGAGACCCCGGATTCGCAATGTTGGCATATTGCGGTTAATGATGAGATAGACCATGCCGGCGACCACAACGATCGTCCAGAGGCATCCCCAGACGGCCCACCAGATCGTGACCGGACCCAGGTCAATTTGAGCCTTGGATTCGGCTGTGGCACCGAATTCTGAGCCCATATTGAGGTTGTGCAAGTAGTGCTGAAGGAAAGTGAGTGAAGTTGGATAGCGCTTAGGGCCCAGAATTCCGGGTCCTGGAACCTTTTTAAGTGAACATCAAAAGGTGGAAACCTCTCCCGGGATTACGGGGAGCACATGCACTCGCACGAGGAAGTGGAACCCCTCCAAGTTTTTTTGGCTTCAGGATGTGAAGATCATGGCTGAAGTTACCACCTTGGGTACCTGAGAGTGGTCCATTGCACGACCCGTCGCGAGGGCAGTGTACCCAGTCACGGTGCAGTGCGAGTCCACTACGAGTCCACTGTAACTCCAGTGCGACTCCATCTCTCTGCCGTTTGGGACATTACGGTGGGTCTCCAACCACCCGATCGGAGAGCTGCTTGGTCCGCGATGGCGGAGCTTGCGCGCGCTGCGGTATTTGTCACTTGCGACAGTTCGCGATGATTGGCACGTTCGATGGGGAAGTCGAGATTAAGATCTCTTGGCAGGGGAAACCCCGAGGCTCTATTGAATTTCTGTTGTTGACTTGTTGACACTATTGATTCCCTAAAAAGTTTCTGGTTTTCCGTGAGGAAAACAGTCGATCTTCCCTCCAAGGGGCAGGTCCACTGGTCAATCCGTTTGCGAAGTGAAATGGATCTTGACATCACAATCGAGATGTGATGGCATTTGTAGGCCGATCATTCAGCACGCTGCGCGTGTCTATACTTAGCGTGTTAACCTTCGATAAAGTATGTGATAAATCAATTTTATACTAGCCCCTCGTGCCCAAGCCATTCCCACGAACCGCATATTTCAGCCTTACCTCCAGGGCTCAGAAAAGAGTCAAAATGCCATAGTCTCACTCTCGTAAAAGGTATAAATATAATAGTCAACGGTCCAACTTCGAAGTGAATTATTGGCCCCAAAAGTCAGTCAACCACGCACCAAATCGAGTTTAGGGGGGAGATCCTGATACAACTATTGTTTTACGGAGACTCCCCGGTCATACAAAGGCAGATATTTGAGTTGAATAGAATTGTCATCACAAAGGGAATCTTGGAATTGTCTATAAAGAAAGGTAAAGAAAAGCAACCTCTGCAGCCTAAGCAGATCGATAATCAATGTGAAATCGAAATCACCCCTGCAGCAACCCCCACTCGATACGCGAAGCCCCGATTAGCCCCATCGCGTTAGCTTCTTCAGCAGATCCTGCTTGCAAGTTGCCTGAATATTTCTTTGTGTATCCCGGGACTAAAAGCGCATGCTGTAGGCCACGATCAATAACATCCTGTTCGGTGTGTCCAAACATATATCCAAAAAATGTGTTCGTTGGGTTCGGAAGCAGCGCGTCCATCTCCAAGTCAACCGGCTCGGCTGCGGCACAACCGTCACAGCCGTCAGCATGCTTAATTTCCCGCAGCCCCATATTCCAGGCTTCCAATTCACATTCGACTACGACGTGCCCATAATAAAGTCCGTTATTCTCACGGACATCCAGCAGCCCCTTATCCGCCCCATCATCCAGGGAAATTGCACTCATCGTCCCATTATACTGGTGTTTCACGGCTAATGGCATATCAAACTGGCCATCAACACAACAGCCCCAAAGATGTTGCGGGTTTGAAACGCCCATCGCTCTAGCGTGTGCCAGGCCTTCCGCCAGGATAGACCCGTAGAACTGGTTATTGGAGCCAGGCACGATCTGGATATTCTCCAGATGGCGTTGCTCAGCCTCGAACTCTGAATCTGCCTGCATCATCCCGTAATATGCGTGCCATTCAAGCGGTCGCACATCGCAGCACCTACGAAGGTGGACTGCGTCGAACAGACCCATATCAGTTGCGTCATCAGCTGAGAAGGCCCGCATCTGGCCTTCCCATTGACCTGAGTGGTTGAGATATGGTCGGATATCCCGTAGGCCATTCTGGTATGCTTGCTCTTCAGTGGCGGCAAACATGGTTCCCCGGTAGATGTGCATTCTAGGCTGAGGTCCGGAACGAGGGGAGTCCCCTCGGGCCTTGACTTGGGTGCGTGGCGAGACATCGCTGGCATCTTCGTAGATCTCCAATGGCCCTGCTGTACGAGTAAATAAGTCATTAATCGATTCGGTGTCCCAGAGGTGTGGGTCTTCTTCGATGCCCTGCGCGGCCTCGCGCTCACGTCGGTCATTCTTGTCCTTTTCTAGAAGGGCTACGTCGAGAAGCTGCGATAAGTTCTTCTCTTGTGTCTTCTTCTCGTTCTGCTCATCTAGGCGCCTGCGAACGGATGCTTCAATGCGCTCCTGGATCGAGGATAGGTCAATCTCAGGAAGGTCTTCTTCCCTGTTACTAATCTTAGCAGGGAGTTCAGCTTGGGGATACTGTGAGTTAGTGACTGGAACGGTGATCTCAGCAAGGATGTTGCTATCATGAAGGCCGAAAGTCTCGAGGTTGAGGCTGTCCCAGTCCAATGGGGGCAGGGAGGGGATTGTCGCACAGGCGTCAGCACAGCATCCTGCACGGTCACACGGGGATCTGCATGAATCTTCATCGTCAACCGAAGAGCTATCATCATAGAAGCTATAATATTGCTCACTGTTGTTATCAGAGCACACCGAAGCCCCGTCATCAGACTCATCGCTATCGGATGTACAGTCCAGCATGTCCAAAATTCTGGCTGTGTGTGCCTTCGAGCCTGGAGCTGAAGTCGAACCATCACCAGCACTCGAGAAACCAGAGTCCTTGTCACTGCCGCTGATGGCGTACAGGGAAATCTCACCGTCCTTGTCATCGGTGTCGATTTCTGAGTTACAGTCAAGGGTACTCACCATACGTGCCTCGATCTCAAAGATACATCCTGGGTGGTCCATGCCTTCGATCGCTTGGTACACCTTCTGAGTTCTGCCCTCGGTGATGCTGGAGGCCCATTCGGACTCGCATCTGATGCACATGCTGAGCTGGGTTGATTGGAGGAGATCGTGGGAGGTAGAGATAGCCTCGCACAGTGCGCTCCGGTCTGGGCCGGCCAGGCGGAGCTTGTTGGTATACTCCTGGCAGCTGGTGATATTCCAGTTGGAGATGTGCCCGCAGCTAGGGTAGTGGTGGTAAGTGTGGTGACACATGTTGTAAGAGATGAAATGATAAATATCTATAGATATCAAGCTGTGTTAGAGAGGAGTGGTCTTGACTTGTATGGGATGAGAGCTTCCTTGAGAGGAACAAGGCTTATTATATAGCCATTTCACCCAGTGAGTGTCCAAACGCGAGGACAAAGAGCCGAGTCAATGAACAAAGCTTTGAATTTTGAAGTTTTTCAAAGAAAAGTGAGTGAAGAGCATTGTTGAGATAGATCTGGGAACCATCAACAAAGGCTATATCCTCGTGAAAGAAATCCCCTTGAGCAGACCTTTCACCATCCAATGTTTGATGTACTAATTTTGTCAGCGGATAGTCAAAAAAATAGGTATCATTGTCTCTGGGTAATATCCAAATAAAGAGAGCAGAAAAGATTATTCCAAATCCATCAAGTACTTCACACCGGAGTCAAGCAACCACCACGCAGCAGTATCGTGCATCCATCTAAGAGCCGGTCGCTCCAAGGGCATGCAGCGACTCTCATCAACCTTCCTCCACATGATAGTCTCACTACAAAACATCACCACATTTGACTCATCCTGATCAACCTCCCTATAGCTAATCGCCAATCTTCCCTCCACAAAATCCATCCCATGCATCTTGATTTCAAACTCGACCTTATTCCTGCTCCGACATTTCACCTGATAAACACCACATACCAAGTCCCCTTCCTGGAAGTCGAGCGCATGAATATGCGCCGCCTGGAAACTCTTCTTCTGCCCGGCTGTCTTGCTCACCATGGCTAACATGAGTGCTTGCGGGAACCGCGAAAAGGCAATCATGTTACGGCGAACGAGACGGGTGAAGAGGAGATGCGGAGACTCTTCTGGCAGGCAAGCCCGCGGAACAGATTTGGAGCATTTGTCGTGGATGGTGAAGTATTGAGGGGTGAAGATGGATTTTGGGATGGATTCTATCTCAGTTGGTCTTGAGAGTGTCCCTTGGTGGGTGGTGTGGGTTATTCGCTTTGAGAGCCTTGCGTGAGAAATATAGAAGTACAGAGCCGAGGAGGTCGTTAGAATTGCTGTTGCCGTAATTATCAACCGAATCATCTTGAAATACTGTCTTGTCTATACTTCGTTCAGGAATGTTCGAACTGTCGAAGTGTCCAAAAAAATCCCAGTCAAGTGACCGCATCGGGCACAAGGTTTGATGCTCTTGGCGGTCATCTGTTCTGTCGTCATCTACTCTCTGCTCTCTATTTTCTGGTCTCGTATATTGTCAAGTTGTCTCAAAACACATTAATCATATTCAAACGGGGATATACAGCCCTGGAGACCGAAATTAAACGAAAGTACAAACAAAAGTGGTATCCTGAAACAAACAAACAAACAAACTACGCAAGGAACGGGACCTATTTCCTCGGACCGTTCTGCAAAACCTGCACACGTCCACTGTTATGCCAAGTAGCCAGCTTGGCACTGCACTTGCCACAAGAATGCTCCACGTCCTTCAGCGAAGTCATCAAGTACGGAATACACCCGAGACAGCAGCAGAAGCAAAGAATCGCAGCCCAGCCACTAAACCAAACGTTAGCACGCGCACAACACTATAACACCAACAGAATATCAAGTCTCAACATACTGTGTAGTACCACCAGAAACCGCCTCAACGCGCGTCATTTCGCGCTGTCCGCAAACCGGACAGTCCACTGGACATGGTGCTGACTGCACGCTGTGCAGAGGCACGGCTGTCATGTACCCACTGGGGTGACCGGCTGGCGTGTAGAACTGCTGCGGGTGGTTCTGCGGGGGCTGGTTTGGGTATTCCTTGTCGCGAGGCGCAGACGCATCGTAGCTTGGGACTTCGCCGACGGAGTCGGGTTGGAATGGGTACTGCTTCTCCTGGTTGACGAATGGGGGCTGGTTATGCATGGCTTGGGGAGATTGGGCGGTTGGTTGAGGTGAGATTTGGTCTGGAGTTTGGTGGGACTCTTGGTTGATTGGGGTAGGGTAGATGGGTTCGGGAGCTTCGCTGTAGACTGGGGCGGGAGCTAGGGGGTTGTCAGTTTTTGTGGAAGGATGCAGGAATGGGGAGCATACTCGTGGATCCGGTGTGTTGTGGGAATGCAGACATATTCTTAGTTATAGAAAGTGTTATAATTTGCGCAATTTCGACAGGGCGATGGCTGTTTAAATGTCAAAAACCGATAAAAATAGAGTGGAGGCAGCAGGGCACTGCATTTACGCCCCCACATTATAGTCCCTAGTTGGGTTTACAATACAATACAGGTGAAGGGTTAAAGTCCCTTAGACTTGAGGCTCATCACTATGCTCGTTGTGGTAATTTTGTGCGAGGACCCTCCTTAAACCATAAGGCTGTACTTGTAGAGTACAGAGTACGGAGGCATTGCATGGCAGTTGGAATGCAGCCCTCTGGCTCTCTTTCCACTGTATAAAAGTAAAATTTGACATTGAGATCTCACATCAGCCGGAATACTGCAAACCCCGTTAAACGCCTGGGCAAACAAAGTTAGCATTTTCGTTTTGGCCCCTGGGGGCGCATTTAAGATGAAGGCTGAGCGCAAGGCTGTGGTGTCAATCTTTGGAGACGGGACATTTGGCCCCCAAATCAGATTCAGTTTAACCCGGGCGAGGTGATCTGTCTGGTGGAATAAATTACCCACTTGTATGCACCTGTATGCGACAAACTTGGCAGTGTTCAATATTTCCCTGCCCTTATACTCGTAGTATCGATGAATCATGATATCATAGTCCGAACTGTAATCTCAAGATTCCAAGAGACGATGCAGAAAGTAGAATGAATCCGCTAAGCGCTAAAAAACATTTGAAATCGAAATCAGAAATACTGATATGGAGCAGTGCTAACAGGGTGGAACCCATAAGTAGCAAAAACCCTCAAAATCTCTATCCTCCGCATCTTGCTAGCCAATTCCATTGGCGAATCGAGCCTCCCTTTCTTCAGAAGCGGATCCGCCCCACGTTGAACCAAAAGCCTCGCCATCTCAACACAATCCGCCTTAACAGCCTTATACAATGGTAACTGCGAGTGAGTACGCATATGATTAACCCGCGCACCATGATCAAGCAATAGCCTTGCAACCTTCATATTCCCATTCACAGCAGCCAACCCTAGTGCCGTCTCATCGTGCCAACCAAAAGCATCAACATCCGCCCCAGAGTCCAGCAAGAACTGCACAATGCGGTCTTGTCCGTATGCAGACGCCTGAGAGAGCGCAGTCTTGCCGGCGTCTTTTCCCTCGTCGACCCTTGCGCCTGAAGCAACAAGCATCCGTACTAGACGCTCGTAACCCCGTATTGCCGCGACGGTGAGTGCCGTCTCGCCTGTTTGGCAGATTGTGTTTATTGCTGCGCCGTATTCGAGTAGTGTGCGGGTGATGTCTTCGTGGCCGAAGGAGGCGGCGACCATGAGAGCTGTATGGCCCAAATCATTTTGGGCGTTGACGTCTGCGCCTTTTGAGAGGAGGAGTTGGACGTCTTCGTTTTGGCCTTGTTTGATGTGGGTGATGAATGTTTCTTTGGAGCTGGTTATTGACCAGCGAAGTCGGCTGAGGCGGTTGGTCTTCTTGGTTCGGATGGCGACTTTTAGGGATGTTGGGTCTAGATTTGGTTTTGTGCTGGTGACTATCACGGGTATTGGGATGGAGTTGAGGTCTTGGTTGTTTCGGTCTGATATATGAACTTCTTTTGCGACCGGGATGGGGAGGTCTTCGAATGGTAGGGCTTCTTTCTGTATTGGATACTTGGACGTATCACTAGGCATGTCTTCCACTGCCACGGGTATTGGGAAATCGTCGATTGGTGAGGTTTGTGGTTCTGTAAGAGGTGACCTTACTTGGTTGGAATATGATGAAGAATATGAGAATCCAATCGGGGGTAAGGGAAGAAATGGCAGTCCACTAGGCTCATCTGCGAGTAGACTGTCATTGTCTTGGTCATCTAGGCTGGCTGGTTTGTCTGATGGTTTGTCGGGTCCCGGTTCTGGTGTTGCTGGTGCTGATGGTGCTGGTATTGGTGCTGGTATTGGTGCTGCTGGTGCTGCTGGTGCTGCTGGTGCTATAGATTCGGGGTTTTGCTTCACTGGAACAGGCTTTTGGTCGGTATCACGCAGCAAAGCATCTTTTTCCACCTTAACCCTGAGGTTTGAAATGATAGAATCTCGGTTCTGATCTGCCAGTTCAGTCGAAATGCCTCTGTTGGACAAGCTCTCCCGTAGCGGTAACCAGTTCTCATCCGCCTCAGACTTTGACCCTCTCCTCAAGACATCAGATACGATAGAGGATTCTATCTCTCCCGCATGGACGTCATCAACAATGCTATTCACAGCACGATTGATGAGTTTCTGAGACGATCTGCAGCAGGGTTAAGTTCACGTCCAATACGATCGGATATCAAGCGTTGAACACACATCATCATATTTGTATTGAGCTCACTAAGACCAAAAACCGCAGATGACAATCGCGCCCGAATATCGCTGATCTGAGACTGGGCTCCAAGCGCATCTGGATGCAAGTGTAGCTTCTGCAAGTCCAAAAGGACATTATGGCAACTGTGCAATCTTTTGTTGAGAACCGGGAGATGAGTACAATCTGCACCCATGGAGAAAGTATGTGTTTCAGTTGCTCCCAGAACAGCTAAAAGCAGCCCAAGCTCATTTTGGGCCTGGTTCGTTAGCGCTAGGGACCCGCATGTCGCCTCGTAGAGAGAGTCGGCGAGTAGCCGTATTGCGGCGATTTGGTGAGACGGCGGTCGACTTCCTGTCGCTCCTTGCCGTAACGACATGTTGTGAGAGCTTTGAATAAGCAACAAGGCTGGATTATGACGGAGTGGAATGCGACCTGTTTGTCAGTGTTGGAGGCTGAGCGGGGGCCATTGCCCCGGCTTTTGGCCCCCTGTTTGACTATGGGGGTTCTCTATGATTATGTCATTCATGCAGGTTAAGAGATGATCGAGAGAGTGTCCACAAGTGAGATCTGTTTCAAAATTCTTGGTTTATATTAGTGTTGTAATCTGCTGTTTACTTGAAGTATGAGCGTGGGATGGGAATAGGGTCAAGAGCGGCATCTGTTTTTCCCCCACCTTTACTTCTTTTCTCCCCTGTCCCCTCGCTCCCTTTCTTTCTGGGGGGCTGTGTATTTTGTTATGCGATCTAATCCCTCAAGATAATGGACAGCCTTGCAAGACAAAATCCTACCTACAGTCGGTATCCTTACTATCGCCATCTTTCGCGCCTTCGTCAACGATCTACCTGCCCAAAGTCAGAGGGCAGCACATCTGAAAGACGCTCATAGTCAGGAGAAACCCCATCAACCCGATGGCCAAAGTCTTCAGGAAGTTCATTATCGGAGAGCAAGATGTTAGCAACACCAAGAGCCCCTTGCAGAATACCTGCAACCTGGTCATCCACTTCAGCAGAAGGGAAGATCCTGTCGTCACGGAGAAGTAGTGTAACCGCCTCCCCCATAGGACGCCTAAGTCTCTCATCACATAGGCGCTCAAACTCTCCATCCCAGTGGTTCACGCCTCTATTGATAACCGCTGGATGGTCGGGGTTCTCTCGATTCATGCGCTGCGCAACACCAACGATTGTTCTCAGCAATAGCTCCATGTTCGTTAAATAGAGAATATCCTGACCGCGGTCAAGATCTCCAGCCCAAAGGAACATGATATGCTGTTCAAGAGCCAGTTTGAAGTCTTGACATGTTACGGTATACTGTAGCCCGGTATGCATGTTCTCCGTGGGGTATTCGTTCTGATAGTCGACCCAAAAGGCTGCCCAATGCTCCTGGTGGGTTTGATAGCCTGTACTTTCATGTAGAGCCATGATAAACTCCCTCACAGTTATCGTCATTTTCATATGTTCGGTAAACAGTTTCTTGGCCCGGTGGCATTGTAATTGTACGGGTGATGTAGTGCATTGTCGGCTATTTATGCTACCACCCTAGCCCAAGGGCGTCGGCAGACCTGTAGACACAGACATTGAACGGACAATGTCTATTTTCCTTGTTAAAGAAGCTAGATCTTTCATGGGTACAGCCGACTTTCGTCTTTGTTTGGAGCTTTGAGGTCCCATACTGGGCAGCTCAGCGTGCAGCTAACAAAGAAACAGTCCACAATGGCATTGAACCCAGGGTAGCCAGTTCAATTCTCTTCCTGACTAGACAACCTCCTGCTGACTGAGAGTATTTTCATCAGCTGCATCTCGGCCTAACCAGGGGTACCTGCATTGAAGTATAGAGGTTGCACGAAGCCTAATGCTCAGGAATGTGAGATCGGCGCTAATTCTCCGAGATGGCGACTCGTCAGGCCATTGGCCAAAGTACGAGATGGGAGATACTAATATGAAAACACAAAAAGAAAAGAAAAAGAGAAAAAAAGAGAAAAAGAATCAAGATCTCACAAATCTGAGAAGAGAACCTAAGAGAAACCCCGAAGCGGAAAACAGGCCAGGAACCAAAGTGGCACCGTTCCCGTCAAGCTCCCCACATCCCCACCGGAGCTCTGTCAGATGCGTATGGACTATGCGACGTTGTACTGCAGAAACAAAATGAGAGTGCAGATAGTATACGAGTAGTAAAGAGAAAAAAAAAGAAATGAAAATCGAGGGACAAAGCGTTGAGGGGTCAATGTCACATGTTGAGGGACCCCCGCTGCGTTTCCTTGATCTGGACACTCCCCAGCTCCCCTTCTTCTCTCCACATCTTTCCCACCCCCTAATCTCAATTATGTCTTCTGAGAATATTCCCACTGATGGCACAGGTAATAAGCATTGGATCCGTGGAATTGAATGTCATGCTAATTAATTACAGGCGTGATCGGGCTAGACCCGTGGTTGGAGCCCCATCGCGACGTCCTGAAGTCAAGGTACCAGCTCGTCGAGAAATGGGCCAAGGACATCAATGACCATGAGGGAGGTCTAGACAAGTTTAGCAAGGTAAAAGGAACCCCAAATTGTCTGTGGTGCAGCGATTGATTCTCCTAGGGCTACGAAACATTCGGCCTCCATGCGCAACCCAACGGCGACGTCACATACCGGGAATGGGCACCCAATGCGAAGGAGGCTTCGTTGGTGGGTGACTACAGTATGTTCTATGATGTTTTGGAACGATTCCTGGACTGACGTCCGGCAGACAACTGGGACCCCAGTGTCAACCCCATGACAAGAGACAGCTTTGGAGTCTGGAACGTAACGGTTCCGGCAAAGGACGGCGCAGCTGCTATTCCCCACGACAGCAAGATCAAGGTCCGTGGGAAATTCCAGTTATGACTTGCTTTAGGAAACTCACATACATCCAGATCACAATGGTCCTCCCCAGCGGAGAGCGCATCTACCGATTGCCCGCGTGGATCAAGCGCGTGGTCCAAGACTTGAAAGTGTCGCCTGCATACGACGCTGTCTTCTGGAACCCGCCCGCGGAAGAGGTCTACAAGTTCCAGCACTCACGGCCTAAGAAGCCCGCCAGCCTGCGCATCTACGAAGCGCACGTCGGTATCTCATCTCCAGAGACCAAAGTTGCCACATACAAGGAGTTCACGAAGAACATGCTGCCCCGGATCAAGTATCTTGGATATAATGCGATCCAGCTGATGGCGATCATGGAGCATGCGTACTACGCAAGCTTTGGTTATCAGGTCAACAACTTCTTCGCAGCAAGCAGCCGTTACGGATCCCCAGAGGATCTGAAGGAGCTCGTGGACACCGCTCACAGCTTAGGGCTGGTGGTTCTGCTTGACGTGGTGCACAGCCACGCTTCCAAGAACGTCATTGATGGTATCAACGAGTTTGATGGAACAGACCACCTCTACTTCCATGGCGGCGCCAAGGGCCGCCATGAGCTGTGGGACAGCCGTCTGTTCAACTATGGAAACCACGAAGTGCTGCGTTTCCTCCTAAGTAACCTCCGCTTCTGGATGGAGGAGTACCAATTCGATGGATACCGCTTCGACGGTGTTACCAGCATGCTCTACACGCACCACGGTATCGGAACGTATGTACAATGATCCTTCCTGTCTTCTACGCGGCTTACTGACGATAAGTATAGTGGTTTCTCTGGTGGCTACCACGAGTACTTCGGACCAGCTGTCGATGAGGAGGGTGTGACTTACCTCACCCTTGCCAATGAGATGCTTCACGACATCTACCCCGACGTGATCACAGTCGCCGAGGATGTCTCCGGTATGCCTGCTCTGTGTCTGCCTCACGCCCTGGGCGGTGTTGGCTTCGACTACCGCCTGGCCATGGCCATTCCAGACATGTACATCAAGCTTCTGAAAGAAAGCCAAGACAGTGACTGGGACATGGGCAACCTATCCTTCACTCTGGTCAACCGCCGACACGGCGAGAAGACTATTGCCTACGCCGAGAGCCACGACCAAGCGTAAGTCCAATACTCCTACTCTTACAACCCCATAACTAACTCCCAACAGTCTGGTCGGTGACAAGACTCTCATGATGTGGCTCTGCGACAAAGAGATGTACACACACATGTCGACACTAACCGAGTTCACGCCCGTGATCGAACGCGGCATGGCCCTACACAAGATGATCCGCCTCATTACCCACGGCCTAGGAGGCGAAGGCTACCTGAACTTCGAAGGTAACGAATTCGGACATCCCGAATGGCTCGATTTCCCCCGCGAAGGCAACAACAACTCTTTCTGGTACGCCCGTCGCCAGCTCAACCTAACAGACGACTCCCTGCTGCGCTACAAGTTCCTCAACGAGTTCGATCGCGGCATGCAGCTCACAGAAGAGAAGTACGGATGGCTTTCTTCGCCACAGGCCTACATCAGCTTGAAGAACGAGTCTGACAAGGTCCTTGTCTTTGAACGCGCGGGTCTGCTTTGGATCTTCAACTTCAACCCCACGCAGAGCTTCACGGATTACCGTGTCGGTGTTGATGTCGCTGGTACTTACCGTATCGTTCTTGATACTGATGATACGGCCTTTGGTGGACTGGGACGTAATGTGAAGGAGACTCGCTTCTTTACTACTGATCTCGAGTGGAATGGAAGGTCCAACTTTGTGCAGGTGTACATCCCCACGAGGACTGCTTTGGTATGTGATTCTTCTTGTTCTGTGTTGTGCAATATCACTGACTGTTTTTTCCAGGTCCTGGCTTTGGAAAACACCCTGTAATGTGCATGTTCTATTCCATTGCATAGGAATTGTAGAACAACTTCTGTCATTAGACGCTGTGACACCCTTATTCATCATACTTCTTGTTTTCGCGCAAAGATTGCATCTGTCCCTAATTAAATTTGTTGTGAGCCTATCTACTTAGTTCAATGTATCCCATATCCATCTAGGGAGTGGAAGTTTACTCAAGTGTCTCCAGGTATCAAACAAGTCATAGAAATAATCAGTAGCTGTTCAATTGGCAATGTAGACGAAGAGCCCAGCCCTGGAAAGGTGGGACACATCGTCCACATAGTATCTTACTATCCTTGTTGGGCAAAGACCCTCTACATAATGCACTCAGAACTCTACTCGATACAAGCTACAGATCAAAAAAACACATCACAAAGGAAAAGATGTCGAGAATCAGGTTTTGAACTCTAAATACACAAAATAATGAAACACGCCGGCCAAGGGTTGTGTAAGGTATCTCTCCAGACCGGCTTTGAAAAGAATCTCATCAACGCTAATTAGACGAGTTAAAACAATCCGCAATCCCATCCAAATCCCCTAAAACACTCAACGCAGCCTCAGTCAGACCTCGTCTTTCCCTTGCTCGTCCTTTCGGAGCGAGTCTAGAAAGAAACACGATCCAGACAGAACGCGACAGGCGAACAGAAATGAAAACAAATCCCTCTCTGTTGCATTTTTTCATCTCACTTAGATCGGGTAATGTACACGCCGGAAAATGGGAAAACTGTCGCGTACATAGGAAGGTGTTTCTGACAAAGGGAAATTAAAAGTAGACCAAAGCACGGGGAAGAGACGAAAAAAGGGCTTGAGGACAGGGTAGGGAAAAGTTAAGACAGCGCTAGCTAGCAAATGACAAAATTACATTTAGGCGCTGCCCTCGAGCTCAGCCAGGATCTTCTCACCCTTGGCGCGGGCGGCCTGCATGTCACCAACCATGTAGAAGGCGTTCTCGGGCAGGTCGTCACCCTCACCAGCAATGATGGCCTTGAAGGAGGCGATGGTGTCCTTCAGGTCGACAAGGGTACCCTCGATACCAGTGAAGACCTGAGCGACAGCGAAGGGCTGGGACAGGAAACGCTGGAGCTTACGGGCACGCTCGACGGTAAGCTTGTCAGCCTCGGACAACTCGTCCATACCGAGAATGGCAATGATATCCTGGAGGGACTTGTACTCCTGGAGCATCTGCTGGACACGGGTGGCGGTGTTGTAGTGCTCGTCACCGATGATACGGGGGTCAAGCATACGGGACTTGGAGTCGAGGGGGTCGACAGCGGGGTAGATACCCAGCTCGGAAATACCACGGGACAACACAGTGGTGGCGTCCAAGTGAGCGAAGGTGGTAGCGGGGGCGGGATCAGTCAGATCGTCAGCGGGCACGTAGACGGCCTGGACGGAGGTAATGGAACCCTTGTGGGTGGTGGTAATACGCTCCTGCATGACACCCATGTCGACGGCCAGAGTGGGCTGGTAACCGACAGCGGAGGGAATACGACCGAGAAGGGCAGACACCTCGGAACCGGCCTGAGTGAAACGGAAAATGTTGTCAATGAAGAGCAGCACATCCTGACCCTCCTCGTCACGGAAGTACTCGGCGATGGTGAGACCAGTCAGGGCAACACGGGCACGGGCACCGGGGGGCTCGTTCATCTGACCGAACACAAGGGCGACCTTGGATTCACCCTCAAGCTGGATGACACCAGTCTCCTGCATCTCGTGGTACAGATCGTTACCCTCACGGGTACGCTCACCGACACCACAGAAGACGGAGTAACCACCGTGAGCCTTGGCGATGTTGTTCTAGGGATCAAAAGTTAGCCAAACCGCACGATATATCAATTTCGGGGATTTCGGGGAAATCTTACAATCAGCTCCTGAATGAACACGGTCTTACCGACACCGGCACCACCGAAGAGACCAATCTTACCACCACGGGCGTAGGGGGCGAGGAGGTCGACGACCTTGATACCAGTGACGAGAATCTCGGCGGAGGTGGACTGGTCGACGAACACGGGGGGCTCGGCGTGAATGGGGGCGAACTTGGTGGCCTTGACGGGACCACGCTCGTCAATGGGGTCACCAGTGACGTTGATGATACGGCCCAGGGTGGCGGGACCGACGGGGATGGTGATGGGAGCACCGGTGTCGTTGGCGGCAACACCACGGGAGAGACCCTCAGTACCTGAAGAGTGACGTTAGTTAAAGCTCCGAAATGTCGGTAGGGGCGCACCCGGTGGGTCTCCCGATCGGGAAGAGAACGACACGGTGGCCCGGACAGGGGGGAAGGGGGAGGTAGCTTACCGTCCATGGCAATGGTACGGACAACATTCTCACCGAGATGTTGCTATAGCAGGAGGTTAGCTTGAGATCGAGGTCGAAGGATTCATCCAATCGGATTACGTACGGCAACCTCCAGAACGAGCTTCTGGCCGTTGTTGGTGGTCTCAATGGCGTTGTAAATGGCAGGGAGCTTGTCGCCGGCGAACTTCACTGTAAAATGGCGAAAACAAAGTCAGATACGGTTCTGTTGATGATTCTGGAGTTGATTGCGATGGTTTTGATGATGGATTGGGTCCATGGAAAAGATTTTCGCGAGGTCCCCATTCCGTCAGGAGTGGACAACACGTACCGTCAACGACGGCACCAATGACCTGGTGAACCTTGCCGGAGGAGCCAGCATCGGTGCTAGCGAAGCGGGCAGTGAGAGCAGGGAGGGCATTGGAGCGGATGGGCTGGAAGGCGCGGGCAACGGGGGTTGTCCGGGCGAAGGAAGCCCGTCCAAATGACCGGGCGAGACCGCTAGAGAGGAAAATTAGTTTTGTCGAAAATAAGGCGATAATTTGATCGAAATTTCATACCTCTTGAACATGATGGAGGTGTTGAAGAGCGAGGTGTGGATGGAAAGGGAGGTGAGGTTGGAACGGGAAAAGAGGGAAGAAGAGAAGGGAAGAGGTTGGTGGACGGGGACTGGTCGCCCTTAGCCTTTCCGGGGCGGTTTTGCCGACGATCCCGTGATGAACCGAGCGACTTCTACTTGTTGTTTTTTAAAGGGATGTATGTATTGTTTTAATTGATATCTATTCTTTCATCTTTGAAGAAGGGTTGGGCCTTGCATTTGATCGTTTCACCCTCATCTTTCCCCTAGGTGATGGTGAGCTGGGCCGAGGGAAGCTCGCGGTTGGGAATTCGCGCACACACCGGGGCTTGGCGGCCGGGTGCAGGGACACGAATTGGATATAAAGCACCATCAATCTTGCTCTCTGTGTTCCCCGGATTAAGAGAGTTAAATTAAAACCGTGACTAGGACTGTTTAGTCCTCAGGGTTGGGAAATATCCCAAGGTCAATGGCCCCTTTGGTCCGAGAGCTGCAATGTTCGGAAAATCTCTGACGTGTTGGGGGGTCAACCGCAGAACTTTAGAATCCGGGAGTTCAGTGACTTTATAGATTCTCTCTATACACCTTATTTATAGCGTTGAGCTAATTAGAGATATACTTAAATAATACACAATATCAATAATTTCAAGATACTACTTGGATAATATACGAGTAGGTAATTGAGGATATCAAGCTCGAAAATAGCCCAAAGCAGGGATTCTCCGCACTTGGAGCTGGTTCCGAATCACTCCGTAGGGACCACGCCATCTCGGACGCAGGGGTATACCCACAGACAGCTTCATAGTTACCAACACTACAGTACGGAGTATGTACAGAGTAGCTAATTCCTTCATCGAAACCACTATAACACACGTAAATCAAAATATTCTCTATGGCTACAAAGGAGATACATTGATTATAGCACAGTACGGAATACACGCATTTTTCGAATGCTTGCGGGCAGGAAAAAAACAAGGACAGAATGGAGGAACAGCCGACGACACACTGAAGAGACAGCCCATTAAATACCAAAGGTCAACCATGAGAATCCCAGCACCGCCGGCTTGGGAGGAGTCTATCTCGAAGGCGTGTCGTTTCTGTGTGGATATCAAGTCATCCCCCGGTCGGGCAACCGGTGCACCTATGACTTCTCGGCAGGGGGGCTCTGAACGAAGCCCTTGCCTTCGTAACCAGGCTTGCTGATACCGTGGATGGGGTTCATGTTCTCCCGCTGTGGAAAGGGTTAGCATGGGATCGAGGAGCAGAGACTTCCCCGGGTCGAGGGACCAATTGTGGGATCGGCATATACGTACCAGAGCGTACTCGTTGGAGGCCTCTTGCCACTCCTTGGACATAGTACCAGGCTTGGGGCCGGCGAAGTAGTGAATGGTGAAGAAGATGGCGACGGCGGCAGCTGTGAGCTGGGCAACCTTGCCGAGAACGCGGATACCCTCACCCTTGGGGGTCTGGGCACGGGGACCGTGGGCACCGAAGGCAATGTAGTAAGCTAGAGCAATGGCAATATATGTTAGCAAGATGTTGCATCGCAGAGAGTCATCCCGAGGGTTGATAGTCGTGCCGGACAACCCGACTGATATACCCTCGGAAGTCGCAGGGTAGATGACGCGAAAGTGCGATTGTCGAGTCCATCTATGCAAGAACTATCACGTACCGGCCTTCTTCTCCTGGAGAGTCATCTGGTGCCAGTCGACCTTCATGCGGTCGCGGAGCTGCATCCAGAGCTCGGCCTGCTCCTGAGGGGGCATACCCTCCCAGCGCTTCTCAATGCTGGCGAGAGTAGGGTTGGAGATGGCATGGTCCGAAGCAGCGCGGGTCTGCAGGGCGTTCAGAGGAGCGACCGGGGCAGCACGGATGGCCGCGGTACTGCGAGGAACAGCGCGAGAGATGGTGCGAAGAAACATTGTGCGGCGGGCGGGAGGTGGGAGCACCACGTCGAAATCGGATACAATTGAGGAGAGGATTGGAGGACGGGGGAATTTTAGGCCGGAGAGCACGCTAGGGCACGGCTTAGGAGAGAGTGGAGGGGGATCGTGGATGGAGAAGGACTTGAAGACGTTTCTTGTGGTTTGAGGTGGAAAGGCGAGTTTCCGGTCGGGACTAGCGCCATTTGGTTTGGCGGCCCTCTCATTGGCTCCTGGGCTATTGGGGCCATCAATCTGCCAAAAGAACATCATCATTTCTCACTCCATCGTATGACATGATATCCCAGTACGGCTGATAGATGTTCTTCCTCCCAATTTAACCGATGACTCTTTGGAAATGATTGGATATATTCCAATTCTTGCCCATAATCTACATTATCCCAATCGGAAATCTCAGCCGCCTCTGTCCCTTGTCAACCAATTCCAGGTTATATCTAGGGCCCTAATATCCTACTGAGCTCACCAGCACATCACCAAGAACATCATCATCTCATGGAGTCGATTCGCCAGGCTGCAAATTGCCCGCTGCACCGAGTTTTGGAATATCGTTAAAGGCTGTCAGATAACAGGAGGGGGTCGGTAAAAAAAGACCAAGTGAATAGGTTCAAGAATCAGAAGCCCTCATGCAAGATGAACAGCATGGGCCAAGTCGTAACGGTCTTGCATTGCAACTAAGAAGGAAAATGGGAGAACGTTGTGCAGAGAAGATTATGAATTGATCGTTCCGCGCCGTCAGAGGCGCACCCCTTTCAGTCGCGCAGCCCGGATCCAGCCGGCGCCTTCATCTATGCCTTGCCACCGCTGGCCTCCTTCAGGACTGTCTTCCATTCGATATCGGACTTGTCATCGGCGTGGATGGAAGTGACAACGTTGAGGGCGTTCTTGAGAACCTCACGGGTGCTGGCGTAGATCATGGACCACTGAAGAAGAGCATTGTTAGCCAATTGGTCACTTAGGGGGGGAATGGTCTGCGGATCGGCTTACGAGAGTGGGGGTCTCGCTGGGAACCCAGGAGATGAAGATGATCTTGGAGCTGTACGGGATTCAGGTCAGTAAGCGGCCAGTCAAGTTGCGGGATGTCAATGCGCACCGCTTGCCCTCGCCGGGGAGCTCGTACTCGACGTCGTAGACGGCGTAGCGGGGAGCGGGGCGACCCTGGCTGTCCTTGGCACTGGCGAGCTCCTCGCGGAAGACCTCGTAGTCCTGGTCGTGGCCGACGGAGTCTACAGCGACCTCCTTCTTGTTGTCTGCGATCTTGTAGATGATGTACTTGGTCTTGCCGTGGCTCCGGCTGAAGTCCTGGTATGCGGTGATGCACTCATCCTGGATTTGGACACTGTAGGGAGAAGGTGTCAACAACGGCTGAAAGTGAGGGGAAACCGAAAACCGGAAATGCGGACGTGGACGACTCACCCCGATGCGAGCTGCGCAACACAATAGTCAGTATCTGAAGTGATTCCCGGCATAGGATTGGAGAGTCAATACATACAGACATATTTGCTTATGTAGTTGGGGGGGGGACAAAAAAGAGGAGGGGGTTGTCTAGGCTAGCACGCGATGTTAGTGAGAGTCTCAACACAAGTCACTCGAGGGCTTCCAGAGTCATGACCCAAAGCAGTGTGAAACCTAGCAACTTACAGAAACGAAGCCAAGAATGGAGGATGAGACGGGGAAGATGGAGTTTGAGGGGTGAATTGCCCAGGTGTTGCCTTAGTGGGGTGGCGGCACGTGATCTTTGCCTTTCAGTAAATTATTTCCCGGATTTCCCTACAAAGTACAGAGTACAAAGGAGATGCCTGGAATTATGATTTGAGACTATTGGAATCTACAGCGCTGCCTGGAGATGTCTTTGGATTGAACACGTATCCGGGTAACACATTGCCATTGAGGTACTTGAAGAGACTTTTTTCCCATGTCTTGCGCTAAGGAAAATCACTGCCCTGGCAACGCTGCATATCATTTCAATGCATAGTGTACATGGAGGCTCCAGGGCTACAGGTGAGGCTTGACGTGCAGGCTAAATTTGGTTTACCATGGGACACGTCAGTGCCGGCTATTTTTGTCAGGCCCACTGTCCCGGCCATTCCTTTGGTTTTATATATGCTTATGGATCTAGGGTCTGCAATATTGCTCAAAACTTGCAGCGTTAGAATTGCAGTACAATATTGAGCGGTTGTAAATGTCATCTTATTTGATAACTTTGAAATCATTTCTCATTCTCGGTGTCGTAAATCATCCCACCAAAGACTTGGGTAGAATCCTACCAGCCAGTTGCCTATCCAACTAAACCTTAGGGGCAAATTTAGCCCTCATCTTGTCAGCGACAAGCTTCTCGTCCCAGATAAAGTTAACACTGTCATGAGCAACAGTCGCCTCAGCCCAGCGCTTGAACTTAGGAGCCTGCTGCAGCAAACCGGGTAGCTTCGCACTGACGAGACCATGCTCAGGCTTCGCGAAGCCCAGAATCCTCAACAAAAAGGAACCAGCCTGAACCTCGGCCAGGGTAAGCTTATCACTACCACCAAAGAAAGGACCCTTGCCCTCTGTAGCGGCTAGCAGGGGCTCGATCTCCTTGACGACGGCGGCAGCGAGCAGCTCGGCTGCCTCATCCCGTTCACCTTCAGTAGCTGCTTTGATACTGCTGAAGAAGTGGGGTAGGACCTTGCTGAAGAAAGCGTCGACGAAGAAGGAGAGCTGAGCGCGGTAGAGGGCGTTGTCGGCCGGGCCCGATGCAGGCAACAGGTGGGATGGGTGGGCATCTGCGATGAACTGCGCAACAATGCCGGACTCGGTGATTATCTCGCCATTGTAGGAAAGACTGGGGACCAGGCCGCGCTGCTTGGGTTAGTCTTCTGTAGATATGTATTCGGTCATGTGGGGTGTGGAATCGGGAGGTGCCCAGGTGTTCTGCTGTTTACTTACTGGGTTGACTTCAAGGTACCACGGCTCTCGGGGCTTGCCCAAATCAATTGTGACTTCTTCATAGTCAAGGCCAGATTCCTTGAGGGCAATGTGTGCACGGTGTGCCCAGGGGCAGAGGCGGCTGGTGTATAGGATGATCTTTGGAGAAGACATTGTTTGATTTTTAGGAGTCAGGATGAGTAGGAAGAAAGTGGAGGTTATATACAAAAGAAAACGCCATCTCCAAAGCCATTGCGAAATGAGGGGCTTGGATTATAAATGTCGATTACGAATATACGGAGGACGGAGTACTTGGTGCGAAGTTCCGCGGCGGATAAAACCTGACGAGTTGTGGGGACGGGAATGGATCCAGGTAAATGCTACGCTTCAATATGGAGTCCGAGGTGCTCGTGCAGCTGCTTCTAAAAAGGTCTTGGTTTCAAGAGTCTAATTATGTACATACATTAAAGCGTGCACTATGTGTCCGATATCTTCTGAGGGGCCCTCATCCACCGGGTTATGGAAAAAGTGGCAACCAGATGTGTAGTACATAAGAAGACCCAGATGAGCTCTGAAATAGAAGAACTGGTCTGAGTCCGATGCGCCAGCGACCGGTTCCACACAAGTCAATTGAGAAGGGAAAAAAAAGAAAAGCAAATCTGAGCAACCTGGAGAAGTAAAATGGAATGGGCAAGGACGAGACTGTCATAAAATGGGGTATATCAAATACGAGTGTAAAAAGAGCTTGAGGACGATTAGAAATCGTTCAGATGGCCAGCCGGGGGAAAAAACACAGATCAACACGCTGTTCGTCAGGACGTTAAGATTGCAGAGAACTTTGAGAGAGCTCAAACTTCGTCGTCTTCCTGGCCACCGTCGATGATTTTGTGCCAGTGTTGTGGGAGACAGATACAGACCAAGGGGAAGGCCTTGATCTCTCCTGATGGCATGGGAGAAGAGGCGCCATGCATACGAGAGCCGCTTGAGACGCCACTATCGCGCTGTTCGCGATGGTGCACGTCGAAGTCCTCGGCACGCTCGGTGAGACGCACACCTGTCGCCCAGCCATCGTCCCAGATACCGATCACTCTCAACATTTCTCCGCGGTCAAGTTCGAACTCATCGCCTGCCCTGGGCGAGTATGCCCAGAGCACGGCGACCTTATCGCCCGCTTGGATCTCGTCTTGGGAGTAATAATCGCGGAAGTACGAGAGTTGCTCGGATTGACCACTTGTAACTTGTTCTGGGGAGGAATATTGGTTTGTTGGACCAGAGCGGGGCGAGCTGTCACTCTCCATCCCAGCCAGCATGGAATTACTCGAAAGTGAACCGTGGCGTTTGCCGGCCACGGGTGGGATGCTCTTGTGCATGGCCCCTGGACTGGAGCGCATGCCCTCGGAAGACGTATCGCTGTACTTGGCCGCGCCACCATACATGGCTGCAGAAGTTCGCGAATGGGCTGGCGATGAGCTGGGCATCTCGCGCAGAGCAGACATGCGTGTTACGCGACCTCCGGGGATCATGTTGTACGACGTCGGGCTGGGGGGTTGCTGCATCGACGGAGAGCCACCCTTTCGTTGAGGGTTCGGTTGGTTCAAAGCACCTTCGGTTTCAGTTTCTCTGCGACGCCGGCGCATGAAAATGCAAAGGAATGCGAGCAGAGCGGCCAGGATAGCTGCTCCTGCTACAGAGCCAATTACAATCCCAGCAATCGCGCCACCTGACAAACCATTGCTGGCAGCCGCGGCAGCGGTGGAAGAAGCAGAAGAGGAGGGCGTGAGTGGCGGCAGAGTGGAAGTCGGAACCGGCACATTTTCACAGCGGCTTGTAGAATTGGACTTTTCGCAGCAGGTGTTGCTGTCGTTTGCACAATACGTGCAAAGACCGATGGTGTTTGATTCAAAGCCACAGTTATCAGGCTCATTCGCGGCTCCTTCGATACAATCTCCCGAAAGTGCTTTCGACGGTTTTTCGCAAATGACCAGGTCGGAGTAAATCTGGCTCGTGTAGTCTTTGTTGGTACTGCTGCACAGGTCTGTATTCACCATGGTTTCCTCCTCACTTCGCGCCCAAAGGGCGCATGTGTCCACACAAATTGGCAATGAGTCATCTGTCGAAAGATCGCAGTCGGAAATGGAGCTTTGTATCACGCTGCTGCACATAACACTGATAGTGTATTGCGCGTAGTAGTCGTCTGTTGCACTCGAGTTAAGACCTTCGCAACCTAACAGGTCATCATACCTATGGGCGCAGATTAGTGACTTGTCTTCCCTTCCTAGCAATTTCTCCCACGTACTTGTTATTGACATAGGACCCAGAGACATAATCCTTTAATGAATCATCGAACTCGGTCAGGTTTGATACTCCTTTCAGGAATGGGCTAGCAGCGAATGGTCAGCACTTCACTATTCTCGACTCTGACGCGGCGCATCACTCACAAGCTCCCATATAACGTTGAATTTGTCGAGACTGACGATCCACTCCATGCCGGGCAGGCGCTGGATCCCGAGAGGGAGATGCAAGAGCTGGACATGCTGGGCTGCGGTGTATATACGTCCACGGGTAGATTTCGGGCGTCGATCGCGGAATGTGTCAACTGAGAATGTTCACGATGGGACAATTTGCATTTCTGCACGGAATTGAAAGCGTTGAAAGCGCAAGATTAAACAGGTCGACACCAGGCCACCAAAACCCCAAGCTCGAGGGAAAGAAGAGAATGCGGTGAATGGTAACCAAACGAGTGGATTGGGTCGTGAATACCCGAAAAAGAAATGTCGCCCGGAGGCGTTGACAGTCGAATCAGATTGAAGGAAAGGATGAAGGTGAAGAGCGAGACCTCTCAGAAAGAAGGCCTACGATCACTTTTAGATGGGGCCCGTGTTGACGACAGGGGGACGAACCGCTGGGAAAGTGGTAAGGAGCTAAGCAAATGGGTATTTTGGGGTATCTTAATACAATACGCAGTACGAAGTCCTCGTACCTTTGTGCTCTAAGCCCAATCTTACTACAAAAGGGGGGCTGGGCTTACTATACGCGAAGTATAGTCTTTGTTTACCTTGTGATGTTGATGCTCAATATTCTCGATTCCCTCCACAGATCTCAAGCCCGACTTGAACAGATCTGACACGCTCTGCTGGATACTTTTGGCTTGGTAATCCTCCATTTTCGAATGTCTTGGTGGTTTTTGTCCAACTCGCTAGCCCGTTAGTGGCCCCAAACGGACGATCGCTATCACAGCAAATTTAAAACAATACCAATACCACACCTTTACCAGCTAAATTTTCCGAATAACTGCCTTGCAGGCTGCATGACAGAATGTATGGGGCCCATGATATGAGGTATCAGAGAAGCATTGGGAGATTTGATGAATGCGAGGGGCAACTTTTGACTCAAGATATTGCCAACGGCACGGGACGGAGTACACGGTACCTGGTTTCAGGTCGCTGGAAACCGCTAGCTGGAAGTACCGAATACTTGGGTGTCCCCGCTTTTAGAGCAACCGATGAGTCCGATTTTTTTTTCTCTTGGTGGATCTTCAGATCAGTGAATAGATGAATACGAGTAGATCACCAAATGGAGCAGGGAGTATCTGTGAAAAGTCGATAGTGAACAAACTTTAGCAGAAGGAGACGTCGAGAAGCAACTTTCCTCAAATAAGACTCGGTCACATGATCTCATTGACATCATCTGATCTGGAGGCTCCCACCAAACCTCAGAGACTCATGCATTCTTGCCCATTGCCACACTCCGTGGGGAACTAAACGCGCATAAACTAGACTCATCACCAGCTTTCAATAATCATGTGCAGCTCCGACATCTTCCTGGCGGTTCTCGCCGTGTTCTTCCCGCCCATTGCAGGTGAGTCTATCCCCAAGGTTTGCGATCTGTGAGCGCCGCTGATCAGACATGTGTATCAGTATGGGTCAAAGTGGGACTCTGCACTGCAGACTCGGTCATCAACCTCGCCCTGTGTTGCCTTGGATTCCTTCCAGGCCTTATCCATGCCTGGTACATCATTTTCAAAAACCCCGAACCCGATTATGACGCCATATCCTATGAGCCCATTCCCGGGGGTGGGAGTCAGCGACGTGATCTCGAGAATGGAAACGTCACTTACTACTATGTCTCACGCCAGTCCCCGCAGGATCAACCTCAGTCTCAGCGCGGATACGGCACGGTTCAGGGCCAGCAGGCGCCCGCGAAGAACTCAAACGCACAAGGCAACCAGGACAGCGGAAATGGGAGCAGCAGTGCGAACCCACCACCAACGTACGCGGAAGCTGTGCGAGGCGACAACAAGGTGCAAAGTCAGGAATAAAGCCAAGGCTATATTATGCAGCATGCATGCGGCTTCCACTCCTGACCGTCGGTTCTGGCTCTTCGATTCATCTGGTTTTGACCCATACCCTGATTTTTTTGCGCAGTATCTCTAATGCCTTTGGAAGAACTGTGTTGTAACGCTATGATTTTAACGAAGGAATGTTCTGTATTCTGAACCTCTGGTCTTTTTCAGGATTGCCGACGGGAACTCGGCTTTTCTCTGATTGTATTTCCTAGTCTTGTGATATATCGTTTGAATTTCGAGGTTCAGCATATGCTACCGCAAGTTACTTATCGCCCTAGAGGCGGTTGAGCGTGTCTCAACCCTAAGCCAACTTGGCATGCAATTGCCCTTTGATACCCCAAGGGTGCGCGCTGACTGTGCTTGAGTGACACCGGTTGGCCTATTCCGACTTGCTCTCAGCAATGTGTAGTAGCATATGCAAAACTTCGAAAGTTTGAATGATGTATACCTAAGTACGCGTTTTCCCCCTCGTTGGTCTTGTACGCACCTGGGCCCGGGCATCACTTCAATCATCAAGCCCAATCAATGAGAGACAATATAAGTCCGGGTTTAGATACTTAAAGTAACCAATAAAAGATGTCAAGTCACTAGATGTACTTAAGTAGCTTCTTAGATTTTGATGGCTTCGAATGTTTTCAATTTTGACAGAGTGATCACTTGAGCACTTAAGTATATCTGCTATACTCCGTATTTTGGTCGGGGTCTACAGGTAACACTGGCTTGTTGGTGGATGCTTTTGGTTGAGAAATATATGTTTACCGGGGGCTCAACAAATTACAAAATCAACTTAATGTACGGGCTCAAATCAGCTAAAAAGGTCAAAACAGAAGATAGAGCAATTCTCAACTTCAATACAAGCCACAAAAATCCAATTCCCCAAGCCTCGTAGTAGACTAGAAAGCGATTAGAGCAAACCGTTAATCTGATAAGGTTATCCGAGGCCAAATTCCGTCCCGAGATGATCCTACCGCTCTTCCTGCACCCAACTCCCCGCCACGAGCCTGTGGCCTTCATATTGGCCATGCAGTCTATGCCACAACTGCTCAGGCAAACGATCCGTTCAAGCCTCCAACTTACCCGTACAACCCCAGTGCGAGATCGGTTCCGCCCTACCTCAACTGCATTTCCCATTAGACCGATCCCGCGGAGCTTCTCTACCTGCCTACAATGCCAATTCCGCACGCAGTCAGCGACATTTGCGGACTTCAATGATAGAGAAAGAGTCTCGGCTGATACCGAGAGGTTAATTAAAGAGAAGGAGAAGGAATTGGCTGACCTGGAGCTCGCCTCGCGCGACCCGGTACCGATCCCGGGTGTGGAGGCGGGCAGCTCCTTTGAGGGTCCGCCTGTCCCAGAACCCCCAGCAAACACACAATCACAAAAGGAGGAGGCAAATCCAGCTCCACAGGAAGAGAACCCTCGAGTGAGTGGGGGGTTACCTTCATACTTGGAAAGTCGTCGGTCAAAATGGTCCAAGCAGTTCGATACAGCTATGGATAATCTCCAGTCAAATGTCTTCGTGGCAGGTCAGCGGTTGAATGATCTGACTGGATACTCCAGCATTGAAGCTCTGAAGAAGGAGATCCAATTCCAAGGTATGCACACAGATAATCGGTCAAGGCTTCAGACACTAATGCCCAAACCATAGAGGAACGACTCCGCACCGCCCGATCACACGTTAAACATGCAAAGGAAGAATATACTGCTGCTATCAACCGCCGTTCCATGTCCCAGCGCGAAGTGAATGAGCTGCTTCAACGCAAGCATGCTTGGTCTTCAACCGACCTGGAGCGCTTCACCCTCCTCTACCGCAACGATCATACCAACGAAGTCGCCGAAACAGAGACCTCACATGCCCTATCGGCCTCAGAGCGTGAAGCTGAAGAGGCAGCTGCGCAGCTGAGCAAGAGCATTCTCTCCCGATACCACGAGGAGCAGGTCTGGTCTGACAAGATCCGTCGCATGTCCACATGGGGAACCTGGGGTCTGATGGGAGTCAATGTTTTGCTGTTCCTTGTTTTCCAGATTCTTGTCGAGCCATGGCGCAGGAAAAGACTTGTCAAGGGCTTCGAGGATAAGGTCGTTGAAGCTCTGGAGAAAGAGAAGGTCCTTAACCGGGCTATGTTCGCTGAGAACGCTGTCTCCATCTCTGCCCTCCCCGTCACTCTTCCCGAGACCATTGATTCCACATCGGACACCACCCCTTCGTTGTTGGTGGAGCCGAAGCACGTCACGGACACGGAGGATCCCACTACGGCGACTGTTATCGCTCCAACTGACGCCCCTGCGTCTCAGTCTCTGCAGACTCGTCTGTTAAACATCACCTCCTCTATTTCTTCACTTGAGTACTGGACTCAAGTGTACCATGAACTATTCAGTGACCGCGATATCACAGCATCTCAGCGTGATCTCACAACCGTGGCCATTCAGAGTGCAGCGGCTGGTGTGGTCATGACCAGTCTCCTTTTCGCCCTACTTGGACCTCGGTAAAGCAGAATCTCACGTTGAGCGAATTGCGATTTGTTCATATCATTGTGGACCAGACATGTTCGTCAGAGTTCATAGTTGGTCATTTTGACAGACTGCCCTGGTGGATCTACTTGTACATACAGTTGAAGATAGAAAGATACTCAGGCGGATGAATTCGAGTATAGTGTACTATTACTACAGCCTCATTCTCGGAATCTATGAATTTGAATACCGGACACTCGATACATCCTACATGGCAGAATCTTGAGCCAGAACAAAAGAAATAACATGACTAGGTGATACACTAAATAAAGAACATAAGTATGTACTCAAGGAGACCATAGGACATCCTCTGCACTGCCAGGACACCCCCTAGCTTCGGCCCAAGCCCACGGTTCGTATGTGCCATGGGAAGACCAACAGCCAGGAAGATAGGGACAACAAAGGGAAGAAAGTGGCTGATTTTTTTTGTCCATATTAAAACACAGGCCTCTTAATCTTGACAAGACACACGGCCGCTCTGTCTAAAAAAAGGGAAAAACAAAACACAAGCACATACACAGATGAACATACAAATCCATCTTTATCTCATCCACACGTCTAGTGAGACAATCCGCATGGGCGGCGGTCAAAAAAGGGTGTATTCAACAATTCGCTTAACCGATAACAAGGGTCTCGTCCTCGGGGAAGTTGTAAGAGGGAACCTCCAGGTTCAGAGGGGCAGGACCCCTGCGAATGCGACCGGAGATATCGTAGTGGGAACCGTGGCAGGGGCAGAACCAGCCGCCGTAGTCACCGGCCTCACCGATGGGGACACAACCCAAGTGGGTGCAGACACCTGGTAGAAGGGTTAGGAGTGAATTGGTGAAATGCGGATTTCCGACTTACCGAGCATGACGAGCCACTCAGGACGCTGGACACGGTCGTCATCGGACTGGGGGTCACGGAGACCCTCCCACTTGGTCTCACGGGCCTCATCGATCTCGGACTGGGTGCGGTGACGGATGAAGACGGGCTTTCCACGCCACTTGATAATGACCTGTTGGAAGGGTTAGATAAGACGATTCGGGAGTGGAATTGCCGGATTTGACGATGATGGGGGAAACGTACGTTCTTGCCCTCAGGGATGGCACCGAGAGCGATTTCGACCTTGGCCTGGGCCAGGACATCGGCGGAGGCGGACATGTTGACCAGGAAGTCTAGAAAAGAACAAACATCAGCCATGATTGTTCCGGAGCGCGCAAATTCTCCCTAAAGGGATAAATGATAACAATTATCAAGCCCATTGCATGCCCTTGCTAATCCACCTCTTTATTCGAAGACCAAGCACTGAAAAACCTACCCTGGACAGTAGCCTTAGCACCGACGGCGGTGGCGAGACCGAGGGAGCCGGCCATGAAGTAGGAGAAGACCTGGTTGGAGCGAGGCGAGGAGTTGGACTTGTACTTGCTGAAGTTGGGGATCTTCAGGGTGGAGCCACGCTCATTGGCGCTGGCGAAGGGAGACTCGAAGGACGACTTCGCATCGGCAACTCCCCTCCGCTGGCAGGAGGTGACGGCGGCGCGGGAGGTGGGCACTTGCTGCCGGGCGACGGTGCGCAGCAAAGTGCTGGAAGCGGAGGAGAGCGACATTATGAGGGCAATTGACCACGGAGGGAATTGAGCCGCGAGTGTGGAGGGCGAGGTGAGGATAGAGGGTGGATGAAGTCGGAAGTTGAAGTTGGAGCCAGAGCTTTCGCTAGCGATCGGAATCACGGGGCCTGTCATTGGCTGACTGGTTCCCGTTCACTCCCTAAACATTCTTCTACTACAACAACATATCGACTTGAATAACTTTTTGCAATAGGTTGCCATGCTAATTATTTCAATTTGGAATTCTTTTTATACTGAGGTCAACGGTTTCTCTTCTGTGTTGTTTTCCCTATCATCTAACCCGACCCAATGCGACCAATACACTGCCAAAACACAAGTGCGCAACCCACAACCAGCAAACTCCAATGCAAATAACTTGTTCAATAAAGAAACCGACAAACCAATTCAGCCCTGCATTTCCACGTCATGGTCAGGGGTGGCCACGGGCTCAACAGTCCGATCCGCAATCAGCGCGCTGACAGGCACCATTGGCCGAGGCACTGATGGAGATGTGGTACTTGATTCCTCTCCCTTGGGCGAGGTTTCTCCCATGCTGTTTCCGTTGGCTGGCGGTGGTGGTGGTGCACTGGCCCCGTTGAGAGTACGCTGGCCCTTCTCCATAGCGGTTTGGTCGGCCGCATCCTTGGCCTTTTTCTCCTTGAACTGTTTGTAGGTCGTAGTCTTAGGGATCACGTCGGATAGGAATTCGAGATTGTCAGTGTGTGACACCGCCGAGGCTATTGCGCGTTAGTACCGTCCAACTTGCGGTGAAATGTGGACTTGGGAATGACGAACCAAGATCTTTGTATTGAACAGTCTTGCGAGGCTTTTTCTCAGTCTTGACCACATTGTATCCTTGTTCGGCAAGATGCTTAATGAACATCTCCTAACGATTGGGTTAGTGGGCGCTCGAGGGACGATGTTTGGGAGCATGGCGCACAGTAGCCATTGCAATGACGAAGGTCGCATTATTCGAGCATTGCACAATATCCTCGTCCAGTTGGATAATCTTCTTGACACGAGAAACTATGAGACCCTGTCAGGGACATCCATACAAGCTAACACCGAGTCAATAGGGACATACTGGGAAGTGCACTCTGGCCGGTGATCTCATCCGGCTCTCCGATGGGCTTTGGAACCATGGTGAATATCTGTGTGTCTGCTAAAAGAGGAAATGAAACAGTTCACATAGACTTTGCTCTGTAATAAGCGTGTGCAGCCGTGGAGTCGAGAGAGGTAAAACGCGTGGCCGCGTTATCTCAGGAGGCTCCGTTATCGATACTTGGCGACTTCGCTTGTTCACATCATCTACTTCCAAGTGCTTCGTTCACCCCTGCACCTCGCTCTGGGTTTGTCGCCTATAGCCCACAGACCTACCAGCGGGATCCCTGAGCAAAATCTGGCCTAGAAATCGACATCCTTACAGCGGCGCTCACCGCGAACTAAGTCGTCATCGAGTCAACTCTAAGTCGACTATGCTGATCCCATCTCTTTGATATATGTTATGACCTCTCCGCGCCCATCCCCGACCTTTCCCCGGTCGCTTTCAGTTTCTACAGAACGTCGCAATTCTCGAAGAGCATCCGGACGTTCCATTCCCTCCCCAATCGACCCCGTTCCCGACAGTCAAGAAGCCCCCGCTATCACAGAAGAGATCAGTGAGATCAAGCGCTATGAGGATTTCACTACCATAGACTGGGTACAGGATGCTGTTTATGAGCAGTCGCGGCGACGTGCTAAGCGGCGCAGCGGAGTCAGGTTCTGGGACCAGGAAGGCATCTTTGGATGGAGACGAAAAGTGTACGAGTCCTATGATGCTGGCCAGTCATGGCTTGTCGTCACGCTTGTGGGCTTAGCAATTGGCTTGAATTCAGCTGTGCTCAATATCATAACGGAGTGGCTCTCTGATATTAAATTGGGTCATTGTACTACCGCATTCTACCTCAACGAGAACTTCTGCTGCTGGGGCGCAGAAGATGGTATGATCAGCTTCACACTAGGAAGCATCCAGTGAGATAACTAACAGGACTATAGGGTGCCCGGAGTGGAAGCATTGGACTTCATTCTGGCTGTTCAATTACATCGTCTATCTATTTGGCGCGGTAAGCTGGTATCATCCCTCTGGAAATGGCATAGATTGACTCATTCTGTTTTATTTTAGTTGATGCTTTCGTCTATCGCAGCGATTCTGGTCAAATCATTTGCGCCCTATGCCGCGGGATCTGGTATCTCCGAGATCAAATGCATTATTGCTGGTTTTGTTATGAAAGGATTCCTCGGCGCCTGGACTCTGATAATAAAATCCATTGCCTTGCCACTGGCAATCGCATCGGGTTTATCTGTTGGAAAGGAAGGGCCAAGTGTGCATTTCGCAGTGTGCACAGGAAATGTGATATCGCGCTTCTTTGGCAAATACAAGCGGAATGCGTCGAAAACGAGAGAGATATTGACTGCGTCAGCGGCAGCCGGCGTAGCTGTTGCTTTTGGCAGTCCAATTGGAGGCGTGTTGTTCTCCCTGGAGGTCGGTCATATGGTCTGTGAAAGTTTTGGATGGCTGCTAATTCATCAATAGGAGATGGCAAACTACTTCCCCCTGAAGACTCTCTGGCGCAGTTACTTCTGTGCTTTGGTGGCTACTAGTGTCCTTGCGGTACGTTTGAGCCCCGATGAAAATCTGTTTGTCGCTCATTCCCTCTAGGCTGTGAATCCTTTCCGAACAGGCCAATTGGTCATGTTCCAAGTGGAATACGATCGAACCTGGCACTTTTTCGAGCTGCTGTTCTTCGTCGGCCTCGGTATCTTTGGTGGACTCTACGGTGCATTTGTGATCAAGTGGAATCTTCGCGTTGCTGCATTCCGCAAGAAGTACCTGTCACAATGGCCCATAACCGAGTCGGTCGTCCTCGCCGGACTCACTGCTTTGCTGTGCTTCCCCAACATGTTCTTGAAGATCAACATGACCGAAATGATGGAAATTCTCTTCCGCGAATGTGAGGGTGGCCACGACTACCACGGCCTATGCGAGTATGAAACCCACCCGGAAAACCTACAAGCATGATATTAACTTCTTACAGCGCTAAAAATAGATGGTCGATGGTACTGTCTTTGGCTATTTCCACCATCCTTCGCACTGGACTGGTCATCATCTCCTATGGCTGTAAGGTGCCAGCTGGTATCTTCGTACCTTCGATGGCCATCGGAGCGTCCTTCGGTCGTATGGTCGGGATTATGGTGCAGGCTCTGCACGAGTCGTTCCCTAATTCGGCATTCTTCGCATCATGCCAGCCCGATGTTCCCTGCATCACACCTGGAACTTACGCTTTCCTGGGAGCTGGAGCAGCCCTTAGTGGAATCATGCACTTGACGATTTCTGTGACAGTAATTATGTTTGAAATTACTGGTGCTCTGACTTACATCTTGCCAACCATGGTATGTGTCCAAATCGATCAACTTCATCTGTTCAAGCTGACCTTCGCTCCTTATTAGATTGTGGTAGGTGTCACCAAAGCGATTGGCGACCGATTTGGCAGTGGCGGCATCGCCGACCGAATGATCTGGTTTAATGGGTTCCCATTCCTTGATAACAAAGAAGATCACGTTTTCAATGTGCCTGTTTCGCATGCAATGACCACAGACCCACTCTCATTACCGGCGTCGGACTTCCCAGTCCGTGAAGCGGAGCATCTTCTAAATGACAACAAGTTCCAGGGCTTCCCTGTCGTGGAAGACCGCACCTCCAAGACCCTTGTTGGATATATTGGGCGAACCGAGCTCCGGTATGCCATTGACCGTGCTCGCAATGAGGGCATGGTAGCCCCAAACGCTCGATGTGTCTTCACTAGAGAAGCAGCCGAGGCAGCCGTTGCCCGAAGGGCATCTGTATCCCACCAAGCACGGTCGTCGGATACATTTGATGCAATCCACAGGAGTGTGGGGGCTAATGTTGTTGATTTCTCACGCTATGTCGACCACACGCCGCTCACTGTACACCCACGTCATCCCTTGGAAACGGTCATGGAGATCTTCAAAAAGATGGGACCTCGAGTGATTATCGTCGAGCACCGCGGTCGACTTACTGGACTGGTTACCGTCAAGGACTGCTTGAAATATCAATTCAAAGTTGAGGCAGAGGAACATACCCTGGCATCGACTTCACCGGAACTTTCGACCCTTGGCGGCCGTCCAAACACCCCTGCCCCGGAAGCTATAGAAGAACGTTTGTGGCGTCTTATTCAAAAAGTGGCCAAGTTTGTCTCTGGCAAGACCTCCCGACGACCGGTGCGACTGCGCGAACGCAATACTACTGGCCGGACAGAGCCTTCGGACATATTGGAGGGGACAGAGGAGGACGCTGTCGTGGAATTAGAAGACAGAGAGGACCGTCCCATGATTCGATGAAGAATATCTATGATTATACGGGTACTCAAATAGAGACTTTGTTACATACCAAGCGTTGATCCATTCACCTGTATTTTTTACCACCTGACAAAGAAAAGGTGACATGTGCCCTGATTTTTTCCATTCAATATCTCACCTAGACCTAAATCCCCCGACGAAAAGTTCTGAAAATTGCCCTTGACGTCTATGAGGCTGGGCAGATCCTGATTGGCCAACGGTAAGAACCCGAGGTATCTCGGGCTGTGACCTGCTAAATCGCCACGGCGTTTTATCCTGCAAAGCAACCCGCCGATGCAGTGTAATGCTGACTCGGATATGGAGACCCCAGGCCAAGACGAAACAACTCAGAGCCCGAGCAACGGGGGTTCACTTGAAACCCCCACCCTCCGGCGAACACGAGTGGCCTGCAAAGCGTGTAATCAAAGGCGGGTCAAATGTGATGCGGGAGAAGGACAGCCTTGCTGGCATTGTCGCATACGTCAAACGCCCTGCGAACTGATTGAATCCCGACGAGGAAAGTATGTGATGTCACATTGCAAGACCATTTGATTTGGAACGTGAAGCTCAAGTGCCTGCAGGTATACTCGGAGAAAAGAGGGTCATAGGAAAAGCCCACGGGCCTCGAAGCATCCAAAGACACCTAGAGCCACATCCATCAGAGGAAATCGAGAATCTCCCAATGTGGCCGATGCATCCGACAGAGCCAATACTCTAGACACAAATGATGGTGCCACACGCTTAGAGCCTTCGCACGAGGGAGAGGGACCGCCTCAGCATAGCCAGCCACCTCAGTCTGATCAGATAAACCCGATTTTACGCCCACAGCACCTAGGCGACTCTAGTCTATCGTACACTGTCGAGGTAGTCTACAGCCCCAAAGGAGGCTCCTCGGAGCCCTTGAAAGTACGCTATCCGATCCCAGCTTCAATCAGCAACCGAGCGGCACCCAGTCATGAAACCGAGGTCAAGGAACCGGTCTCACTGCAGGAAGCCCTAGAATTACCTCCCAAAGATATTGCCGATCAGCTGGTCCGCACCTTTTTTGAGATCATTCACCCAGCCTACCCTGTGTTTGATCGCAAGAAATTCGCGAGCTCATATTCCCAAAACCAAGCATCCCCTCTGGTTTTACATACAATATTCCTCCTTGGCTTCACGATTGGTAGCGAGAGTCTTGTACAAGAAGCCGGATACAGTAGCCGCGCGACGGCAAGGAGAAAGCACTACCTCCGTGCGAAGGCATTATACGATGCCGATTATGACAACGACCGATCAAATGTCGTGGCATGTCTTTTGCTTTTGGGATTCTGGTGGGCTGGACCCGAAGATCAGAAAGATACTTGTTACTGGGTTGGATGTGCTACGAATGTCGCACAGTCTACAGGAATGCATCGCTCGTACGTGACATCTACACACTGCAGGGAACGTGCTCACATTATTCTAGAATATCGGAGTATGGGCTGAGTCCTTCCGTGAGATCTTTGTGGAAACGAATTTGGTGGTCGATTTATGTGCGTAATCCTGGCTACAGGTCATCTTTGCATGTCTAATCTGTATAGATTCGGGATCGCCACACTGCTGCAGCCTTTGGCAGACCTTGCCGTATCCAGGACGAGGACTGTGATGTTGAACCACCAACTGCAGAAGACTTTCTCTTTGATAATGATTACGACCAGAGTCTCATTACACCTCAAAAGGACTTTCATATCTCATATTTCCTTGAGATGACCAAACTGACCGTGATATGTGAGCAAAGATCAAGATCTACAACTAGCCCCCTTGCGCAATTTTAACCTTGATTCTTTTCATTAGTGGGTGATGTTCTCAAAGCAGAGTTTAGCCCCAGGCGACCTGCAATGGAGAAGTTTGAAACAGGTGCATTAGCGGCCAGACTCGCACAATGGGAATCCCAGCTGCCGAACCAACTACAAAGCACGCCACCAGATGGATCACTGGGGGCATCGTTTTGGGCAAGCATGCTTCAATTCTCTTATCAGTAAGACACTATCGATTGAACCCCAAACTATGGGCAGAGTTGACAAAGTTCAGAAACTACCATATATTAATATTCCGACCCAAGGCTATTGAAAGCCTCTCATCTGCAGAAACCGAAAGAGACTCACGAGCAAGAATGGCTGCTGATCGTATAACTCGACTTGCGGAAGATCTTTTGGCCACTGGTGCTATTAAATATGCACAAATCCACCTGTATGATTGAAACCGAGATGGTGCACATTCAGAACAAGCCACTTTGTGAACTAACCCTATGCCAGCGTCCCCGCATTATTCGGTGCACTCGCTATCAACACAATCTCCATATGCCGCAATGATCCAATCCGCCGCGAACTAGCCCAAAATAAGTCCCGACAGTGCATGCTTGCGTTGAGTCAACTGGCGTCATGGCCTGTCAGAACCTGGATCTTGAAGGCCTTTGTGAATTTAATGAAAAGACTAACAGGTCTGAGCTCCGGTGCTGGAGGATCCATAATCAGTGTCACCTCCAATGTTGTGAATGATGGCGGAAACACAGCGGCCTGGGGCGATATGGGCTCGGATTTTCCACAACATACAACCGACTCTCAGAATCCATCTCAGCCCATGAATGAACCGCAGAGCCTACATCTGAGAAGGGATCAAGGCCCGCAACCGTCTTTCATTCATCGGTCGGAGTTTGGGAATATTCATGCCGGTGATCTTTCGCAATTGAGTGATCAGGTCATGAATGATTCGTTCTGGGCTGGATATGTTGACAATATGTTTGATAGTGATTTGCTTCTCCATGAGAGTACAGGTCCTCTCTTCTCCTTGCCCCCTGAAACCATTGGGAGAGGGGAGCCCAATACTTCAGATATGTAGTCAAATCAATCTCTTTCCAAGGGTGGACTCCATTCCCCCTGTGAGGCGGTAAGGCACAGAAACAAAGGAAGAAAGATGACTGTATGTATTCCTATCAATAGTTGACTAGAAAAGCAAGCAATCATGGCCACGTGACACTCGACTACTAGTATCTCGCATTCCCAATCGATGCGAGGCATTCCATTCCGGCCACTCCAGTTCTTGGGACAATCACCTCGGCTCCCTTCGCAGGGCCTCTCCCATGGTGCTACCGCATACTGAAGATAACAGGAACTCGGAATGGTATTGCGAAAGCAGGAGTGAAATGAAGTAATTTCCAGGCTGGCGTGAGCCATGCGAGAAGTGACAGTCTGCGGTGACGCTTCGTTGCATCGAACGATATCTGATATAATGTCAGTGAGGAACCTGGGTTTAATGCGAGATAGTGACGTTGAAAGAAAAGCCGAGAATGGAAGAAAGTCTGGGAGAGAGGGGGGTGAGTGAGGTTGAAGTGAGATGAAGTAAAGGAATGGGCAGATGGAAATATGCTATAAAGCATGTCATCGTAACAGATAGCCCAGAGGGTGGTTGAGTAGGATTTAAGATAGACTGACCTGGAAAGATGCTGTTCCTTCAAACCCACGAAGCTCTTCCATCCTATTGTCCCGGCTTTCAGTTTTCAATTGACAAGCATTGTGTATTGTGTTGAAGACATCATCCGCATAAGTCCCTTCGTGGAAATCCTTCATCCATGAGCTTGGGCAACTCATATTCCCAGTTTTGAAGTTGCGCTCGAAAACCTCTTGTGTCAATATGCCCATCCATATGATTTCCGCGGTGCTGTCACTGTCCGTTTCAGAGTCGTCCTCAAAGAACGTGAACATCTCCATGGCGGAGGTTGTGTTGCGCATCCACGTCGGAATCATCTTGATGAAATCCTTGGACGTGCCTTCGTCGTTTAAGAGCTCGATGATGTCCCTGATCACACTAATGTTGGGATTCACGCCCTCATTTGTCTCCAAGTACTCAGCCACGATCATGGAGATGTACTCGACCATAGTGATCTGTTCCTTGGCACAATCGATCTTGACATCGCTCAGGTTCCTCCCACAATCTCGATGTCGTCCTCAGCCTTTTCTTTCATTGTATCCAGGCCACTAAACCAGGCCGTAAGTCGATTTCATCTTCCGTTTAATGCTTGAGGTAAAGTCCACGAAGTTGTCAAAGTAGTTGTCCAGGTTCGCGATCTGCTCGATGCTGCGGATGTTGTTGTTCTCCATGAGTCCAAACAACTGGACCTATTGATTGTTAATCTCGATCATATTGTTGTTTAAGTCCTTGTAACCGCTTATAAACTCACTCAAGCTTCCGATTATACTGTCGAGCACAATCACGTGCTGGGACACGACCTTGCCTCCGGGGTTGACCATCTGCCCGATCATGCTCTTCCTGGAGGCTATCGGCGGACTCTGAGCATACTCCGAATTTGGCTTTGACCCCCTGTTCTGGAACTGACTCTGGTTCCAACGGTCTCGTTCACGGTTGGAGCCAGGAAGGGGTTGAAGCCTATCTGCTGAAACTGCTGAGGCTGCTGGTTGCCGCCCACCATAGACCTCGAGTCGTCATTAGTTTCCGAAGGTCCATCATCCTCTGCTGTTGCCGGCAGGGACGTGATGAAGTTCATGGCTGAGTTATGTCCGTCATGCTGTTGGTCATCAACTCTATGGTCTTGTTCAAGAACGAGTAGAATGAGAATTATGTTTGTTTCATATGAAAATCCTGAGGCCAAATCAACTGAGTAGTGATTGATATTGAATGAAAGTTTTTTCGTATGCAGGAGGGATTTTTGTTTTTGATTTCAAACGGCAAAGATTGGATTACTGGTAGTAAGGTGTTTATAGCCCCTGGGGGCAAAAGTGAAAAGTCTATTAAAAGGCTATCAACAGCACTACTTTAACAGAGATTGAAGTTTGCTTCAATAATGGTTTACTTCAGTGATGACTTACTTCAGTGGTGGTTTACTTCAGTGGTGGTTTACTTCAGCGGTAGTTTACTTCAGTGGTGGCTTACTTCAGTGATGGTTTACTTCAGTAATGTTCAATCATAGTACCATCAGGTATTATATCAATCGAAGGATGTGTTTGATACTTAAGTATTCAAAAATTATGTCGACCAGCTCTTCGTAGGATACTTATGTATAAGGCCGATGACCACTTGTTAGCGTTTTGAAGATCGAGGCCAAGACGAATACGTCCATGGCCTTCGGTATGATCGATCATTCCTCTGTATATAATTAAGAGTACAAGTTATAACCATATCATCTTCCAGAGCCCCTCTACTCTCCTCAGCTGGCAGTTGCAAATCTGCTCTTTCCTCGAATGGCTTTTCCATAAATGAAAAAGATGCACGGAAATGGCATCATCGCAACTGTCAAGAATGCGAGCAGACTAGTTGCCCATTGATACCCGAGACCCTGGTATAACTGAATACCAAAAAGAGGGAAGGCGGCTTTTGAGCAAAACATTAGCAAATATCAACATGTGATTGACTGCAGTTGAGCCTTACCAGCAAATGAACTTCTTGCAAATCCATTAGCGGCGAGTGCAGATGCAGCATACTGTGGATAGGCATCAACCTGTTTTGGGATTATTTGTGTCAGTTGAGACTGCCCCTGCTTTGAAATCCAGGAAGAACAAGTTGTAACTCCAACATATTGACTTACAAGAAATGTGAAGATCCCCATGAAAGTCAACAGATTTCTGTTCGGTTCGAGTCATTAGCTTCCACTGTTGAATCTAAGTCGGCACACTTACCCCAATCCAAAAACCCCAGAGCCCAAAATAGGTACAATCCAATGAATGTCGGGTCGAGTCGTCCAGCCAAACCAAAATAGTCCGATTGGAGTCAAGAACCCACCCAGTATAGCTGGAGGCAGCCGGTATTCCGGACATCGCACTCCAGCCCCTTCTTTTGACTTATTCAACAGATGCTGGCGGACCTTGATCCACACTGGTGTACTTAATGCCGCGGCAATCATTCCAATGATAATTCCCAAGAATGTTAGACCGATTTGCCAAAGATTCATGCCATATTGTGTTTGGAAGACGAGCGGGAAAGCACCAAAGAAGAGGTACAGAATTCCTAAAAGAAGAGCCGAGTAAAGACTCAAGCAAAGACACATGGGTTCCAAGAAGAGGAGCTGGAATGGCCGTAGAAGGGAGATAAGAAGCATTCGTCCTTTGCTTTGGTTGCCGTGATTCACAGCAGCCTGATATCGATTATTTCCAGTCCTTTTGCGAAGTTTCTTAGCTGCGGATTGTAGCTTGGCTGGATGGTAAGTTTCTGGCGTGAAGACTGATATCAACACAAGCAGAACAACCGACCAAATGATCACAAAATAGTATGTCCACCTCCAATGAGTGTTGAAGTTAATGAAGCCACCGATCAAAGGACCGAAACAAGGGCCGATGAAAGGTGCTGCCGAAACAAGTGCCATCGGTTTCTGAATGCTGTGATCCGAGAAAAGATCTCTCACAGTGCCGCCCGCAACGGCCAAGAAAGTGCCACCAGTGAACCCAGTGAAGAATCGAGCAATAATTATTGTTTGAATATTTCGTGCAACGGCAGGTGGGATGTTCCAAACGATGAAAAATGACCAAGCAACCAGGTAAATGGGCTTTCGGCCAAACCATTCACTCAGAGGGCTCGTGAGCAACGGCCCCATAGAAATGCCGAGGACGAATACCGAGAGCCCGATAGTTGAGAGCAGGCGGCTGGTGTTGAACTCCGCATCCATTTGAGCATATGTTGTTGTGTAAATGGAGCTGGTGCAGGTCCTGTTTGGAATCAGTAAAGCTTCACTTCCAAGGTTTCAAGCGAACAAAAGGTAGTATTAAGACCCATGGGCTAAAAGGCTCAACTATTGGCTCTTACTTACACGCATACAGTTGCCGTACAAATAATTATCACGATAAGCCATTTGCGAGCGAGTGACAAGCTATAGGAGCATACCGGGCTCGTTTCGGGATCAAAAGTGACCAACAAGTCAACCTCCTTTCGCTCTGCATGTGCAGAATGCTCAGCATCAGAGGCTGGCCCCATCACATCCATACAGACAGTGGATTTCCAATTCAATTCTTATGTCGGACTTCACCGAAGCTCTTCTGAAGCCTTTTGACGAGAGTTGCACACAGATTGAAGGCTTTGTGGGGAACGAGTAAGTCAAAAGTGAAGCAACTTCTCTACCAGCCACACCAGAGAGTTGCTAGAGAAATTGGTTATTAAAGCTTGATAACACGCTTGTTTGAAGGATTGAGAGTTTATGACTGGAAATTTTCTATGACATATCCCAAGTCTCAATATTAGTATCAAACTATAAAGCAAAGTGGGTCCATCTGAGAGCCCGAGGCATTTCAAAATAGTCACTTGTTCAATGCGCATATGCCGAAATGCTGGCTAGTTCAAAAAGGAGAAGACATGGCTCTTCTTTGACGCCAAAGCATCATGGAATTTGGAGCATCTCGTCGGGCCTTGAGCTCCAAGGACGACTTTAGATGCCCTCGGGGATTTCCTGCCATGACAATTCATTAGAACCAATGTATACTGGACAGTATGAATACTTACCAAGACTCTCTTTTCTCCATGAGCTAGCCCCAGGGTGTTCTTTTCCCAGCCTGTGAGACGAAGGGCAAAATTGCGATTGAGAGCGAGGTCTAATTGAATGCCGATGAGCTCTCCCTTGTCGCAGTGCCTTTGCGTAGGCGGCGAGGACTCTAGTTCTATGTTGAGTGCGCCGCGCAAAGCATAGATCTAGTCTCTCGCCTAGTTTAAGAAAATCGGATTGAAAATTCGATAACCTCTCGTCTATAAGCCTGCCTGATGCTGGAGTCTGCAGGCTAAAATAATGGAAATATGGCTGGGAACGCATCAGGCATGGACAGCACCTGCCCAGTCCACCTGTGGGGTCGGATTTTTTCATAACAAGACGGAATGCTTGGATATAATATCAAGTTTTGGGGTAAATTTAGGCAACGAGTGTAGTTTATAGAAGATGTTCGCCAATTCAACTTGGTCCGAATTGTATAATTCCAAGCGTAGAGCGACAAGCAAAAATTTTGGCCGACAGCTGTTCTGTCCTCAATTGATTTCCACTACAGATACTTAAGTAGCGACGTGGCTAGTGGCTTCGTAAGCTGCTCCAGTGCATTATATTCTTCGGCAACTTGTTTAGGGGCGGGATCTCATCAAGTCGCCGAGGTCTCTCGGCACCATCCTACTTCTTCAACAAACATCCCGCAGCGCGATTCATTATCATTGCTTTTTTGAATCTGGGCTTTAAGTGTCAAAGAAATCTATTCATTGCTCGGAAATTGCGAAAACACATGACAATCACCTCATCCACCATGGACGCTACTGAGAGAAAATCCATTGAGGACGCAAAGTCCACTTATCATTTATCGACTAGAGCTGCCCAAAACACATTGTTTCGAGATGTCTGGGGGCCTCGCGAGAAGTCCATGGGCAATCCATGGTCACCAAGTAACCCCAGTGGAACGTGGGTTTCTCATCTCATGATCCCATATTATCCCTTTCCGGGAAATGCTGGCTATATGAAATTGAGTTGCTGATATCCAAAAGTGTTATTCTTCGACTGGCCGAAAATAGTCTTTTGCATGATGAAGTTGTAGAGTTCTTCAACAAACAGGTGAGTAACGCGGGCTTTCTCTTGTAGCACTGAACTGAGAACATGACTACATAGATCAATGTGCAACCTGCCGAGCACCTAACGTACTGCACAGGGCCCCGTGGATCCCGACGTCTTCGAAGTGCTGCTGCCGCCTTGTTAAATGATGATTTTCAGTCCAAAGAGATAATTACTGCTGACAACATCCTCATCACACCAGGCGTGGCCAGTGCGATTGATGGACTCGCCTGGTCAATATGTGAGGATGGGGATGGTATCTTAGTCCCACAACCATTTTACAATGGCTTCACTGTGGATCTACTGAACAGAAGCAATGCCCGTGTGGTTGGCGTGACGTATCGGGACATAAAAGGGATACTCTGACCTTGACGATCTATTCAATCCCAATGTGAATGCAAAGGCTCTCGAGGCAGCCCTTTGTAGAGCAAAGTACGACGGTATCACCGTGAAGGCTCTGCTTATTTCGAAGTACGTCTTATATCCGAAAGAAAATCCAAGTCGGGCGTCACTAATCATCATATCAGCCCCCACAACCCTCTCGGAAGATGTTATGTTCGTTTTAGGTTTTGCTTGACTTTGAGCTATCGTTAACCATTCGAGCAGCCTGCCGAGACACTGAGAGCGTTCATCAGATTTTGTGCAGATAACCAACTGCATTTCATATCTGATGAAATTTATGCGAAGTCGCCTTTCGCCAACCCTGCCATTCCGAGCCCAGTCCCCTTCATATCCACCCTTTCTCTCGATTACCAAAGCCTTATAGATCCATCGCTTGTGCATATCCTTTATGGTGCAAGTAAAGACTTCTGTGCCAATGGAATACGACTAGGACTCGTTTGCACAAAGAACGAGGGTATCATGGGAGCAATGTCAAGCATCGGGTCAGTCTTATCCTCTCAATATAATTTGCCCTCGCTGATAATTGAAATTTCAAGAATATTCTCTTGGTCACCCCATTTACTTCAAGATATTTGGGCTGCTATGCTTGAAGATCGGGAATGGTTGGAGAAATTCATGACGAAAAAAGCAGAACTTATGGCAGAGAACTATAAGATAGCAACAACGTTTTGCTCAGACCGAGGGATCAACTACTATGAGATGTGAGTCAATACAATCTGGATCATGAACCACTCTCTCACAAAAGCTCATCTCTGTCTGATGTAGGAACGCTGGCCTTTTCATTTGGGTTGATCTCCGCCACTTGTTTGTACCCAAGCAAGCATCACAGTCTCTGGGTAGCAGTGGTTCAGGAGTGCAGTCTTCTGGCACTACCTTTTACCAAAAGCGCGAGCTGCAGATAGCGGAGATTTGCACTAAGAACGGTGTTCTCATAGCGCCAGGGAGTGTGTATGTGCCCGAGGAGCTTGGCTGGTTTCGCATTACGTTCACCTTACAAAAAGTGGCTTTGAAAGAAGGACTTGAACGTGTTTGGAAGTCTCTCCAAGAGGTTGAGTTTGCTCAATAGGCGAAATAGAAAGTTACATAGATGAAAGAACCCAATCTGATGGGCAAAGGGGATCACCTGTCAGGTGATCCGGTTCCAGCTCTCTCCTTCTCTCCTTCTCCTCTTCTCCCCTCATCTCTTCACTCAGCTATCTAGCTCACAATGAGACAGTTATCCAATACAGCTCATACAATTCTCACTGATCTCCTCACCAGGGGACCCTGAGACCCGATCCATGCAGCCCCTCTTTCAACGGCAACTAACGGTTAAGAATGGACTCATGCTCCATTTAATTCACACGCCATACGAGTAGGAACAGCTCGTGTGAGATGTCAAACTAGATAATGCACGCGCAATCGACCCCTGAAAACTAAAATCGATCGATCGATGCGACGATCTGCGGAAAATTTGCTCTCAGCCACCGAAGGGCCACGATGTCGGGAAGAAAACCTCAATTCCATTGGATCAATTGATGGGTCAATTGATGGATCTCATTTCCGGCAAGAGCCATTTGCGCGACCCTGTCTTTTGGCTTGATGCACTAGCCAGATTTGACAGGAGATCGGCAGCTATCTGCGCCGATCTTGGACAATACGAGATCCCGTCCCACGGGGCTTCACAGTGTTGAAGACAATCGGCTTGGCTATTGCGGAAAATATAAGTAAACAGGGACCCGGCAGGGGTATGGGCTCGGTATACACTCTTTTTGCAGCTCACTCACTCTTTTCCCCCAGATCTCTATAGATCTAGTCATTCTTTTAAATATGGCTCCTTTGTGGCCATGGCTGGGCGCCGCCCTCGCAGCCCTGCCAGTGGCTCTGGCAGGACATGGCGACCCTATCGCGCAGAAATACATTGTCGAATTCGCGAACTCGAAGACGGTTCGTCTTCCTATTCTGCGTCATGAAGTTTCCGTACTAAATGTGTGTAGTCATCGGCTAGTTTCCTCACAACCCTTGAGGACCATGGCATCCATGCCAGCCTCAACCATGACCTCTCCTTCGATCTGTTCCACGGTGGCTCCTTCACTCTGTTAGACGACCAGAATGAGGCTGCTATCGTCAAGCAAATCTCTTCCTGGTCCGGAGTGAAGAAAGTGTCCCCTGTCCGTGAACTACACAACCCTAAGCGAGATGCGTCGAGTGTTGCTCACGGTGCGCCCGTCCGCCGTGATATCTCTCACGGTATCCAACGCCGTGGCGCATCCCCTCATGGAGATAATGACTACCCTCACGTCATGACCGGCGTTGACAAGCTGCGCGGGGAAGGCTACACCGGAAGTGGTATTCGCCTGGCGGTGATTGATTCGGGCATTGACTACAAGCATCCCGCTCTCGGAGGTTGCTTTGGTAAGGGCTGTTTGGTAGAATATGGCTGGAATCTCCTGACAAACACCTCGGATCCCTGGGAGGGCAAGGCTGGTCACGGTATCTTTGAATTCAAAGCTTTGATTTGGATTACCCCGCTGACATTCTACAGGAACTCACGTCTCTGGAATCATCGCTGCCCAACCCAATCCCTATGGATTCACTGGTGTCGCCCCGAACGTGACCCTCGGTCACTACAAGATCCTTGGACCGCAACACGTCAAGTATGAAACTGACATAGTCACCGCCGCCTTCAAGATGGCTTATGAGGACAAGTCTGATATCATCTCTGGATCTTTCGGCACTTACAAAGGCTGGAGCGACGAGCCTAGTGGAGAAATTGTCCGGAAGCTAGCCGATGCTGGTATTCCCACTTTCATTTCCGACGGCAATGATGGAAGCTTGGGCTTGTTCTTGGCCTCGGACCGCATTGATTCCCCGGGCAGCGGAATTGGAATCGGATCTATCAACAACAAGTACAGCCCTCTGCTTCTTAGCGGAGCGACTTACTCGGCCCAGAACGGCACCAAGCCATTCGGCTGGCAACTTGCGGGTACCTCTGACTTCAACAATGGCACTTATACCCTTTACCCAAGCAGCTTGAACGCATCTGTTGTTGGTGACTCCTGTGAGCCCTGGACAGGTGACCACCCGGATCTCTCTGACAAGGTTGTTCTGATTCGCTACGGTGGCTGCAAGAGCAGTTTGCAGCAGGCTAATGCTGCCAAAGCTGGCGCCAAGAATGTTCTGATCTACCTCAACGAGCCTGGCACCTATGAGCTGCCTACTGTGGAGCCCACCCTCACTGGCGTGGGTATGGTCTCTGCTCAGACTGGCGAGAACTGGGTTAAACTTGCGGCCTCGGGTGCCGAAATCAAACTCAACATGGTCAGCCAGAAGTTCGCGAAGACTATCTTCATCAACGAGACCAACCCTCAGTCTGGTGGCCAAATCAGTGAATTCACCCAGTGGGGCCCTAGCAACGAGCTCCTTCCCGTGACCGCTGTATCTGCACCCGGTGGATTTATACTGTCAACTTGGCCTGTTCCTGCGGGTAGCTACGCCATCGAGAGCGGTACCTCAATGGCGACTCCTTACGCTGCTGCTTGCGTTGCCCTCTTGATGGAAGCTCGGGGTAAGGGCAAGCTGACCCCTGCGGAACTCAGGTCATTGCTTACCACAACTGCCACGCCTAATGTATTCCATGACGGTGTCACCGCATCGCCGTTCTTGGGATCTGTGGCGCAACAGGGCGGTGGATTGATTGATGCCTACAAGCTGGTGCATGCAACCACCAGCTTCAACGTCAGCACCCTTGCCTTCAACGACACCCAGCACATTGCCCCGGCCTATATCCGTATCAGCAATAACGCTTCCTCCTCGCGTGACTACACAGTGGGACACGTCGGTGCCGCTACTGTGTACACCCTGTCTGAAAGCAGCTCCGTCCCCGTGTTGAACAAGCTCGGCAACTTTACTGATCGCACCACCGAAGGAGCGTCGCTTCAGTTCAGCTCATCCAGCATTAGCGTACCTGCTGGTGGATCAGCCGTTATCAAGGTCACTGCCACTCCGCCCAAGGGTCTTGACTCTCGCCGCATTCCTGTCTACAGCGGATACGTCACTTTCAACGGAACCAGCTCAGATGACTCTTTCTCCGTCCCCTACCTGGGCGTTGCCGCTGCGATGCGCAATGTGACTATCCTGGACACTACGGAGGGCAGCAACATCCTCACCGATAGCGTTACCGAGAAGCCCATCAAGGCCAACGAGCAACTTGTCTTCCCGGGCGAGAACGACCCCGCCGATCGAGCAAACACCAGCTACCCCATCTTCCAAACCAAGCTGTCTATGGGCACGGATCTGCTCCTCGTCGGTGTCAAGGCCGTCAATAACAGCACTATCTTCCCAGTGGTGGACCCTGAAATTGCGGTCGCCAGGACAACTCAGATTGGTATCTCCGGTCCCAATAAGGTTTCCTTCATGGGACAGCTGGCCGACGGCTCATATGTGCCCGAAGGAAATTACACCATGGTTGTGCGTGCGTTGAAGATCTTCGGTAACCGCAAAAACCCCAGGGATTATGAGACTGTGCGAACAGTCAATTTCGGATTCACATATGCAACCTGATTTTCCCTGGCGGGTGGGATTTTGTTTTAATGAGGGTGCTCAGGCTCAGGCTCTCAGAGTAGATTGTTCAATCAGTGAACAACTCTGATCACTCTGACCACTACAGACCATATCTTTGATGGGCCACCCTCGAAAGGTCGTCTATATTGCGATGTGTAGCTCGTAGATGATATCGTGTTTGTCTTCATTTTCTGGATTCAGAATATATTGATTGTATTTAATCTTTTGTATGTTATTCTAAATAAATTCAATAATTACGATTTGATAACAAATAATATCTTTTAAAGTTCCGATCAGTTTTTATATCTCTTTAGTACCTAAGTAATCTGTAAGAAGTGTACAGGTTCAGGCGTACTTAAGTAGGAGATCATATAAGAAGTCACGACCTCATACAAGACCAAAACGAACCCCCGTGGTAGTGGTACGTTAGCGATTCGCTGGAAAACCTCCTACGATTCGCTTCAGAGCCTTCCAGCTCACAGACACCTGAAGCGCTTCGCCTTGACCCTCTCTCCAATTACATCTTTGGAATCTTGTAGAGGGTTCCCGCTGAGAAGGTTATCTCACTCTGAATCGTCGAGGCCTAGTGATAGTATAGTTAACCGATCATCCTTTTGTCATTCTTGCAGAAGGAAGAAGGGTCTGGGAGGATCCCTTTAAGACTTCCCGCGTGTCATGCATCACATGCCATATTTGCTTGCTTGCTCGTTTGCTGCCTTTTGACATGTTTGCATGCTTTGCCTGCTATAAAAGCATACCCCCGCTCTTGCTCTTCTTCTTTCTCCTCTCTAGCTTTAATGTCTGATTATTTTGGACCCTTCTTCCTCTCTTCACTTAGTGCCTCGTGACACATTCCAGCATGACAGAAACGCAGAATAAGATCATCTGCCCAGTTGTGGATATCGCCCCAGCTGGTGATATTATTCTAGTAGTGGGGCCGGAACAGTTGAAGCTCCGCGTCCAGTCACTTTTCCTCAAGACAGCCTCGAAACTACGATGTGCCATCCTGGGATCTAATTGGAAGGAAGGCGACGATACGCCGGTGGCAGCCTTTCCAGTGGAAATACTACTACCCGAAGAGGATGCGACTGCGCTGAGATGTATTTGTGCAATCCTGCACCATCAGCGTACTCTGGTACCTCAACTCACGACTGTACATGACGTTCTCAGGGTCGCTCTCACCGCGAAAAAGTTTGGAGTTCTTGAGGCTTTGACTTATGCCAATGAATTTTGGCTGTGTCCTCTCAACAAGGAAGCCAGTGATCTTATTGTTCTTGCAGCCGCTGCAAGTTTGTTCCAGAACGCAAAAGCATTCAGGAATATCACCAAGGCTCTGGTTCTCAACTACGGTGGTTCTTATCTAGCCCTTTCGAGCGAAGATGCTGTGTCGGTTTTGGGCGAGAGAATCTTTTGTAAGTTTCAAGCTAGGTGAAATTACCCACCTGGGACTAAGTATGCGATCTAGGCTTGCTGGAAGAGCAAAGAGGCTTCGCGAGGCTTAAGTTAGGGGAGATTCTAATTGGAGGGATTGAGGCTCTAGCTTGTGTCCATAAATGTGGATGGACGAGCAAATACGCATATGCCTATATGCAGCTACTCGAGGCACAGAGACTTTGGCCGACTGCCTTGGTTGTAATTAACGAAGCAATAGAGCGTGCAAATACGATGCCCGATCCAGTTCCAAAGGAATCTAGTGGTGCATGCCGATACGACTACAAGCATGCTGTGCCTCAATATCGAGATTCCCTCCACCGGCGTTTGGATAATTTGAAGAGTTGCATTGGAATCTGTCTACACTGTTTTCATTCTAGCCCGGCTTCATCCTTTTGCCAGATGGCACAAGAACATCAAAATCTATCCGGCCAATAGAAGAGACCAGACCTATCGAATTGCTATATCCTTTTGTTCCCTAATACCATAAGAATCCTTGAGACTTGGTCCTTCACAGAATTACAAAATGATTAGCCGTGGGCCCGCTTTACACTATCAATATACGAGTAGTTCTGATAGACTTGAAAGTACATCTATAGATCGACCCACTTTTTATCCGCCATAGTTATTTCAAGTCCTACTTACTACTTACTATGAATAGACCTCGACGATTTATGGCAAGGTAATCCTCTCAGCGAGTTGCAGAAGGTACCAGAACCGTCTAAAATGCTCCGAGGATCTTTGGGCTCTTTGTCCGCGTCTTGTTGTCTGCGGGCCGGGAGGCTCTGAAGCGAATCGTTGGAGGTTCTCCAGTGAATCGCTAACCTAACACGGTGGTTCGTTTTGGTCTTGTATGAAGTCAAGACTTCTTACAGCAACTGACTACATGACTAAAGTTCACCGCTTGTTTTGGTCCGTGCAAAAACTCCCTTATAAGTGCCCTTGAGACCTGGCAACACCTGGTTCCCGAGACTCTTGTCATTTATTTCTTATATCACATGAGATATCTGACGGTGAAAGGCCATATCTACGCCTCATGGAGAATATAAACCAGGCTGTGTCCGATGCCCTGGAAACACATCGTTCAAACCGAATCCTAGGTGACCTGCCTACCGAAAAGCTGAACCCTGAAGACTATCTGGCCTCCACTCGTGAAATAATCAAAGGCCTCGTCGATTCTTGGAAAGAAAAGGCGGATTTGCGGCTCTTGGCGGTGGAAGTTTGGCCACGACACACCTACTTTGCACTCGATTTCAACAACGACGAGTACAACTATGCCAACGCCCACATGTTGAGATGGAAGTTCGTCCCAACCCTCGTTTGCTGTAGATAAACCCTCCTTCCATAGGCATTCTCTCCTTTCCATCTCTCTCTCCCTAATCAGTCAATTCAATCGGTTCCTCTTCCTTTTCTCTCGCTGTGCTCTCTCTCATCACCACATTCAAGTGATAGTCATACCTGTCTACCTGCTTCGGCTCTCCAGGCAAAGCAATACCTGGAAAATCTTTCGGCACAAGCCCACAGACTCATCGCTCGCCAAAAGAATTGCGGACCTACATGAAGGCAATGGGCAGGATCCCACTCCCTTCCTTGAAAACCACATCAAAGGCGTGATACATTATGCTCCTCAGAATAGCAAAATCTCTACCTGAAAAAGAGGCCTATCCCCACAACACGATTCAGTATTTGAGATCATTACTATACTCGTACTGGGATAATCAAGAGAATTGAATATTTGAAAGGACTTATATGTGGCCTCCCATTCCTAATGATCTATCATGATTTCCCCCTGTATTTACTGAGCTGCCTACTAATCTCCAACATACTCTCTGGCCACCAATCTCCGCTATTATCCCACAATTTCCCACTCCACGGCGCGTCTCTCTTGGCAATGACGATATGTCGAAGCTCCCAGCTACCGATTCCACCAATCCACCACACATTGTCTAATAAAAGAACCATAACAAGCCAATGAGCGAAGATTTCCATTGCGAGATGGTGGGCCAAATCTGGTTTCTGGTGATGAATCTCCTGAGAATCTAGGCAGGCGTTGGTTTCTGTTTCATCTCGAATAAAACCCATCATTTGCTCAACAAGCTTCAGAAATCTAGTCGGGGCTTTGTGGACAAACGCCATGATGAATCTTCGAGGAAGCTTAGAAGGGACCATAGATGTTATGCTGGCCGTGTACCTCCGCATCCAAGGCGAAATCATGGCGCCTTGGTTTTTGGGATCGAGATCAGCTTCTAAACATTGATTGAGGTGGCTCGGTGCACAGGATGTCGGTTCTTTGGGCGTAAAGGTCTCATCAACAATTTCCCTCAGTAGGCCCAAGGCAGTCAGACATGCTTCGAGATCGGCTGCAGCATCGGTATCTGGCCGATCATTATTGGGGCTCGTCATTTCACGTATCCGTAGATCGATGACCTGCATTTTATCAACCTGTTTACCGAGTTTTATAATAGCAGATGGGATGGTGGCTGCTATGATAGGGTATAACGGATGATCGTGCAGTCCCCTTTGCAGTTCCCCGCGACAAGTTGACGTATTATCAGCAGGGAAAACCGGCACATCATGAAGATTGTCCTGAGCCCCAGATCCCTGTCTGACCAGGCCTCCATAAGCCACACGTACAGCGCGGAAGAGACTGATCCACTGCCCGCTCTTTGGCATGAAGTCATCCGACGCTAGGTTAGTGGATGTTGCTGTTTCCGTCAACCAGATGCGGACACAATGACTGCCTGAGCCGTACATGCCCATCATGGCTGCATTGGCAAGGATATGGTCGTAATGTTTGACTTTGGAAAGTGTTGGTTGAATTTCGCGTAATGACTCCATATGATATCGGTCTGCGGTGTGTAAAAGGCTCAAGATCTCCCCACGAGCTACATGAGATACTGGAGACTGCTTTATGAGATCGTGGCATTTGCAAATTGCCGAGAAAGCAAGCACTGATCTCATGAGGGGCTTGCTTTGGAAAGCCAAGTTCGGAATTCCGACTTGAAGGGCGTACTGGTCGCCATCATCGACAGTCAAGTCTTTGCTCGTGTGTTCAAGATAGTGTTCCAGTAGTACAGATTCTGCAGGTGCCAACATCTGTACTGGATGTGGTTGCCATATTGGAACGACTGTCTCGTCGTATGTGAGCAGATTGAACAGTTGCGGCCGAGTGAGGGCTGCCAGGAAGGTTCTTTGAGATCTTTGGAGTTGCAAAGGTGGTTCAATTTGCTCATATTCTTCACCTGGCGCTGATATTCTGTTTCTTGTGGGATATCGGCATGCGAGGCCCAGTTTGGAGCATCTTGAGCATTTGGGCTTCAGCTCGTCACACTGCCTCTGGTCAATACACTCACTCAGACTATAGGGCTTTCTCAACACACCTTGATTCTGCGAACTTTACATTTTTCACATCCATTCCGTGATTTCTTGTGGGACCTGCGCGTCTTGCGGTTTGTATCGCTACCGTCAGAGCATGATCCGTCCATGTTGAGGTTGTGAGTGCAAGAGTGTTCGTGGTGAAATTCAGGGCTGATTCATACTCTCATTAGGGCTCCCTTAAATCATCAAGGGATAATTCCAAATATCGATATCAGCCCTGGAGAAATCATGAGACGTTCAAAGTCTCATTGGTTAAAGAGTAAGCTGAGATGAGGCTGAGCGACCAGCAGTTTGGCTTCCGCTGCGCCTCTGCCCATCCTTGGCACTGAATAGCAACACTTCATGTTTGTTAGTAGGCTAATTTTGATCTTGTAAATGGTGTCTAGTTATGTGGAGGGGTTCTTCTTTTTATTTTTTTCTTTTCAATTTAGGTGATTTCACAGTTATTTATACTCAACCCCCAACCTCTGCTAGGAATTCGTTTAAACAGCCCCGGAGTCTTGCCCCGGTTTGTCACGCTGGGCGCCAAGCGGGGCCTCATGCAAGTGCGTATTCGCTTACCCCGGGAGCTTATTGTTGACAAATACTTCAATGCCGTAGATATAACCTTGCTAGTATAACAGGTGATTACTTAGGCATATGCTAGATTCATGTTTGAAATAATGCCTCACGGAGCCCGATATACCAGTAGAAACAACTTCCGAGGTTACAAACGATCACCTTTAAGGTAGACTCAAACTATCTAGTACATACCCTGATATAGTAATTTAACACTCTCTTGAACACTCTTTCGAACACTCTTTCGAACACTCTTTCGAACACTCTTTCGAACACTCTTTCGAACACTCTTTCGAACATCTCTTCCATATAGGAATGAAGTTCCGCTTATATTGCCTTAAATGTGGATCATACTCTAGGGCTGCAGCTATCGAATGAGGAGTATGCAATTTGAAAATGGGGCTCATTCAGTCACATAGACCGCGTATAGAATACGCTCGTGGCTTTGATCAACGATGCCAAATATCACTGAGGAATACATTGGAACACCAGAAAAGATCTATAAAAGCTCAATTGATGTCCACCTCACTTTTACTATCCATTATCCAGACACAATACAATTCTCAGACTCTTGAAAGCATGAAACTTTTCTCTCTCAACATCACCATCTTCAGCCTTGTGACTGGCTCATTGAGCTGGGAATCCCAAGGCCATGAGTGGAACCCACCCTTCCCAAGCGACTGTAGGTCAGACCTTCTTCTCACTCCAAGAACACTTAACAAACCATCCCAGGTCGATCTCCATGCCCAGGTCTCAACGCAATGGCCAATCATGGCTACCTCCCTCGCTCGGGAAAAGACATCGACCTCGCCACTTTGAGACACGCCGTGTCTAGTGCTTATAACTATGAGCCCACCGCATTTGACATAGCATTTGCTCAAGCAGTAGGATACAACATCACAACAACGGGTAACGACTCGACGATCAACCTTGTTGATCTGGCAAGGCACGAGGGGCCCGAATTCGATGGGTCTTTATCAAGGAACGACATCTACTTCGGGGATGATCTCCACTTCGACTACTCAGTTTGGAAGACCGTTGCTCAGAATCTCCATCTGTATGAAACCATGGGATCCGAGGAGGCGCAATATGTCACCGTGGAGATGGCGGCCAAAGCCCGTGCCCTGAGGGTGAAGGAAGCACAGGCAGTCAATCCAGACTTCAATGCCTCGAGTCTGGCACTTATGGGTAGTCCTGGTACCACGGGGGTTTATTTGACCACACTTTGGGATGATGAGGCAGGCGCTGTGCCAAAGTCATGGATTCGGGCCTTCTTTGGTAATTTTGGCTTATTTTCTCTTGTTGAACATTCAATGCTGATACACTCCTAGAAGAAGAGCGCATACCTTATCTTGAGGGATACCGACCACCTCAAGTCCCCAGGACCCAGGACAACTTTACCGAAATGGCAAAAAGAGTGATGGAAGTGAAGGTATAGCACGGAATTCTCTATATAAGAGTCTATGTCTATATGTCGCAGCCCCACATGCTGGGGCGATACCTATAAACGATCAAGTCAAGCCCCTTCGCGCATTCCTACCAGAATACAACCAGCACCCATCATCCCAGCACCTAACCACCACAATCCTCCGACTGCCTCTTGAAAGACAACCATGCCCAACACTGCAGTAGCCAAGAAATTAGAAGCGGTGTTGGTGATAGAGACTTTCGTCGTAGAAGGACCGGCTGTTAATGCGCGTGTGAAAAGCGCCCACATAATGATATTGCATAGCACGTTGAGTCCGAGGCATGCCTTGAATATGGTTAGTTCTGTAGTCAAGGCAATGAAGGGAAGACATACGCCTCTCACGAGCATTTCAATAAAAGGTGAGGATTCTAGACCAAATAGATGCGCGATGGAGTGTGCAAATGCTGTTGTGTGGTTGTCCGTTGTTCTGCGGAAAATTAGCTGAGGTTACACCACATGCAGGGACGGAAGTATACGGCGCATAGATCCCTTTATGTCCAAGTGGACATATATAGGTCCCTATAGAGCTATACCTCGTATATTCTGAAGGGCAACGTACAGTTTTGCAAAGACACCGTTCAATGCCGCGAAAGTGCCACTGGTGATGGCGAGGATAACCCAGGGAGAGGCCGAGGAGGGCGAGGTTGGAGGCGTTGCAGTAGACATGACCAAAAGTCTAGTCTTAAATTATACACGGTATATGAGACGATTGCAGACTATGTGCAGAACTATGGTGCCCAAGATCAGGATGCAAGGCGACGTCGAGGTCCAAGGGGATGCCAAGGCCGATGGCGATAAGATAAGATAAACTGATATGGATGCTCAGCTTCCAACATTCCGAAGTTCACATCTCCTGCTCAAGTCACATGCGCTCAATACTCTACGGAGACAGTCTCTGGACCCTCCATTTAACCTCCTCTCCATCCTCACGCACATATCTAAACCGATCATGCAATCGACTCCGTCTCCCCTGCCAGAACTCAACCGACTCCGGCACAAGTCTAACACCACCCCAAAAAGGCGGCAAGGGAATATCCTCGACGCCCTTGAACTTCTCCTCGATCTCTCTCACCCTCTGCTCCAATAAAGCTCTCCCATCCTCATCATCAGTCCGATCAATATCCCCCGGCACATCACCATCCTGCAACTTCGCCACACTCTTCCTCCGCTGCCGCACACCCATCTCCTCAGCCTTTCCTTCCCACAAAACCCGACTCTGCCAACTAGCCCACCCCCCAATCTGCGACCCTCTCTCCCGGGTCCGCCAGTACATCTCACTCTCCTCCCGACTCAACGGCTCAAGTAACCCCTCCACACGAACAGATCGCTCAACACTCGCCCAGCTAAACGTCAATGCACCCCACTTATTGCCTTCAGGCGTATTAACCTCCGGCATAGCTCCTAGCTCCCCTTTCTCACCACCAAATACCTGCCCTCCTTTCCCCTCCCGACTCCCCCAGTTACTATACACCACCCAACCACGCTCATCAAGCTCCTTGAGATAGACAGTGCGGGCACTAACACGGCCAGAAGGCATCGAGGCCGTAGCAAGGGTACATGTCTCCGGTGCCGAAGAAGCAGGCAGTCTGGTGTCCCGGAACCAAGAGTTGAATTGGTGCAGGGGGTTTGTGCCGTGGATTTGGGAGATGGTGAGAGGGGGATTTGTTCCGAATTGGTGGGCTCTAGCTGCGCCAGATAGGACCTGAGTTTCTGTTGTCGAGGTTGGGGTTGAGGTGTCGGAGCGGAGGGGTTCGGATGCTGGTTCAGCTGGTGTGTCTGGTGCTATGTCGCCTGGTGCAACTGATTGCTGTTAGGGATGGGAATTGTGAGGTGCAGGATGGTGGGCTTACAGATTAGCTTCTTTGGGCGTCTGTTGGGGTCTGCGTATGCGTCCATGGCTTTGGGTGGGTGTTGGATTGAGGAATATCTTGTGAGGCGGGGTTGGCGGGCGCGGTGGAGTGAGTCAACGGCTAGGCGGAGTGCAGAGGGGACTCGGGTGGACATGAAATTGTAAATGTAAGTGGGAAACTCTAGGTGGGTTGAGGACAATGCTTTAAGTGCCCAGGTATTGTAGAGACGGAGTGGCAAGGTAAGAAGATAAAGCTCCGGAATAGGACGTGGTCCGGAGTATACAAGCGGAATGCCTGACATGCGAAAGGGCGCGAATCATACGATTTTGATTCTGTAGGGACTCTTTTTTTTGACTCATTCATTTTTTTCATATTGATTTCAGCGTCTATGTGCGCGATGTAGAGTTGAGATGGTCTATGAACATAAATCAAGATGGTATACAGTGCTCATGCACGACGCCCGTTTTTGAAGCCCCGAAAACGCCGAACGCTGAATGCCAAAAATCAAAAAGCAGTAGAAAATTAATGCCAGGCATTACCACACCCTGCAGAATGCCAAGGTAGAATCCTAGGGATCCAGCCCTGGAATGGTTGCAGGGGTGCACAAGAAGATTGAATGGGTATCACCTGGTCACAAGAACAAAAAGGAAAAGTTAAAGGGTAGAAGGAGCACCGACGAGATCGACGATCTTGCCGGCAACAGCAGAAGGGTAGCCGCGGGACATCATCTCCTGGACAATAGTCGTGGCACTCTTGCGCTGATCAGCACTCAGGAAAGCGCGAGTCATGGCTTCGTAGGTACTGGGCTCTCGCTTTTGGATGCCAATGCTGTCATAGACGGCCTTGGCCTTGGTAACGTCGCCCTCAGCGGCCCAGCCGTGAATCAACGTGTTCGCAATGTAAGCGGTCATCTCAACCTTGCGGGCGAGCATGTCCTGCACGATGGGTTCAGTGTCGGCGACGCGGTGGTTGGCGACCATGGACTCAAAGAGGGCTTGGTAGAGGCAGGGCTGGAGACGGACGCGGCGGTTGGACAGAACAGTGTCGAAGATCTTACGAGCACCCTCGAGGTCATGCTGGACACATCCCTTAGCGTGGACGAGAGAAGCGTAGTGAACTGCATCAGGATGTTGACCGCTGGCCTTCATGGTTTCCAAAACGGCCTCGGCAGCAGCCATGTTGACCGGCTCGAGGGAGGCATGAGCATCAATAAGGAGCTTGTAGGTGTGCATGGTAGGCTGGATGTTGCGAGCCTGCATGCGCTCGTAGTAAGCCAGAACCTTGCTGATGTCACCCTTGGTGTTGAGGAAGTACTGGATCATGGAGTTGTAAGGCGCAGGACGCGGCTTGTAGTTAGGCATGGACTCCATCTCCTCAAACATCTCCTCGGCGAAGCGCTCGTCGCTGACACGACACAAGGCGTTCACAATGGTTCCGTAGGTAACACTGGTTGGGCGCACGTTGTTGGCACGCATCTCAGCGAAGTATGCGAGGCAATCGTCAATGCGACGGGCTTTGCCGAGCTTTCCAATGAGAGCGTTGTACAGGAAGGATGTTGGCTCAACACCCTCAGCAACGGCACGGTGGAAGACCTTGAGGGCCTCAGTGGCCTCGTCGAAAGTCTTGGTGGACTCCTTGAGGGTGGTGATGTACAAACCGAAAGTGTTGGCCGAGGGGGCAGATCCGAGAGTGAGAAGCTCCTTGTGGTACTGAGCAGCCAGCTGGCGGTCGCCGAGGGTGAGACAGGCAGCAACCATGGCGTCGAGGATGGAGACCCAGCCGTACTTGACGGCAGTGAAGTTCATGTCGAGGGGAACGTCCGAGCGGGCCATGTTGTGAATCTCGTGGGCCAGAGTCATGCGGCCAGTCTTAGACGCGGCAGTGATCAACTTAGCATAGGTGATGTAACGCGGGTGACGACCAGTGCGGCGCATGTTGTTGAGACGAGTCAAGGCCTCATTGAGATGAGTTTCGATACGTCCGCTTGTCTTCTCAAGCTCCTCGGCAATGATGGCAGATCCGCGGAAGTCAGTTGCGTGGGCGTAGGGGTCAAATGACTCAGGTGCAGTGGGGGCAGTGATGGAAGTCTCAGCCATGGAGACAGGGCTATGGCTCTCGGAAAACACACGGGCAGGCGATACCGAGGTCGGCGTGTTCGCACCCAGGTAATCTTGCCATTTCTTAACAATATCAGGGCTGCTCACATACAACCGACCAACGGCCTGATCGACAAGACCAGTGGTGTAGACATCCATTGGGAGAGAGGAAGACAAAGCAACGTCGAGCATGTGGGCAAATCGAACTGGGTGAGCAACGTCAAAGAGCATCGAGCTGCTGCTCGCCAACATACCAGCCTGGACTTGGAGAGCAAGGGTAAGGTCGGCAGGCTTGAGCTGTGAGATACCGATGGGACCAAGGTTGGCGACAGCGTGCTCCGCCACAGGCGATACCAGACCGCCGTTCTCGAGCATGGACCACAGGAGTGTCATGCAAGCTTGGGGAGAAAGAACAGCGGCCGACTGCATGAGGACACGACCAAAGAGGTGAAGAGACTCAACAATTTGTTCGCGGGTGTCGACGAGGTTCTGTTGTTCGGATGCTTTGCGAATACGAGTGAACATGTTACGGGCCTGGTGTAGACCTTCCTCAACATTTCCACTCTTGAGCAATGCGACCGCATACATAGCTGTCGGCTGAACCATATCCGGGGTTGCCTGACCCACTGTGTTCAACATGATCCACAAGGAACGGGCCGCCGAAACATTGCCCCGGCGAACGTGAAGCGCCAGCAGGGAAATAGCCGGGTTCTGTCGTGCATCAGGTGCAGTGGGCAGACTATCATATGCTGCAGAGGCAGTGGGGAGATCGTCGGCGTCGGCGGCGGAAATGCAAATGCGGGAGATGGCCTGATCACGGGCCACATCATGCAATTGGTCCTTGGCTTGTTCCAGGGCCTGGCTGTATTTGAAGGTATCAATGGAATGTTGCACAAACGCCTCCTCGATGATAACGCTCTCCACTGCAGACCACCGGTCTTGACGACCATCAGTCACATTATCGAAGGAAGAACGAATCTTGTCAAGGAACTGCAGGGCTCCAGCTTCCTTGTCGCAAGACAAGTAAGCACGGATCAAAGCAGCATATACCTGACCATCCTGGCGCTCAACGATGCTGAAAACACCGTTGTCGTCAGACACAGCAAGGCCTCGATACTCGTTGTAGCATTCGACAGCACTGCGAAGATCACTGGCAGAAGCAAAAGCAGTGATCATCGAAGGGAAGATGGTAGCGTGGGGAGTGACCTTGTGGGACTCCATGTGGGCATAGACACGGATCATGTCTTCGGCCTTTCCTTCCTTGGCGCAGGCAATAATGAGCTGACGGTAAGTCTCCACGGGGAAGGCATGTCGGCTGTGGCGCAAGGCGGCGGTATCGAAGAGCTTGACAGCAATTGACAAAGAGGTATCCTCAAGAAGAATGGCATGTTCCAACTCGCTTGACTGGAGCATGAATTTTCCTTGTTCCTCCATGCCACCAAAACGAAGTCGCTGGTTCTCGAGGACCTGCTTAACCTTGATGACGTCGTGAGACCGGGTGACCAGCAGGTGAACCAAAGTCTCGTAGGTATCTTCATCGGGAATCACCTTGCGGCGAAGCATATCGGAGTAGACATCGAGGGCCTTTGGGATTGCCTGAGCAGCATCGGGGTGAAGACGAATAGCAGCCACCAACAAGGCATTGTATGCCTCTACGGTCGGTGTCAATCCGTCGCGAAGCAAGGCCTCGAACGCGGCCGGGATATCGGCATACATCTTGTTCGCGACCAATCGCACAATGCCGTCTGAAGCAACCTGCGCGGCCTCGGACACTTGGGCGACATCCGCAGGGGCGGCGCTCAACGCAGCCTCCTCTGCCTGTGCTTGTTCCTCTTGAATCTGGATCTCCCGAGCCACTGCCTCCTCTACCTGAGCGCTCACATCGTCGTTCACGGCAGCCTTGGTGGGGTGTGGAGGAATCGAGTCGGACGCGACGCGGTCTTCAGGGATATCGGCCTCATCTGAGGGCTTCCAGCCAATGCGGCGGTTGAACTCATACTGAGTCCAGTCGCTGTCATCGCCAGTTTGCTGCGCATTCTGCCACGCAGCGTAGTAGGCAGCTAGACCGCCATCACTGCCCCCAGAGCCACCTGAGCTGGTCTTTGCGCCAGCGCCGGACGAGCTGGAGGTATTAGAGAAGGCATTCTGTAATTGGGTTGTGCGAGAGAATTTGGCGGATTGGACGGAGAGCGGGTTAAAAGGAGTGGTGGACGCGTAGGTCTGCGACGCCGCGACTACCGACTGAGCATATCCATGGGTGAATGCTTTGGTGAAAGACTGGCGCGCGAGGTGGGTGAATGGTTTGAAGACCATTTATCTGATGGGCAACCTCTTCTGAGCAAAGAGGCAAAGCTGAGAGCGAGTTAGCGAGGCTCGCGTGTTTGGATATTCACATGCTTACCGTGCACTCGAAATTATTAGTGAAGATGCAGGTTCATTTGACGATAATCGCCAATGAACGCGCCGACAATATTAGAAATAATCAAATTAAAAGGTCCTGTAGTGTCAGGACTAATGGGATGGGGGAAGAAAAGAAGGACAAGGGAGGGAAAATATAACTCTCACATCTTCTGGAAGGAGATGGAGTTTCACAGTGGGCCTCGAACTGCTTAGGGCCGATCCTCTCCGGAGAATCCTCTCTGTACATACGTACCCTGTGGACTTCTCCGTCTGTACTCCGTCTACTTGCGATAGATCGTTGGATATTTGTGACACCCGCACTCGCTCGACATTTAATCCTATCTGTTTACTTTGTACTCCCACAAACTGCAGACACCAATTTTTTCTTCTTTTCTTTTCTCGATACATTGCATCGAAGCCATCACATTCGGGGATTATTCCAGCGGAAAACGGAGTTTACCTGACGGACCAAGTACCCGGTACAGCTTTGCAATCAAGTCAGGTGCCAGATCAAAAAGGTCAGAGAAAAGTTGGTCCAATCAGCAGTCAGCCGTTCTCGTTTAGTACAGCAAAAGGGGTCGATTGTTCCTGTGAGTCACGCTCCTCCCGGTTCTTTTTCTTCTCCACTTCGGAGCTGCGTTACTCCTTCCCCGGCTCGGTGTCCCGACCGTCCGAGGGCGGACTTAACGGCCTTTGCTGTTTGCCTAGCCTATTTGCCTCGTTTGTTCTGTTTGCTCTGTTTGTTTTTTTTGTTCTCTCGCTTCCACGGCTTGCGTTGTGGTGTTTCCAAGGGCCCTTATTCCTTCAACACCTTAATGTCTACTCCGAGTACGTACTCCCGTACTTCGTTCTCGCATTGATGCAACATCGTACTACGAGTACGGGTACAATTTGGCCTCCGGGCGGAGTCCATCTGAAACAAGTTTTCAGACAGGGGTCAGCTTACGAACCCTGTCGCCTTCCCATATGTCATATTGTGGTAATGGACTCAGCTCGTCTTGATTTGATGCTCTATTATGCACATGCGAAGATGAGGGGATTGAGGGATTGGCTCGGGCTTTGAGTCTGAAAGCGCTCAAAATCGGCTTTTCGTCGTGGCTGTGCCAGCACTCGCTGTTGCTTTTGTTGCTTCGTGGCAATGCCTCTGGCTTGTGGGACGCGATCGACCGATTTTGGGTGATTTTCAGGCTCAAAGAGCGGGTTAATCCACACCATCCCATGCAATTCTGACACGAGCTCTCGTACGGCGAACACCTGCAACGAAGCTCAGTGTCAAGCTGCTCGGTCGGCAGTTTTGGGGCAAGGCCCGAAAATTTCAATCAATTCATTATTCTCCAGTGTTTGACTTTACTGACGGACTGTATGGAAACTCTTCACTGTGATCAAGTCTCAGGGCCTAGCACCATGGGATTAAAGGCCGTGTGGTTCGGCTCCTGTCAACATTTCCCAGTGAATTTGTTTCCTACTCGTACACCCCACATCCCCTCCATCCGATTTATGGCAAATTGTTGTCCAGCCTAGGTGCTGATGCAAGCTTCCCAAGATATTCTCCGTCGTCTCATCACCATCGCTGACCTTGGAATCAAATTAAATTCGACGCGACGTCCATATCCCCTCGGGTAATGATGTCAAAATAAATTAACGTCGTTCAAGGCACGAAAACGGGTCGCCGAACATCTGCCAGGATTGTACAGCCCACGCATATTCAATACCTCTTCTGATAGGGTTCAGAGCAAATCATTCATACCAACACTTCTCGCGATCTGATAGCTCTGGGCTGTCTCACTGGACAATGCATCCCTGCAGTGTTGGCAGCATCGTGCGAGGCTTCATACTGTTTGAAGAAAATCCCTGGGCGTGTTCGAGTCGCCCGGGGATAGGAGCCCCGGAGCCGACATGGCTGATTTGATGGCTGCTCCGCAACTACAGCGTAAGGAAGTACACACAATACTACTGAAGTCATCTCCAAGCTCAAAGTCTGTCTAGATAGTACGGGAGATATCTCCGAAGACGCTTCGGATAAGAGGTACGAATACTATGACACCAGTTTCCTATAACATATGAACAGCATCTACTAGCAGAACCAGCTGGTATACCTCAAAGGCAGAATACCCAAATGTTCCGACCCTACTCGTCCGAGTAGAGCTGGAATGCTGTATACAAGATCCAAGTACTTTGTACATACTTACATACTCGATTCCCGAGACACCTGTCATGTGCCTCCCCGCTTAATGACGCAATCCAAACGGTTATCCATCATATGTATTCTACTTACATACGTCTATCGACTAACCTTGGAATACTATGAACCCGATCTCGTTCGTGGGAAGTCTGAATCTGAGCATCTACCGGTGGATGATATTATGCTTACCTTTAAATATCGATACGAGTACTCGTACTCCGTATTCGCATTTCGTAGACGACAAACTCCGGTCTAGTCTGACGTCAGTGAGCTGGTACTCGGACACCCCGCCGAGCACGAACCGCCCCGTCGATCGATTTCTGTGCCGCCTCGCCCAACGATCATCACAGGAAGGGCGCGCTGGAAAACAAATATCTGTTCTTTTGATTCGTCCAACGCAGAAAGTCTCCGTATCGGAACTTACTCGTACGCAAAGGACCGTTGTGCGGAGGATTCCGATATACGCGTCCTCAAGCATATAACCCTGCTCTTTCCATATTTGTATAATTACAAGTAGGTAGCATGGTAGTATTGATATCAAATGTTGACAACGCATGAGTTTATGGAAATATATCACACGCGAACATCTTGTACGATGCGTTGGTACCTGCCACTGACCAGTGACAACTTGGGGAGGTGGCTCCTTCTAACGTTCGAAAGTTGAGCAATAATCCTTCTAAAGTTGGTGACCAGCCTTTTGCCAAGAAGATACATACGAGGATTCGTATGTACTATTATTTCTCATATCAGACCGAGTAGATCGTCGAGATAATCATATGTACCAGATAATTACTGGCACTCGAGACCTTCTCCCTTCCATTTTAGTGCCCACCTCTTGCCGCTTTTTGATCTCAGAGTAAAATTCAGCACGCCCCTGAACAGTCTGATCCACTCAATGATCATCATATAAGCGATCTGATTCGCTCACAGACTAGAATCAGATTGGCGTTGAACGCACTCAGTAAAGCTACATCAATAAAATGCGACTTGTTAGTCTACATATTCATGTGTGCCCCATCTCATCCAAGACTTTGCAGTAATGCCCTATTTTCCCAGATTCCTCATAGAGCCTGAGTGCAGTCGCGATGTTCTGGTTATATCGAGAGGAGAGAATGGAAGAAAGGCTTCCGTCAGAGCCAGTCTCTTTCTCGTCTTTCATGACACCTTGCACATAATCGTTTCGTTCGTTCCATAGGTTCCGGGTTTCTTCGTCGACGGGGTTTCCTTTGGCATCGTAGTTTCCTGGCATATCCATTGGCGGAGGTATAACATCCAAGAAAAGGGGAAATTCAACAATCTCCCAAGGGACTGTGCCTGCATTGTCCCAGTCGATGATAGACAAAATATTATAATTGTTGTCGATGATAACATTGCTGTGTCGGAAGTCTCGGTGATAGAGTGGGAAAGGGCCTTCGTTTTTGACGAGAAACTTATGCAGGCTCTCTTGGATTTGATCAGGGAATTTCTCAATCGATTCGAGCATTTCATCTTGTAAGTGATATGGTAAACGGGCTCTAATGTCGGTTTCTCGCGTCGGAAATTTGACGGTCTTGCACCATGCGGTAAAATACTCCGCTGCGGTTTCGAACGGGCCTCCGAGCCCAGGTATTGCATCGACATCGTACGAACCGTCATCATTCTGTATAATCATACCAATTTTGGAAAATCGAATATTGGACATAGCCGCCTGTTAGTCAGTCAAGATCCCACAAGAGCGAACATTCAGTACGCTTACATGTATTTTTGCAATACTTTGGGAGAATTCTGGCTTGAATTTCAGTGGAATTTCACCATTGTGAACCTTCCAACCTCCAAAAGCATCCATCGCAGTGCTGCCAGGAATGAAGTTCATGAGCACAAAACAACGGCCGATAATATCTCCGCTGAGATCGTAACCAAATACTTCTGGTACGGGAATCTCTGTTCGCTCTCGTAGTAAAGAGAGTGTGTGAACTTCATAGAGCAGCCGTTTCTTGGATTCGCTTGTGCGTTCGTGTAACTGAATGCGCGCAACCCATTTCATTCCGTCGTCAAATACGAGGACTCTTACTAGATGAAGCCCGCCCATGTTGTATGAAGGATGATTATAGCATGTCCGAGTATTTGAGGGTTCCATGCTCTGGGGGTCTCTGGTTTTAATGGCATATTTTATAAGAGCAGCCCAGTTGATCATCGGTATCGATTTGGCATGGTTGATGTCGGATTTCCAATTCATTGACTGCATGCTTACCAAGACAAGATGCCCACTAAAAAATGAGACTGGTTGATATCAATTCAAAGATCGAATAGGAATGGGTTCAAGCCTAGAAGCATTTAGAAAAGCGGTTCTACTTCTCTGAAAGATGGTAATATGGTCACGTGACGACGAACACTCCATGTAGCGGTGTAACAACTCTGTAGGTGTATGTAACGATTCATACTGTATCTTTCTGATTGCTGTGATCACTGATGTACTGTACGCTAAAAATCACGATCTCCGTGGCATCCCTGCCGGTACTCGTAGTGAGGTACGCTACGAGTAAAAGTCGCGATTTCTGTGGCGTCCCTGCCGGTAGTGCAGTACGGAGGGCAGGTGCGATGCTATTATCAAACTAGACACCACAGTATAAACGGCCCTGTGGGGCTGTTGCATTTGGGGCATACAGTCATTATACACGTGACCAGTCTGAGCTCATCACTAACCATGAGCTCGTACTGATATCTACTCTAGGGCCCTCATTAAAGCGGCAACCCAAATAGGAAAACCCCAACCCCACCTGCCAGGGAAGATCCAGTACACATACAACTCGTAAGTGCATGTGTCAAAAATTACGCTTGAAATAACCTTGAAACCGTCAGTGCACCCTGCAGGGTCGGTAACCAAGCACTCACCGTGCTGTACCATGGGGCAGGGCTGTCGATCGGAAGATGGCTAGTATGTACATCACGGAGTGCACGTTCCACAGTAGGCCCGTGGGGGAGGATCGGATTGAATAGGCGTTTTACCATGGTGTATTGGTTTAGTCAAGTGCAGCTTCAAAAAGTTTCACTTGAGCAACGGCTGAAGAGAGAATATAGTCCTTATCATGCATATTCTCTTCAAGGTTGTAGAGCAGAGTGGCCGAATACATTGCGATCAATGCGTCGTTTCAACGGGCCAAAACGATCCAACTCACATAATGACTCATATCTAGATAAATTGCGATTACGATTTCGTAGATTGGAGGTACTAGATAGGCAAGTAAGCTTTAAGGACTGCCTCAGGTACTAAGATAGTACGAGTACAAGCACAGATGTACTCCAGGGCTTATAGCTCCTCATGTCCTAAAAGGGAAATAGAACCGCTACTCCCTGCAATACATCATCGCTGACTATCATCCCACCCGGGTCCACAGAAAAACTTGTGAACTCCCAGGTACTCGTACGGACCTCAGCAGTGCAAAGTACTCGTACAAGTATTGTGATAACCTGGATAACTGATCCACATTCAAATATTGGTTCTTAAATACTCATGTTTCCTCCCAAGTAATCTCTACCGCCAATTCTGAAGTTTACAGAGATCAACTCTTATTGCTGTCCCAGCTTGACAATCTTAGGATACCTTGGTGAACTCGGCTGACAGACCCCACTAATGTGCTGTGCCGTGGCTTGCATTATGCCGTGAAAACCCGTTATGCTATTACGAGTACTCATGCAACAGACTTCCCGTCTAGAGTCCGAGTACTCCAAAGTACGAGAAACCATTCCCAACCACATTCCAAGACACGGAAATTCGAGGATGTATAAGGCGAGCTTCATAATGCACTCTTTCACCTGCATTACCCTGGACATATTTTCTACGGCTCGCCATTCGGCAAGTTCGGAGCATGGAAGACATGCCAAGCCTTCTTTTCTTCGATGAAACTCCCCGAAAGGGGCATTTTACTACATTTGGCCACACGTGACCGGCGGATATACGGGAATCAGGGTCTCGGCGCCTTATATTTTTTTTCTTCGCCCTACCGGACGATCAAGTGGGTCCCGATATAAAGTCCCTCACGTCGTTCAATCACATTGATGGTACTTCCGGAGCCATATGGCCTGGTTTGGCGGGAATTATTCTTTTTTTCGAAAAACTATTGTTTCCGCTTATAAATCGATCGTATTTTCCATGGATGCAATTTCTTCATACCACGAGGCCGTACGGATCAAGCATGGCTTCTCATACTGCCGATTTACCGTCTCTTTGTCCTTCGGTTTGTGGTTGAAGGTGACATCAAACATTAGTCCTGAGCTGTAGAGGCGTTGAATGAGATCATTGTAAAATGTTTGTGATCAAAAGCAAGCTGCGTGAGTGGTGAATAAGTAGGACTAGACGGTGTACAATTATGCTTTACTTCGTACGGTCTACTCGTATGATATCCATGTTAAGATGTAAACCCTTACCATTACGCGATCAGCAGGTATGATGATGTTGACCTGCATTGCTGTATCTATATTGTAAGAAGGAATACTCACTATAGAATACAGTATCTAAACTATATAAGTGGGTCTAGATCGTCGTGCGATGACGATACTCATTTCCCTTCAGGGTCCCGCGTCATCCGTGCCTGGCCGTCATGGAGATTGCCGACACGATGCGCTCGAGGTATACGGATCTGAAAGATGGCAAAAGCTGGAGAAATGGCATCTCATGGCGTTGGCGATTCCAACGAGCCCTGAAATAGTCGGAATTCGGATCTCTGGCTTCAACGGACCAAATCACTGCCGGGATAGCCGGTAGGAGCTTCCATGTCCGGTGACAATCCACTATGTGGCTACTGACCATAGAACGACCTGGGCGGGTTTTTTTATTCTTTTTTTTTTTGATCGTGGAGAAGCGGATTGACCATGAACAGCGCTTATAAATGGCGCTGGATCCCCCCAGGGACGCCGCTCCATCAGCGCATTTCCTTGCACATAATACCTGACCCTTTTTTGACCTTGATAATACTCTCTGAAGCTCAGCTATGGCGACGCAAACAGTCGTGGACACACCGCATACACCGCACCCTGCGCGCAGCGGACGCGGCTCAGAAAGTGATAGCTCGCTGGACGAGATCGCGCAAGAGAAACACCAGGCGCAAACCCTCAACCACGGTAAAATCAATGACTCGGCCTCTCCAAAGCGATGGAAGAGCTTCTGGTCGGCATTCCGGCACTTGGCGCATCTCACCCCGAAAGAAGTGGACGACTTCATGGCCTCATACGTCATCTATAACCTGGACTGGTCCGACGAGAAGCAAATGACCGAGACGCTGGGCCCGAATTACCAGGAGAAAGTCGGTGATTGTTTAAAGTCTTACTATGGAGTGCTGAACCATCTCTGCGCACTGGGTGACGTCGAGAAAATGTACATCCCACCTTGGATGGACCCCAAGTCCAATTGCCTCGAGAACCAGATCCTATACGAACGCTCAATCGCAGAGGACATCGGTCTCACAGCTGGAAAGAAGGTCTTGGATCTGGGTTGTGGCCGCGGGCGCGTCGCTGCTCACATGGCGCAACACACTGGCGCACACGTCACAGGTCTGAACATTGACCCAAATCAAATCGCACAAGCAACTAGCTTCAATACCGAGCGCGGCCTCCAGAACAACTTCGTCACCCAAGACTTCAACGACCTCCCCCTGCCCTTCGCCGACGAGAGCTTCGATGCCTTCTACCAGATCCAAGCGCTGAGCTTATGCAAAGACCTGCCTGCGCTCTTCCGTGAGATCTTCCGAGTCGTCAAGCCCGGTTCGAAAATCTCCCTCCTCGACTGGATGAGTCTACCCGACTACGATGCCAGTAATCCCGAACACGCCGAGCTGATGCGCCGAGTCAAGCCTCTCATCGGTGCCGTCGGCACACCCACCCAGGACATATTGGAGAATGCGCTCAAGGAGGCTGGGTTTGAGATTGTGCGGTCGCAGAATGCTAGCATCGACGGTCTTCAAGCACCGCTTATTGATACCGTCGATGTCTACTTCCGCACTTTGCGCCAGGCCATCCTTGCGCTGGTGAAGGTGCATGTGGTGCCCCGCCACTTCAAGACCTTGATCAACCGTCTTTGTTTGGATGGACAGGCATTCGTTAAGATGGATCGCATGCGACTGGCCACGACAAGTTATAGCATCATTGCGCAAAAGCCAGTGGTATAGCTGTTGGGCTAGCTGGGATCAACGGAAGGTTTCTGGCTTCGGAGTCTATGGAGTTTGATTTTGGTGTTGGGGGTCATGCTCAAGCGATAATCCAATATATACTCGATATACCATATATTATTCATGATACCTCAGTACTTAGTTAATTCAATTTGACCATATTCATGCATGTTCCATATACCGTGTTTGAATCTACAGTGTATATGAGTGATTGGCTATGAGCAAAATCACTTTAGACCTGAGACAAAATGGAAATTTCAAAGAGAAAAGGAGTAAAGAAAGAAGAAAAGTGAAAGAGTTATTGAAGTGCAAAGAGAGGGGAAAAAAAGAAAGGAACACAGAAGACAGAAGACATAAATAAAAAAAAAAGAGAACCAAAAATAAAAATATCCGCCAGGTCGAATTCGAACTCGCGATTTCCCAACACTCAAAATGCGAACTCCACGCGTCAAAAACAAAGTGAACCGACCGCCACCCCTGATCCGCAGGCCAAAGTATTGGTGCCCACGTTTGTGCTCCGGAGCTCATTGTTTCTGTTTAATAACTAATCGTGGGGCAGAAGGAGAGCTTTTCTGCAAATACGTGATGAGCGCTCCTGTCTCGGTTACTGCGCTCTCTGCGCCGGGCAAGGTCCTCCTGACTGGTGGATATCTATGTCTTGATCGTTCCTACACCGGGACCGTGTTCGCCCTCAACGCCCGCATCCATGTCATTGTCCAACAATTGAAGAGAGGTCACCCCCGCGGCGCCAATGCGCCCGCCGGAGAGGCTGAAGCGGAGGAGGGGACAGTGATAGTGCGTTCCCCGCAGTTCGTCGATGCGATATGGGAATATGGCGTGCAGCGATGCGAGAATGGTGGGGGTGTCAAGGTGGTGCAGAAAGGGGACGGGTATGAATTGGTAGAATCTGGAATCGAACGCATTGGCTAACATATCAACTAGCAAGCGCAATCCTTTTGTGGAGACATCTCTGAGCTATGCCTTGACTTACATCAGTTACGTTGCTGATTCCAAGGACTTTGGATCGTTGTCTGTCACCATTATGGCCGACAAGGATTATTACTCCGAAACTGATGCCTCGAAGGGCAAAAAGGTGAAAGGTCGCAGCGATGACTTTGTTGACTTCGGAGTTCCTCTCTTTGAAGCTCATAAGACCGGACTAGGCTCTTCCGCTGCACTGGTTACTGCTCTTGTCTCCGCTGTGGTCATTCACCGCACCATGCAGCCTGAGGATCTCGGCGCTGCTCGCGATAAGCTTCACAATCTCGCTCAAGCAGCTCACTGTGCAGCTCAGGGAAAGGTCGGATCTGGATTTGATGTTGCCAGCGCCATCTACGGGTCTTGTCTCTACCGTCGCTTCTCGCCTAAGATCCTGGAATCCATCGGTGATGTGGGTTCGGATGGGTTCGAAGAACGTCTGTTTGCCCTTGTAGAGGACTCCGACCCCAAGCATCAATGGGATACCGAATGTGTCGACTTTGGCATGCAACTTCCCCGCGATATGCAGCTTGTGCTGTGTGACGTGGACTGTGGTTCTGAAACCCCCTCAATGGTCAAGAAAGTCCTCGAGTGGAAGAAAAACAATCCCGTCGAAGCAACTTTGCTCTTCCGCAATCTGCAGCAGAACAACGAGAAGCTACGCCAAGAGCTTAAGCGCATGGCCCAAACCCCCGGTCTCAATTTCGACAACTTTAAGGGAATCAGTGCCTTGATTAAGCACACACGCCATCATATTCAGACCTTGACCCGCCTGACCGGCGTCCCCATTGAACCCAGCATTCAGACTGAGCTGATCGACAGCCTCACAAAACTTGAAGGTGTTATCGGAGGTGTTGTCCCGGGAGCAGGAGGCTATGACGCCATTGCTCTTTTGATCCAGGATGATCCAGCTGTGGTCGAGCGCGTGAAGGCCCACGTTGCGAACTGGACGAGCAAGGTTGAGGATGACTTTGGAGGCAGTATCGGCAACGTACGACTCCTAGATGTTTATCACGGATCCGAGGGCGTGAGAAATGAACTGGTAGATCAGTATGCTGGCTGGATTTGGACACAGGATTTAGCTACACAAGGCCGGTCTTGACTGCTTTTTAGTCGCATCCCGAGCCGGATCTCGATACAAAAGACAATTAATTGAATGAATCACGAAACATACTCTTAGATTTCTCTCGTTGACTTAAGTATTCGTCTGACTTGTCCTTTTTCGTCGATTCCCAATGTTCTATTCACGATTTCCAAGTGACAATTGGGATGTGTGACCTCTGCCAGGTATTTCAGTATGGACTGGGTCACCTTGGATGTTTGACTTGATGGCATATGTTTCTATTCAGATCAAGTGTCTATAAAATGAGAATCATCGTACTCCGAATCTAGAAGTATTCCGTACAGTCGAACCTGTCACTGTGGAGAACAGAAATGCATAAACTCTTGGCTGCTTTCCCCGGATCACAGATTAAATGAAAAATGAACCCCTAGCTACTTAAGTGCGAAAGGAAAATATTAATCAACAATAAAGAAGAAGTTGGTCCCCTTTTTCGAAATTAAAAGCCCATGTAAACCAAGTAGGGGGAGAAGAAACGCTAGGATGGGTGTTTGTAGTGGTCTGCCTCCAAGTCTTCTTTGCCGATCCCTTTTGCCTTCTCCTCTCTCTCCTCTCAACTCTATGATGTCCCTCGTTTGTGTCGCAAATACTCACTGTACAGCTTTAAATCTCGAAGCCCCTTTTTGCGCTTAGTTGACTTCATCTTTATTCGGGCTTTCATCTGCATCTGGAACCGACCGGTCCGCCTCATCCACTCCCATTCCGACCAGATCCTCCTTTCCAAGGAACATTTGGACTGAATTCTGCATCTAATCACCCGGAGGAGGTCACCAACCATTTGCCAACGAGGCATTTGTATAAGCCATGTCTACCGGCACCCCAGAATCGAGCCACCCCAAACCCGACCAACCAACCCAATCCCCAGAACCAAAGCCAATAGCGCCTACAGAGCCTTCGACCCAGCCAGGCCTGACTGCTGACGCTTCCACTCCATCCGTCGAACCACTCGAGCTCACAGGCGACACCGTTGCCCCGAAACATAGCCACCCCGCAACTGGCCCTGGTGGCGAAAGCGCCGCCCCCGTGACAGCGACTACCAACCCCAACTCGTCAGCGCAAGTTGCATCTACATCACCATCAATGGATACCGAAGAACCCAAGAATGTGCCTGAGATGTCCTCTGAGCACTCTGATGATGGCTCGGGGAAGGAAGTTGAGAATAACGGCCCGTCGCTGGTCATAACGTTGTTGTTGACCACGGGCTCGCGCCATCCGTTCACCATCGATGGAAAGTATTTACAGAAGCGATCGGTGAATGTGGAGAACAACGATCCCTTCTTGATGAGCGTGTATACACTGAAGGAGCTAATCTGGCGCGAATGGCGTTCTGGTGAGTGAATCGAAGTGTATGAGGTCATGAGCACCAGCTAACATTGTTAAGATTGGGAAACTCGTCCCTCTTCACCCAGTGCTATCCGCCTCATCTCTTTCGGCAAATTGTTGGATGACAAGTCACCTCTCTCTGGTATGTCTGGTGTTAACGAAAGGATACATGGATTCACTCTAACCAATGTACCAGACTCCAAGTTCAGCAAGGAACACCCGAATGTCGTCCATATGACTGTCAAGCCACAAGAAGTTGTCGACGAGGAAGACGCAAAGGGGACCAAGGCGCCATACAACCGAGAGAATGAGGCCAGCGAGCGCAGCCCTGGATGTCGCTGTGTGATTCTATAATCGCTCTTAATCCACCATATCCGCCACCCCGTTGAAAGACATCTGCCACGGAAGCTCTGTCTGTGATCGTCTCCTCACACATCTGCCATTGCAGCGATATCTGCTCGATTCTGCCTGGATGCTGGATCAGCCCCTCGAGCGGCGTTGGGATCTTTCGCGCTGGATTTCCTTTTCGTGAATGTTTCCTGCTTGTTGAGTCCGACTCACCTTTCTGGTTGAACATCGCCCTATCAACCATCTTCGGGTCATGTTCTGCCTATGTCGACTCCATCTCCAGTCCTGCTTTGCCTGCTTGCTGTCATCATTATTCCTTGCCCCGTCTCTATATACCCCCTTCAATCCGACTTTCCTTTTTCTGTCTTATCAACCTGTATGGCCTTTTTAACATCTCGTGTATTTACGACTCTCTTTTCCTTCCATGCTTTCTCAGTTTGCTTGCCTTTCGGACTACTCGTGGTTAGTCGTAGTGTACAGGGTGTCGTGGAGTTCATACTTTTGTCACATACTCATTCAACAAAGTGCCTATTTATATATATAACCCTTCTCGTTGACATTTCGAGCTTGCACTCGTGGTTGACGAGGTAATCGCCGGCTATCCACAGCGGTGTGGATCCGACAAATGCAACTACATAAGTCGATACTCCGCACAGCCATTAGACTTGGTAGACTTGGTTTTTCCTGAAGTCACTGGTCCAATGGACCGAATACGATTTCTGCACACCGATACAGCAGATATTTCAATGCATGGAGTCCAATTATCTACCCATCTATTCAATATCAGGTAGGAGTATGGGAAGAGACATAAGAGTCAGACTAGTAGAACATGCCGAGAAAAACCAAACGTAAGAACACCATATCATCAAGCATCTAGAAGTCCATCTTGAGCCTCTTCTCCATCTCGTCATGGAAGGTAGGCGGTTCACGGAGATCATCACCTGAAACAAGTTAGCCAAACGTCCAACCCCCAAAGCTCTCATCAACATACCAGTGTAAATATCCTCCCACTGAACCTCTGCATCTCTACCACCAATCGTAAGAATATCCTCATGAACATTGCCACCCCGCATACCGCCCAACACAGCAGGCCGGAAAGTGCCATCCCGCACGATCTTCAGCTCCATGCCGCGACGAACAGGCTCGGCAATACCATATGCCCGACGAAGACCCTCCATCTTCATTGCTTCTTGGGTTGAGCGCCATGCCATAAGGCGGGCTTCGAGGGGGTGTGTCGATGATGGGGTTTCGCCGCCGGCGTTCGTGGAAGAGGCGTGGGCGGTTGCGGGGAGAGTGAGCTTGTTACGGAGAGTGTCGGGGAGACCGGGGGCTGATGGAGCGCCCTTTGAGGGTCGAGGTGCGGTTACGCTGGCTTGTTGCCGGGTTGTGAGGTTGGTGGTTTCATTGGGGTTGCCGCTTGGGGGTGCGATGCGGAGAGACTGGGATTATTAGTTTGGGTTGTTTCATGCTTGGTATGACCAGCTGTTGGTGGGTAGAGAGTGGAATGATGTTCATGGTTGATCGGGGCGCTTGCTGGCTCCTGGTAAGATCGGGGTCCGTAGCTTGATAACGTACCATGATGGCCGGTGAGAATGGCTAGATATTTAAATTCAGAGCTCGAATTGAGAAATAGCAGAGCGGCAATTCGTTTGAAAGCTCGTTAGAAAGATAAACCGTTAAAACCAGAGGAAAAGGGAGATGGAGATGACGATGATGCTTCAGGCAGAGAAGCAGCGCGTCCAGCTTCTCCGGTCTCCCACAGACACCACCACCGCACATCACGTGCTCTCCGCCATCCGGCAAATCAATTCTATCGCGAGATTCCCATCCACGAAGAAAGTCCAGACACAAGACCTCAATGCCTCAATTACTTTCACCACTGGCCCTCCGGGCCCTGCGGAGCCTTGTCCAGCGTCCGGCAATTTCAACACCTGTCCGCCGCACGCTCACATCCAGCGCCATCACCGCGAAACAAACCCCGATCACCTCCCGCTTCAACTTCCAGCCCGTTTTCCGTACCTCAGCCGCATTCTCCGTGTCGCAACGGCAGTTCTCTACTTCACCCATTATTCAAGCTACATACAACCAAGTCCGTCGGGGTATTCGGACTGGTCAGCGGGCTCGTCGGGGTCGTTCTCCTGCGCTGAAGGGCACGCCTGGTCTTAAGGGTGTCTGTGTTAAGACTGGTGTGACCAAGCCCAAGAAGCCTAACTCTGGTGAACGTAAGGTTGCAAGAGTTCGCTTGAGTTCGGGCAAGGTCATCACTGCCTACATTCCTGGTGAAGGTGAGTTTTGGAGTGGATATCATTGGAGTTGGAATTGATTCCAATTGATATCTTGGATCTCGGGGGGAAAAATGTTTGTTAATTCGAGTTTGCAGGCCACAACATTCAGCAGCACAGTGTTGTCCAGGTTCGTGGTGGACGTGCCCAGGATTGTCCTGGTGTGAAGTATACCCTTGTCCGTGGTGCGATGGATTTGGTAAGTTTCACAATGTGGCGCTGGGACGAGTCGAGGACTTTTGCTAATTATTTGACTACAGGGTGGTGTTGGAAGTCGTATGACTAGTCGCTCGAAGTACGGCACGAAGAAGCCCAAGACCAACTAAAATGGCTGCTTCGGATGAATTGACTTCAACCAACCTGCTGTGATACTATACAACTTTTTTGCCCTCGATCTGTTTGTTTTGGCTATTAAGCTTATTCCACGAGCAAGCCTTGTCTATACTTGCATGTAACACTATGTCTCCAGATTTCATCATACATCTTTTTGGCCGTATCCTACTCTTGAATCACTGGGCGTTGAGGGTTTGTAATACTATTTAAGTACTCAGTGTGTAAAGAGTTGGCTCCAAGAATATCGCAGTACTCCAGACCTATGCATGAATCAAACCCCAAAGAACGCTGGGAATCTAATAGTAACAGACAATCACTCTTGAAGTAATGGGAATCAAAATAAACAAAATGTAGTCTGACAGCTTTTCGCCCGAGCTAAATCATGAACAGCATATCTGCACTAAGTGCTATATCTACTGTATAGTCGTGGAAATGATATTCCCATCGGCTCTTCGGCCTTCAACTACACAGTCCTTCATATCCAGGCGACAATCGACCCGCGCTTTGTCGCTAACAAAAAGAAAGACCGGACACAAGGGCCCGAATACATCAAGGGGAGACAATCAGTCGTGCTTCTTATCCCATCCATTAGGCTTTGGCATCTTGTTGATGTCAAACCACCGCTTGGTGCCTATGCTACCGTTAGCAAGTTTGATACCTGAGGGCTGGGTAATGAAGACTTACATGAATAATCCTTCCAATCGAAGTTCTCCTTGGGTTGGCAAGAACATCTCAGGTCCAGTCGTTTCTTTTCGTCGGTAGGACAATGTGTGAATGGAACATGGTAGTATGCAATGTCGTCCCAGAAGTGGATCTCTTCCTTCTTCAACATGATAGAGGCAGCAATGGAGTGGACAGGGGCATCGCCCCATCGCTCATAGAAGAAGCCACCATCTTTGTCCAAAGATGTGAAGTAGTCCACATATGCATCAGATCGCAGCCATTCCAGGCTGCCAATCTCGAAGTTCGACCAGAAGTGGCAGTTGTTGTAGGTGTCTCCACCATCAGCACTGATGAACTCCATGGCGTTTCCTTCGCTAACGTATTCGGGGTGACTGCCGGTGAACTTCTTCACGCTATCCCACAGGGTAGGGATGGTCGCGACATACTCGTACAGACTGATGACAAAGCTGTACTTCTTGTTGTTTTCTTTCATGAAACGGAATGGATCAGAGTCAATGTCGCAGAAGAGCTCGACACTAGGCTCAACGCGCCAGTAGTACTCGAAGTTCATCATAAGCGGGTGGCGGAAGAAGAATCCAGACTCATAGCGGCACATGTGGCGGTAGCTCTCTGAGCCTCCGTAGATGATTTTCTTGCGGTCCATTTCCTCGCGCGCTTCCTTGGCCTTGTCCTTGTCAATCCACTCGGGGTAAGACCAGTGTTCCTTGGGAATCACTCCATAGTGAGTTTGGCCGGAGATCAGGGCAGTGGTAATCTTCTTGAATTCCTCGTCGAATTCGTCATCGTTCAAGAACACCCAGTCGTAGTTGTAGTTGCGGTTGAAACGGTCCTCGACGGTTCGAATAGACTTGACCATGTCCCAAAGATCGGAGTTGCGCGCCAAAGTGACGAATGTAGCGTTTACTCGTTGAGACTGGTGGGGGCCAATTACAGTTGGCTTTTGCGACTTGACCGAGTCATAGGTAGGCGGGCTTTTGGGCGCAGGAGCGGTGGAACCCGTGCTGGGAAGAGGGATGGAGGATTTTGAGATGACGAAGAAGAGCGCCAATCCCTGCTCCCTGTTAGTATCACATGTCGATAGAGTTCAAGAGACGAGGACCTACCACGACGGCGAAGAGAAGGTAACGGGCATATCGAATGGTGACCGACATGGTGGAGACGAGTAACGATGTCCTTTAAGTGGCAAGGCAACAGTTGAACACGGGGCGCGGTAAAGGCCAATCCAGAATTTAAAAAGCGAGCGACATCAATGGGGATGAGACCGAAGCGAAAAATGAAACCCCCAAATGAAAATGCGGAAGATGTTCGAGTATTAGGGGGAGAGGAAGAGGTGAAAAGGAAAAGTGGCCGCGCAAGACTATGACAACCGCTTTCAGCCACTTGAGTGTCACCTAATTTAAGACATTCCGATGCTTCAGGGGAATCGGTTCTCTGTTTCCTCGTGGGTTCTCAGTAGACAGAGATCCTTTCAGTTCCATTGCAATTTCCAGAAGTGATCCGCAGTAAACATCAAAGCCAATGTTCTGCCCCCATGCTGATGCATACGTGTATAATGCTCTGTCGAGTACATTGGCATTGTGAGGCAGCCTAAATATGAGGTCTTTGTCCAAACCACGTAGTCCAATATGACCACCACCTCATTTCAAGCCGTAAACTCCGAAGAATTCTCTAGATCTATACAAAATGTCCATATTTAACGTGTCAACGTTGCTTTGCGCGATCGACATGGCTTGGCGGTGGCCTGAGGCCGCCACATTTCCCAGAACTTCGTCCCGACCAGCCTTTCCTCTCCCCCCACCAAGTTCCTATCCCCTCCCCACTCTCCCATCTTTGACTATCTAGGCCAAAGATGGCTTTCTTTGGCTTTGATACTACCCTACCTAGGGACCGCGATGGTTCCGGGCCTAGGGGGTTCTTCGAGACCCCAGATCCCTTTGCGCAAGTCGCTCAAGCTAGTGCGCTCGATGATGACGCGTGAGCTCACCCCCCCCCCTGTTGGTTATGGAATTGTGGAGCTTATACGGGATTGTGTTCAGGATTGACTTTGAGGATACCTACGATGGTCTCGGTGACCAGCTCGACGATGACCAGGACGAGTTCAACGATGACACGTTTGGTGGACCCGGGCCCGAATCATCCGGAAGAGACTTCGATTTCTTTGGGAAGACTGCTCAGGTTTCGGATGCGATTGGCGAGGAGCAGGTTCGCTATAGTCTGCAAAATCCCAATGCTCCCCGTGTAGCCCAGCCGGTGGCTCAACCCGTCCAGCAGCCCGCCCCCCAGGTTAAGCGCTCTGGCTATGAGAAGTACTCGGAGCCAGGATATATTCCGGACTTGCAAGCCAAGTCCAGCGTTTGGGGAGTGTCGCAGAAGAAGCCCGAGCCTACTCCCACCAGTCGGAAAATGATGAGCTTGGAGGAGGTGGAAGCGCAAATGCGTCACAGCAGTCACGCAGTGCCACCAGCAGGAGATGCCTTCCTTAGATCTATGGTCGAGCCCCAGTATCACCCACAACCCCAGCACCTTCAGGCAATTCCCGATGGGTACCCACCTGTCCACCCAGAGTTCTTGCAGGCGCAGCTGAGACAAGGTCACCTCCCTCAGATGGCCCACCCACCACCTGGTATGCCAGAGCTCTATGGTGGGCCAGGCATTATGCCACCGGGTGGACCACTGCACATGGCGCAAAACATCAATGCTCCTCCGCAGAACATGCCACCTCCTGGCCCGCGCCCCACCGGCCCCCAGGTTCAACGCCCTCCCCAGCAGCCTCCACAGCACCAGCAGCTGCCGCCAAACCGGGTTTCTAACAATGGAATGCCTGTCATCACCGACCCGCAGCAGCTCGCGCATCTCACCCCCGAGCAGCGAAATGCTTATCTGATGGAGGATGCCAAGCGGGCGAAGCGCAACCACAAGATCTTCCTCTTGTCCCGCGGCAATGGCTTGATGACTCCTCAAGATAAAAATTTCATCACTCGTATTCAGCTACAGCAGCTTGTCGCAGCAGCGGGAAGTATAGCAGATTCGGATCCAGAAGCCGTTCTGGCCGAAGATTTCTATTACCAGGTGTGCAGCCAGATTCGTGGCGCGCCGCGCCAACACCCCCACCAACCGCTCGGACACTTCGCGCAGACCTACCTCCTCCAAACGGGCAACCGACTCGGCGGGCATCGCCGTGGTAACTTCCAAAGCGCCGACAACCACATGCAGCGCATGCAGCAACAGGTTCAGCGCGCCGTGGAAGCGGCCAAGGCTAAGCCCAAGAACAAGCAGCTTATCATCGAAGGCAGTCTGGGCAAGATTGCCTTCAGCAACGCTAAGGCGCCCAAGCCGATGTTGAACATCAAGCGTCCGGACAGTGCAGATGGCCCGAAACCCAAGAAGCTTCAGTCTAGCCTCAGCCTTAGTGATCGCAAGTCGATCCTTACCAACGTTGAGCATGTATACAGTGCATTGATGGCAATGGAAGATATGGAACGGACGATGCCCCCACCCCCGGAGGAGGGCGACGCTGAGGCCATCCAAGAACATATGGAATGGCGACAGAAACTTCACTCTCTTAACCAAAAGCTGTGGCGTTCACTGAAAGTGATGGAGCCCATTGTTCCCAACTCGACGACACCCCACCCCTTCATCGCATTTCTCTCATACCCTAAGGGTAAGAAGGCTATTCCTCGCATCTTCCGTCACATCGACCAGGAACAGCGAGTCACCATTCTTACCATGATTGTCGTTCACCTCGACAGCCTGGATGTGGTTCGCCTTGCCCAGCCCGTGCCAGGTGAGGCTCAACCATCGCTCGGCATGCGCGAGGCTATTGATTTGTTCTCATTGGCCGTCATGCCCTGCCTTCTAGGCTACGTGAACGAGGCGCCGTTCAACATCATCATTGGTCTGCTTGGATTGGTTATCAACCAAACTCATGTGCAGACTGTAGCCCGAACTAAGGTTGGTCTGGGCATCTTGACAATGCTGCTCAGCCGTGCCGAAATTGTCAAGGAGGCTGGCCAAGCTTCCGAACACGATTGGCAGCAGTGGGTGGAGAAGTTTAATGTTCTCTTCGATACTTTGGAACCTGGCTTGAACGACACCTTCCCCGGAACCATTAGCTCCGGTGACGATATGTACGTTTGGCAGTTCCTTGCCGCTGTCGGTATTGGTGCCAGTCCCGAGCAGCAGCAGCGCTTGGTGATTGCCGTTAAGTAAGTTTTCCTCCCCCCTTTTTTTTTTGAAATTTTTCTATCCATTGCGCTTCATGATCTCGAACTATAACACTAACTCTTGTTTACAGGGATCGCGTGATGGAAACCGTGGGTTACAGCAAGACCCTCCCAGCCGATATGGGCAGTCAGCGCTTGAGTAATGTCAACCTGTTCATGCGTGCCATTGGTCTGGACGTTGAACTCCTCGGTTAAATAACGCCCGTTATGTGGGTAATCTTGATTTCAGATTTCAGTCTCGGATAGCAGTTCTCGTTGCGGGTCCGGCCCCGTTTTGCGAGCATTTCCGCCGACTTCAGACCTCACCTCTAGCACCAAATGGGCTAGACATTGAGTCTGTACATCACTGCCATTCGCCGTCTACATCTACACGAGTAATGGGGACTCATGATAAATGATTAGAAGGGGATATAGGCCCAGGTTCTTAACATCTGCAGGAACCTTTTTTTTTTATTATTTCAATACCAATTTCACCTGTTCAAATGTTCCAATTTATTTTCGGGTGAATGTTCTAAGTACATAACTGCCAAAGAGCCGAAGTGGCCCGTTGCCGAGACCCCGGGAACGGCTCTGGACCCTGAACGTGGGCCCAAATGCGGCAGCTCAGGCCAGATCGCACGATGTATGCGGCTTCGGACATTTTCCCAATGCATGTACGAATAGGTTGTGGTTGCATCTAATTGCGCATTTCTTGCGCATTTCTAAAGTTTTTGATGAAAACAGAAGTGCATTCAAGAGTATACTTTGGGAAGCAATTAACTTTCGAAGTAAACAGGTACGGAGTAAACAATCAGCGAAACTACTCGTAAATAAACAGGGCCTACTAGTCACAGTCAATTGGTCAGGGGTAAATAACTTATATGGCACGATCGACAGTAGATGAAGCAAAAATTAAGATGAAATTAAGATGAGAAGGTGAAGATGAGCAGGGCCGCGTCATAAGAGTAGAAGGGCCACCCCACCATTTTCCCCTTAAAAGCTGCCCCTCGCCCGCTTTTGACTTCCCCATACCTCTCTCTATCTACTCATCATGTCTGCTGGTTCAGTTCTTGTTGCTGGGTAGGTCACTTCGGTCGGATTGCAATTACACTCACTAATTATCTCCAGTGGCACGGGCTACATTGGCTCGTTCACCACCCTTGCCCTCCTCGAGGCCGGTTACAAGGTGGTTGTCGCTGACAACCTGTACAACTCCTCGCCTGAGGCTCTCAAGCGTATTGAGCTGATTTCCGGCAAGAAGGCTGAGTTCATTCAACTCGATGTCACCGAGGAGAACTCCTTTGACAAGGTGTTCGAGGCCCACCCCGACATTGACAGCGTTATCCACTTCGCTGCGCTGAAGGTGAGACATACCGATGAACTAATCGAATGGACCCAAGCTGACGGAATGGAAACAAAAGGCCGTTGGTGAATCTGGCGAAAAGCCCCTGGACTACTACCTGGTTAACGTCTACGGCACCATCAACCTCCTCCGCTCCATGGTGAAGCACAATGTGACCAACATTGTCTTCTCCAGCTCCGCCACCGTGTACGGCGATGCCACCCGCTTCCCCAACATGATCCCCATCCCTGAGGACTGCCCTCTGGGCCCCACCAACCCTTACGGTAACACCAAGTTCGCCGTTGAGACCGCCATCACCGACGTGATCAACGCTCAGCGCAACAACGCTACCAAGGCCGGCAACGAGGCCGAGGCCAAGAAGTGGAACGGTGCTCTCCTCCGTTACTTCAACCCCGCCGGTGCTCACCCCAGTGGTATTATGGGCGAGGACCCCCAGGGTGTCCCCTACAACCTGCTCCCCCTCCTCGCGCAGGTCGCCACTGGCAAGCGCGAGAAGCTCATGGTCTTCGGTGACGGTATGTTCTATTCCCATATATATCCACATGCCCAATCTAACATATGCAGACTACGCTTCTCACGATGGTACCGCCATCCGCGACTACATCCACATTCTGGATCTCGCAGACGGCCACCTGAAGGCTCTCAACTACCTGCGCGCCAACAACCCCGGTGTGCGCGCCTGGAACTTGGGTACCGGCAAGGGCAGCACCGTCTACGAGATGATCCGCGCCTTCTCCGCTGCCGTCGGCAAGGACCAGCCCTACGAGGTTGCTCCCCGTCGTGCCGGTGACGTCCTGAACCTCACTGCCAACCCCACTCGTGCCAACACCGAGCTGGGCTGGAAGGCTGAGCGCACTCTCGAGCAGGCTTGCGAGGACCTTTGGCTCTGGACTGAGAACAACCCCCAGGGCTACCGCCAGCAGCCCCCTGCTGAGCTCCTCGCTAAGCTCCAGAAGTAAATCGACGGGCTGAAATGATACAGGCCTGTTAATATAGAGATATCTTCCGAATTAGTGCTAGAATATGAAACGAATTTCCTTTTTCTGAGAACCTTTTTCTTCTCACATGCTGTTCTATGGATTATTCCAAGAACCTCTAGTCTATGCGAAGTATAGTAATGCAATGCTAATTCTACTTATTCTGGCCCTTCCGACTCCTCCTCGATCCATCAGTCTTCTTCCCAGCCTGCTCTTTCTTCTCTTTCTTCTCCTGCTCGGCCTTCTCAGCCTCAACTTCCTTCTTCTCCAGCGCTCTAACAACAGCACCCTCCTTCTCCGCCTCCTCAACCATCTTCCCACTAAACTCCCAAAGCTTCTTTCCAGCCTCATCATTCGAAACATCCGTCCGCGCATAGTCCATCTCCCGACACTCCTTCACCAACCAACCACCTTCACCACGTCCATACTGCGCCTCCATAGCCGCGTACAGGATACTCTGCGCACCCTGCGATGGCGATTTGAAAATCAACCACCAAACAGGCCAAGTAATCAAATACAGCGCCAATCCCCACAACGACCCACCCGTCAACCACCGCCTCATACCCGGTGTCCGGGTCACGCCTGGATCAACGACAATCACACGCGTACAAGGCGGCAGACCATCCGGGCGTTTATAGGCATTCAAATGGCGCTGGAACGAATGCGCAAAGATAGTCAAACAAAGCTTACTCAGTCCATAGACACCCTTGGGTCTAGCGTAGAGAGCAGGCTTTGTACTAGTGCGCTTTGAAGTTTGAACTTGTTTACCTCGAGTCATTGTCTCCAGGGAACTGAAATCCGCACCGATATAGCTGGAGCAGGAAGTGAAGATGACGCGGACGTCACGGTGTGCAGGTTGAGCGCGCAGAGCTGGACTCAGGATGCTGAGGAGGTGGAAGTTGGATAGGTAGTTTGTTTGCCATTCTGGGTCAATGCCGTCTATGGTGAGGGGGCGGGGGCCGGATGGTTCTGCTGTGCCGCCTGCTAGGATGATACAGTCGAGTCTGCGGGGTGGGATGTTGTCGATCCATTTTGTGGCGAAGGTGCGGATTGAGTGGAGGGAGGAGAGGTCTACTTCTTCTGCGTAGATGAGTTGGTTGTTTGTTGAGGTGCGGAGATCGTCGATGTATTCTGAGAGGAAGATGTCGGAGGGTGGTTGGCGGGTTAGGAGGACGACTTGCGCGCCTCGTGTGGCTAGTTCGCGGACTACTTCGGCTCCTATTCCTGATGTGCCCCCCTGGATTGTTAGTTGGGTTGGCTGGTTTGGAGTGGTCAATTGACTTACTGTCACCATTATGACTTTCGAACGCATCATGCGCTCGGAGGTGTTGCGGGCTCCTTCGAAGTAGTACTTCAGCGCAGCGAAGGCCAGCAGCCATGGCGCAACACGGAGGATAGACCAGGCATAGGGAATGGCATCAATTCCTTCCCGTAGGCCAGTGGCGATGATGGGAATGGGCATAGCGAAGTTGTGTGGAAAGAAGAAGCTGTCCACAGGGATTATTTTCCAAGGTTCGGAGTACACGTACGCTATCTCCGCCTATCTCTTATCGCCACTTCCCACTGTTTTCCTTTTGCGCAGCTCTCTCGCCATGGCATCAGAACATGAATACGACGATGAGGACTACTCTCTGCCTCCGGAGACACAGCGACCCTTCACATCCGGCATCCGTCGAAAGCCTGTGCCGTTTGTGCGCTCCTCCAACCTAGACACAACCACAACACGATCTACATCCTCCGGCCGAAATGTCGCAGATGCCTACCTCTCGATTGTCATGAAAACAGCACCAAACACATCACCAAACACACCTACATGTCAATCCCCACCAGCTCGGGCAATACAATCAGCCCCAGCATCAGCAGAAGCCACCCCACCCCCAAACCCAGAAGTTCCAGAGCTCTGCACTGTATGCAAGTTACCACTCGGAACCAACCCAGAAACCCCACACGAAGCCTCCCTCGCGCACCAAGTCTGTTTAGAGCACTCGCATCCACCATCCCACATAGACCGCACCCGGACAGGCTTCCGCTACCTCGCGAACCAAGGTTGGAACCCCGATGAGCGATTAGGTCTTGGCGCATCAGGTCGCGAAGGTATTCGCGAACCAATCAAGGCGAGTATGAAATTCGATACTGCTGCTTTGGGGACGGGGCTTGATAAAGATGGGGATCCGTTGCCTAAGAAGCCGCCTCCGCCTAAGGTGCAGAAGCTGAATGCTAAGCAGGTTAGGAAGAAGTTTGAAGAGGATAGGAATAGGGCTGAGAGGATGAGGAAGGTCTTTAATCAGGATGAACGGATTTTGAAGTACCTCGGGGAGGATGCGTGAATGCTGAGACTAGCTGTTGTGATACCCATTAAGTACTTTTCACATACTCTGATACTATTACCTCGGATTACTTCTAATACTACGGTATAGATACTAGTACTACTCTAGAGTAGGTGCTACGATGATCAGATGTCCCTTCTATACTCTTCGAAAATAGAGAGAGCATGGATGCAATGTGATAAGTCATTACTGTCTAATTTCTAACAATCAATTTTGAGGCTGAGAAAGGAAATAGATATATAGCAAAAGAACCCCCTCAAAAACCCACAAAAGAATCTAAAGAACAGTGACCTTCTCGCCTGATTTCAACCAACAAATCTTGTCACTAATACCCTCTTCTTCAAAAGCCTGGCGCAGCTCGGCCCCGAATTGGGTGAAATGTCCCCAAGATTCGTAGTGCATAGGAACAAGAACATCGGCCTTGAGGGCACGGAACAGCTTAGCTCCATCCTTTCCTCCCATTGTAATTTGCATACGAGGGCCGTTGGGGTCCTCTGTGGTTGGGGCATGAGCATTGCCAAGGTTCATGACAGCAGCACAAATATGGTATTGGTCGGCGATAGAGTTCAGTTCTTCGATGTAGACAGTGTCACCAGAGAAGTAGATTGCATTAGGGAGACCATCACGGCCATGTCCGAAGCCCTCTCCAGTCACGATGAAACCAGTGCATTCATCTCCGGGAACATGCTGGGTTGGTGTGGCCACGATTTTGAACTTCTTGCCAGCAATGATGCTTTCTTTCTCTTCCCATGGCTTCATACCATGCACAGCAGGACGGGGTGCGAGGTTCTTTGCTCCGTCAACGGTAGTAAAGACACGACGGCCGTCCAGGAGTTGGCGGCCGAGCTGGTCTAGATTGTCCGGGTGATCTTCGTGGCTCAGCAGCACGGCATCGATGATGGGAATCTGGTCAAGGCGGAGACTAGGGTCTTCTGTCACCTTGAGAATGACACGGCCCACATCCCAAGAGGTACCGGCGGGAGAAAAGAAGGGATCCGTCAGGAAGTTAATGCCGTTGATGTGAGGCGGCAGCTCCCTAAAAGAAGGTCCATTCACTAAGGAGACTAAAACTAGAGGAAGAAGGAAGAGAAGAGAGCTACTAGGGGAATTTGGGAGGGTTGGGTTCCCAGGTTCGGTGTGGATGCCTTATTCCCCAGGCACCCAACCCCCCGATTCTCACAGTTGATCTCGAGGATGGCAGTGGCGGGGCCAATGTGGGTGACATCAAGAGTGGGAGCCATGGTGATTAAGATTTTATAAAAGTTGAAGACTTTGAGAGATGAATTTGGAAACCTCCAGGGCTGCGCGGTCCTCAAATAAATATGTTAGTCTGCTTGAGGTATAGCTGGATCCATGGTCAGCACCTGGTGCTTATGACCTCGGAAGGTTAGAAAGTGAAGCCCTAGATGATTCAGCGAGAAAAATTGTAAGCAAAATTATAAATTTGCAGTAAACGGTCAATGATTACTCAAGTAGTCCTGTACTGAGGTAGCTTTCACTAATCATCTCAACGTTTCGGTATCCCGCCTCCAGGGCCAGAGGGCGCAATGTGCGTTCAAAGACTCGATGATTCACTGAATTCTGCAATTCACATTAATGAAAAAGATTAGTGATGGCTGTTTAAAGCGACTTCGTAGAAGTGACGCCATCTGAGGTAGAAAAGCCGCCGGCAGAGAAATAAACCAATAGAGTTACATAAGGAATAGACTGCATTGCATTGAATCTTCGACTAAAGAGATGAACCGTCAACAAAAGCGCCTTGAATGCTCGGGACCAGACCAAACCAACCGACAAAAGACAAGGAAAAGTATGGTATCACAAAAGCGCTGGATAGGGACAGCAGGAGACCGGCCAATGCATTGAAGAGGGAAGAAACTACTTGAAAAATCGATACTTCTTTTCTTTCTTCTCCTTCTTTTCCTTGTCTTTCTTTTCGTGCTTGTCAGGCTTGGCGTGCTTGTCGGGTTTCCCGCTGCCAGATGAATAGTTGCTTCCGCTTCCATTCGAGCTGACTGACATGCCAGCCATCAGTGCCTCTGGCGGAGCTGGCGGGTTGAGATGGGCCGTCGAGACGGGTTTCTTCTGTGGTGGTGGAGCAGCTGGAGAGGGTGGCTTTTCGCGCTCAAAGAGATGCGCTGGGGCAGTGGGCTTGGGACGCTCGGATGGGAGGTTCAAACGACGTCTATCCATGCCCAGATCACCGACCTGGCGGAGGAACAGACCTGGTGTCAGCATGTGTGTTGTGGCAAGGTAGACATCTCGGTTGTATGATGCCGCGACTTCGTAGCAGGCGCGAGACTCGCCGTAGGTGGCTCCACCGGCCATGAAGACGATGAGACGCTGTCGCGGTTGGTCGACCGATCTTGTGCGGGCCCACGTTGGCTTTGCGCTGCGCAGAGAGGCCTGCTGGGATTGCATCTCTTGGGCAGCTAGAGCACCATCTGTTTCTGTGTGTGGTCGCGTGAAGGGGAAAGAGGTGGGGTCCAGGGTGCCTTGGATTTGCTCTTCGAGCATTTGCTTCACTGCGAGCTCGTACCGGCTCAGGCTGAGCTCTTCAGACTCGGGTGGTGGTGCGCGACGGTTGAAGAGAGGCTGCACAGGTGGCTTTTCGTCCTTCAATGGCTTCTCTACGCGGACACCAAGGAGTTCCAGGTTGGCAATCACCTCACCATCTTTTGATGGGAGGTTCGCGTGCGCCATGAGTTTGCGGATATCACCACCGAGAAGCCCGCCACGGTAGATGATGTAGAGCAGTAGCAGTCGAAGACGATCTGGAGGCACAACTGAGTCGTCGTCCAGGAGTTGCACAAGTTGCGCCGCAAGGTTCTTTGCCTTCTTATAGTTTTCATCCAGACCTGTGGCGAATGACTGCTCAATAGAGCTCACTTCCAAGAGCTTGTGGGCCTGGAAGTATTTCATACATTCTTGCGCCATGTTCAGGTGCAATGTGTATGCGTTTTTCCCTTCTTGGAATTCTGTCAGTCCAGCCAACATATCCTTGATGGTGTTCACGTTTTGTTTGTCATTACTGCGAGGTCTGTCAGTCACCAGGTTTATATGCCACCAGAGAATCAGAACTCACTCGTCTGCAAATTGAGGATTTGCTGCTCGGAACTTGGCGAAGTCTTCGCCCAGTTTCCCAAGTAGATCTTTCATATGCATATGACGGTAATCAACCCAAATTTTGTCATCTTCTCCGATTTCCATTTCCTTGACTTCCTCATTCTTGCTGCCTTCATTTACGACAGTCTTGTAGGTTACCTTGTCGCCATCATTCACAGGCAGCAAGTCATGAACCATGGCTTGGTAGGTAAATTCGTGAATAAGGGGGGCAAACAAGTCCATAGAACGGTCTACAACGAGTAGCACGCCCCGAGGACGGTTTGTCTGGGGTGGAAAGTCCCTTTGGAACTGCGCGAACTGATCCATTTCGTTTTGGATAAAGCGCGCCAAATGGGAGCACATCACGCCAGCCTCGTGGGTGGGAGATCGGGGCCGGTAGTACCGGATCACAGGATATTCGCCCAACGAAGCACAAAGGGAAACCACCTAGTTGCAGCTTAGAATATGCAGCGTATGAGCCTTGAGATAAAGTTGCTCACCTTTTGCGCCAGGTCTTCCAGGTGTTGCCGAATCAAATTGTTGCAACCGGGGTGGAAGAGCACCGGGAAGCTCCATGGATCGCGGAATGTGATCAAGCGCGATTCTCTGGGGTAGAAATTGATGTTCATAACGTGGAACTCTGCAATACGTTCACGCGCCATTGAGGACCGATCAATTCGAGCTCGTTGTTGCGGATCGAGGACTGCGTACTGTATCAGCCAAATGACGTTGCGAATGCCTCGGGTTCCCAGCACACTAACATGAAGTCCACACCAAGAACGACTTTCTGTATCGTCCCACCTCAAAGTCTGCCATCAAGCAGTCGACCACATATGATTCAGGGGACAGGATGTAAAGCGCGTCCATGTCGGCATTGAACGGCCGTTTGTCTTCGAGTTGCTCGACGTCTGCGGGTGACGGTGTTTAGTTTATCTGTTCGAGGATCGCAAAGCACCAGGTGCGCTCACTTGAGACATTGAGGTTAAGGATTTCTTCTTCCTTCACAGCGCCTTCCACTAATTTCCGACTGGTCTCGTCCAACACAAGGACTTTCCACTGTTAAGGAGCGCCGTCAGTATCCTGCCGTTGTGGTCAATCGGATGGGTCGGGCTTACATCGTGGCCACCGGCATTGCGAATGGTGTTCAATATGACTATGTGAGAAGGGTATAGATTAGCTGGAGCTCCAACAGGAGGTCAGGAGGTCACCCACTATCGCGTTGGATGTTAATTATGGAGGAGCCCATGCTGGCGGGCAGCCCAAGGCTTGTTTTCACACCGAGGATGAGTAGTTCGACGGTGATGAGTATAGCAAAGGAGAGTGAATTTAAAAGGAGTTGCGAGAGTCGAAAGGTGGCTCGTCTGAGGTATATGAAGGAGGGTGTTTCCCCACCATTGGAGCTAGGTGGATATCGATAAGCAACTTTTTGGGTTTCCGCCTTTCTCTCCTTTGTTTCCGCGACACTTTTTGGACGCTTCAACGTTTCACCTCTTTCCACCTCCCAATTCCCCTTGTATACAAATCCAATCCCCGGACTGGTGTCCTCGGTCCAGGAATGCAGCCATGGACCGGCCGAGGTAGTTCCCTCAGCGCCCTGCGACCCTTGACCTGCTTTGCCGTACGGCCATTTACGACAAGCTCCATTCTCCAACGATCGAGAAAATCAAAAGAGCCTCCGGTGACAGACAAGAAGACAAAGAAAAAGGTTCGCTACGTGTTATTTGGCACCGTTGTATCAATCTAACGTTTTTGTTTAGACAGCAACACAGATACCGGATGCGAGGGCTATTCGAAAAGACATTGCGGCCGCACGAGATTTCACCCAATTAGTCGAGGCAGCATTGCGCGATGTGAAAAAGAAGGCGAGCCGAAACAAAAACGAATTGGAGGGATGGACAACGTTCGAGCGTCAGGTTTTGATTTCTTGCAAAGCAGATGACAAGAAATCTTCGAAGACCGGCGGCTCTCTCCATCAAACGAAAACGTCTTTGCAGAGAGCATATTTTTCTAACGGTGCGCAAGGTCTTCGAGAGGAGTTGGAATATTTGCTGCACGCAGAAAACCTCACGCGCAAGTATTCGGCGCCACTGTTGGAGGCGCAGAAGCAGATTACCGACCTTCGATATCCAGCCGAGTGGTACCCGCGAGCACGATCGGCGCAGCGAACAATTCATCTCCACGTCGGACCGACGAATTCTGGAAAGACATATCACGCTTTGCAACGGCTACGGAACAGCAAAAACGGGTTCTACGCAGGCCCGCTCAGACTCCTTGCACAAGAAGTATACCACAGATTTAAGGCAGAGGGCGTCCCAGTCAGTCTAGTGACTGGAGACGATGTCAAAGCCCCGGAGAACAATGAAGTTCCGCGTATTGTCAGCAACACGGTGGAAATGGTCAGTCTCGGTCAGGAATACGATGTTGGAGTCATCGATGAGATCCAGATGATCTCCAACCCCTCACGAGGATGGGCTTGGACAAGAGCGTTCCTTGGATGCCAGGCTGCCGAGCTGCATCTTTGTGGAGAAACTCGGACAGTGCCATTGATCAGAGAACTGTGCGCGCTCACAGGAGACAAATTGGAGATACACCGTTACGAAAGACTCAACTCGCTAGAGGTCATGCCGCATAGTTTGAAGGGGAACCTGATGGAGCTCCAAAAAGGAGACTGTGTTGTGGTTTTCTCTCGGAAAGGTATTCACGCCATGAAGGCAGACATCGAGAAGTCGACGGGAAGACGTGCGGCTATCGTTTACGGTGGTCTGCCCGCAGAGATCCGAACCCAGCAAGCCAACCTGTTCAACGACCCAGACAATGACTACGACTTCCTAGTTGCCAGTGATGCCATTGGAATGGGTCTGAATTTGTGAGTTCCTCCCGGCCTAATTGACTTGTACATACTAACCCCTCTATAGGAGTTGCAAGCGTGTCATCTTCGATACTTTGGTCAAGCGTGGCCAGGATGGACTGCAACGTCTCACTGTGCCTGAAATCAAGCAAATCGGTGGGCGTGCTGGCCGTTATCGCCCAGCCAACGTTAAGACGAAGGAAGGCCAGGAGGAAGAGCCCAACGTGGGCTTGATCACTTGTCTTGAAGAAGTCGACATTCCGTTTATTCAACAGGCCATGAAAATAGAGCCCCCTCCTCTGACCGCAGCGGGAATTATGCCTCCAGATTCCGTTTTCCGGAAATTTGCTGCCTACTTCCCGCCTGGTGTACCTTTTGAGTATTTGGTCAAGCGTACGCTAGAAATCGCCCAGGTCGGCCCACTGTTCTTCATGTGTGACCCCAAGGGTCAGTTGGAGAACGCAGAAATTGTCGATACAGTGCAAGGCTTGCCAATCGAGGACCAGTTGAAATTCATGGTTTCCCCCATGGATGTTAAAAACGCAAGATCTCGTGATGTCACTGGCGCGTTAGCTGACTGTGTCTCCTATCATGAGGAAGGTCTCCTTCTGGACATCCCTCATCTTAACCTTGAAGTCCTCGAGCAGCCTGTATCTGGCAGCAACGACTACATGCATGAATTGGAAAGTCTTCACAAGGCCGTCATTCTTTACTTGTGGCTCAGTTTCCGATTTGGTGGTGTTTTCACAAACCGAACACTGGCCAGTCACGTGAAGGAGCTTGTTGAAGAAAGAATGGTTCGTGCCCTGACCGAATTCTCTGCTAATAAGAGATTGCGAAAGGGCTCTTCTCTCAAGCGCCAGATTGCTCTGCAGAAACAATTGCTCGAGCAGCAACGCATGGGAGTTGCTTCGGAAGACTGGAGCGTCCAGGCGGAACAGGCACAAGCCAATATGTCTGAGGAAGGGGCCTCGGAGGAGGAATCTTTGGGGGAGTCATCTGCTGAACCTTCTGAACTCTCCCAGGACGAGCTCTCCAGGGTGGAAACCTCTGATTCGCAAGGCTCACCATCTGAAACTGAATCTTCCTCTGCTGAAGCGGAATCGCCGTTGGAAAATTCGTGGTATGATTCAGAGACCGACAAAAAGGAATAATATGTAACAACAATCTGTATAATAGATGTACAAAAGCCAATTTCACCAATTCTTTAAATCTCATTCAAAATTTGCCTTAATGCCTGAGTATCGATATCTAGAGTGTTAAACTTGGAAGCCCTGAGCACTCCTGAAGTCCTGAAGTGTACTGCAGTACACAGCGGCCTAACCTCCAGGGCTCCTGCAGGAATTCTACTGCTTTCCGGACTTGAGCAGTAGACTCTTTCTCGAATTTCACTACGTTCCAGTATACTATGCCCTTGCATGGTTTAATACCCCCGTGGAAAATCTTATCCTTCTCTTTTTCTCTGTCTCTTGAACAATCTCTTCTCAACCTTGGAAGTTCCATATGGGCAAATTTGATGATCAAGATTTCTAGATATAATCTTTAATAAACAAATGCCAAGCTGATGGGAACCCAACGCGTTTAGCTTCAGCTAGTAATAATAATTAAGTAGGATTGTTCATCCAAAGTACAGTGGTAATACATAAGAGACAGAAACAAAATAACAATGGAGTCGTATCGAAAACCTTCTTTTGATCACGAGTGATATTCGCTTGTCGAAATGCCTCCGTCGCGTCTCTCGTGAAGCCACGCCACTCCAAGGCTCCGGGCCTTTCAACATAACTGACACAAGCCCCATGGCAACCTTCCAAGGTTGTTTTCTTGCAGAACAGAGTACAACACTAACCGGCTCAGACCTTTTAGGGAACGCATGCTGGCATCAAACATATACTGTCGCTCTCCAGCATCAAGCGCTGGAAGCACATGGCCTGCTGTCGCTATGGTTGGAACAAGCGACAATAGCAGAGGTATCGGGTGCCCAAGTACCATCTGTTTATCGAGAGATCAAACGATCCCGAGGTCAGACTGCCCAAGCAGATAGTTCGGGGTAGAGCTCCTGGAGAATGGATTGGGGTTGGCCCTGTGTGGAGGGGAATCGAATCAGACAGGGCTGCGCGTCGACAGAACAGGTCCCAGCTTCATTTTGAAAAGTGGAACGAACAGTTTTTTTATGGGTGTGGGAAAGGTGAAAACAGAAATTGTCGAGGTTGGCCTGGCATATGCAGATAAACCAACCTTCTCTTGTCCTCCCCCCTCCTCCCTCTTGCCACAGGACATCAAGGTGTGGATTCTCTCCGGTTTTCAGCTGGAGGCGAACTCAGTCAGTGAACCATTGCACAATGCGTGTGGCTGTTTCACTCACACTCTTGATCATTGTTGGTTCACCAGGGTCAGCCCTGAAGGTGACCGTTTGCTTGCTCTTATATTGACTTACGCCTTGTGCCTTATCTTCCAACAGACAAGGCCAATGACCAATATCACCAGCAGGACAGAGATCACGCCGAATACGATCGCATAAACGGCTATGTCGCTCAGTCCTGTGCAGACGACGGTGGTAAATGTGGTGCTGTGACTGGCACCAGAGGGAGGGGAATGTCGAACAGAAACAATGGTAGTGCACTTTCGTGGTGCCATTATAGATGTATGCAAAAAGAAGTAGTGGATAGTCTCAGCTCCTTTGCTTCTCTCTTTCCGAGCTCTATCTCTTTTTCTACTGCCCAGCAGATAGCCAAAATGCACTGTGTGATCGGCATTTCCAAGAATGAACACTTTTTTCCAACCACTGCGTGCGGTTGGCCTTCTCTGTTTCATGGCGCATGTAGGAAAACTTGTATGACGAATGGCAACTGGCTCAAATAATGCGATGAATGCGGCTTGACGGCAATCGCATTCGTCAATCGTATGTGGGCTGACTCCAAGCCAGATAGCGAGGTGGTGATTGTGTACAGGAATTGAGTTTCAAGGACAACCGTGGCCCATTCAGAGGGAGAGGCATAGGCAGAGATCTATTGAGAAGAGATATAGTAGGCCATGGCACTTTGAGGATGGTCGTCTCGCTTTGCTTTATCACGCACGCCCCATCTGGTTCCTTGGACCCGTTGGCCACAGTAAGCGTGGTGCCGCCGTAGAGATAGATTGATTTTTTGAGGCCCATCGGACCCAAGGCCTCCAAAATAGCCATATTCAAAGCAAGAGACATCCGTTCGTGCTCGTGAAAAACCTATAGACCCGTCATGAGTGTGCCACACAACTCAACACAAGAAAATAGATATAGCTTACCACCATAGCCCCCACGCCAAACAAGTGGGCGATTTCATCACTGCGCAGGCTCTTTGGTACAAGGTGGGCTGCTTTGACTTCTGTGACATCCCAGAATCCAGCCAGGTGGCAGTATCTAGTATTCTTGGGGATGTCATAGTATACACACACACGTCTCTCTTGGATCACTTCTGGCCATACTTCTGACTGTTCCTTGATCGTCGCGATAAGTATACGTTCCATCTCGATAATTGCCTGTCAGATCACATGTTGACATCCAGTGTCTTCCTAATAGCAACTGGAACGAAGGTTCGCCGCCGCAGTACCCGTAGGTGTAAAATCATCCTTGAATGTCGACAGACCCATCCCAAATAATAGCTCAACCAGGGCGGTATGAAAGACAGCAGCGGGACACTCATGTTGTTCACCCGGCATGGTGCGAAACAAAGCTGTTCTCGATTTTCGCCACAGAGTTGCAGTCACACTATGAAACAAGTCCATTTGCTCCCATAGGCTGGTAAACGTATCTGGCGGTATGTTGGAGGACAAACCTCCGTCGACCATTAGCCGATCACCAGCTGTGACGGTTGCCGCCACAATCAAAATCAGGAGTATGCCTCCAGCCGATCTAGAAGAGCCTCAAATAACGTCTTCCTGAGTGACTCGTGTGTCCGGCATATTGTTTGTATGGGCCAGGCAACAAACTGAGATCAAAGGAAAAGTGTGGGCGCGAGCAGAGCTTCCAAGGGTTGTTTATATAATTAAGTAACTACCCAGAGGGAAACACCTAGGGAAGGAGCATCTATATCCTCTAGATCAGCACTGCTTCCCAGACCAATCATATCAAGATATTTTAGATAATTCAGATTGTATCGTGATTCTTGTACTTCTGCCTGCGATATATCATATCTATGAATCTGGTTTCTATTTACGTTCATTTTGAGTTGAGAGCCCAACTTATTTTGATACAACACACATTTATCGCAGGAGATCAACTAAATCTGATTTCAAGATTTGGTGACGCAGGGTTGGTCAGGTACCAAGGGAAGGTTGGAAGTGGTAGATGCATTGGTGCCTGAACCCTCAGGCCAAATATGGTCATCCTTATCGGCGCTTATCGGTGGCAACTTCTCAAAGCTCGGCCGCACTAATTTTCCGCATTGAAGATCCCAAGACCGCGACGGTTTACACGCTCGTCAAGGCTAATTCTTTCAGCGCGGTCTCGCCCTCTTTTCGAATCATCCTTTGTTGCGCAGCCCAGCATGGATGACCTCGAGTCTTTGGAGCTGTTGTCGCTCGTGTCGCGAGTGACGAATGAGCTCCAGAACCACCTGGGTATCAACGAGAAGACACTCGCGGAGTTCGTCATCGACCAGCACCTCAAGTGCAATGGTTCCTTTCCCGATTTCACAAAAGCTCTCGACGAGATGGGCGCCGAGTTCCCTCAGAGTCTCATGGAGAGTATCGACCGCATGGTGCTCACCATGCACCCCAAATACAAATCGCAGAAAAAGGAGGACAACGGAAACTCCGCGGAAGACGACGATATGGACTTGCTGGGGGCTCTAGAGAAAAAGTCTCGTGTGTTCAAGGGTCTTGCGGTCCCCGATACGGAGAAGCGCTGGGAAGAAGACGACTACGTTGATCAACAAGCCGCAGGCGACGCGGACTCTGGCGCGGATGCCATGGATGATACATTTGCGATGCTGGAGGGGTTGGCTGGAAAAGCCAAGCCCGACACTTCTCGCCCGTCAAGGACTGACCGCGACACCAAGAAGCGCAGTCGCAGCCCCGAGCGCATCGATGATGACCGTGGACGACGCAGAGACAAGTATCGCGAGCGATCAAGGTCCCGAAGTGCCCGGCGGCATGGCAAAAACGACGATCTCGTGGACGAGTTTGGTCGATCAATTGATAGATATGGAGATCGGGGTGACAGCCGTCGCAATGGACATGGTGATCGCGATCGTCGGAGGCGCCGTGATCGGGATGAGGATGATGACTTCCACCGTCCTCCGCCGATCGAGTTGGATGACCATCCAGTCCTTTACAAAATTTACGATGGAACTGTGACAGGAGTGAAAGACTTTGGCGCTTTCGTTAATCTGCAGGGCGTGAAGGGCAAAGTGGATGGCCTTGTGCACGTTTCAGCAATGCAGGAGGGAGTGCGGGTCAACCACCCTTCAGACTTGGTCTCTCGCGGGCAACCGGTCAAGGTCAAAGTGGCTAGCATCCAGGGCACTCGCATAGGATTGTCTATGAAGGAGGTGGACCAGATGACGGGCATGGACATGGTCCCTCAGAAGCGTCTTGCTTCTGGGGCCAATATGGAACGCCTTGATGGGACAGAGGCAAACGACAGATATGGCAATTTGACCTCGGATGTTCCCGTCATTGAAGACTCAGGCCGTCGGCCAATGAGAAATCGAAAGCGCATGACATCGCCTGAGAGATGGGAGATCAGACAATTGATTGCATCTGGTGTTGCTTCCGCAGCAGACTACCCCGACATTGACGAAGAATATAATGCAACACTCACTGGAGAAGGCACGTTTGAAGAGGAGGAAGATGTTGACATTGAAGTCAAGGACGAGGAACCTCCTTTCTTGGCTGGTCAAACGAAACAGTCTCTTGAGCTCTCTCCTATCCGTGTTGTCAAGGCTCCCGATGGGTCAATGAACCGTTCAGCAATGGCAGGTACCAACCTTGCTAAGGAGAGACGTGAATTGAAACAACAAGAAGCTCAAGATAAGGCGGCTGAAAAGGCTGCAGATGTCGACCTCAACGCACAGTGGCAGGATCCAATGGTTGCGCCCGAGGAGCGAAAATTTGCCGCTGATTTACGCAGCGCCCAGCAGCCTAAGCAGGATGACGCGGTGCCAGAGTGGAAGCGGGTGACGATGGGCAAGAACGCTACTTTTGGAAGACGTACAACCATGTCTATGAAACAACAACGAGAAAGTCTGCCCGTCTTCAAGTTCCGCAAGCAATTGCTGGATGCAGTAAGAGACAATCAGTTGATGATTGTTGTCGGAGACACAGGTTCCGGAAAAACCACGCAGTTGACACAATATCTTGCTGAGGGTGGATACGGAAACAATGGAATCATTGGCTGTACCCAACCTCGTCGTGTCGCTGCGATGTCAGTGGCCAAGCGTGTGGCTGAGGAAGTGGGTTGCAAGCTTGGAGCAGAGGTTGGATACACTATCCGTTTCGAGGACTGCACTAGCCCAGACACCAAAATCAAGTACATGACCGATGGAATGCTCCAGAGAGAGATTCTTCTGGATCCAGATCTGAAGAAATATTCTGTGATCATGCTTGACGAGGCTCACGAGCGAACCATCGCCACTGATATTCTGTTCGGATTGTTGAAAAAGACAATCAAGCGACGGACAGACCTGAGATTGATCATCACATCTGCAACCCTGGACGCTGAGAAATTCTCTGAATATTTCCATGGCTGTCCCATTTTCTCCATTCCCGGCCGAACGTTCCCCGTCGAGGTCATGTATTCAAAGGAGCCCGAATCCGATTACTTGGATGCTGCACTTATCACAGTCATGCAAATCCACTTGACAGAGCCTGCTGGTGATATTTTGGTTTTCTTAACGGGTCAAGAGGAGATTGATACAGCCTGTGAGATCCTATTCGAGCGCATGAAAGCTTTAGGAACGACTGTTCCGGAGTTGGTCATTCTACCTGTCTACTCCGCACTGCCAAGTGAGATGCAAAGTCGAATTTTCGATCCAGCACCAGAAGGCGGACGCAAGGTTGTCATTGCTACCAACATTGCTGAGACATCGATCACAATTGACCAAATTTACTACGTCATCGATCCTGGCTTCGTGAAGCAAAATGCATACGACCCGAAACTTGGTATGGATTCTCTTGTGGTAACACCCATCTCACAGGCACAAGCCAAGCAGAGAGCTGGTCGTGCAGGCAGAACAGGACCTGGAAAGTGCTTCCGACTGTACACTGAAGCAGCCTACCAGTCTGAAATGCTCCCAACAACCATTCCCGAAATTCAGCGTCAGAACCTCTCACATACTATTCTGATGTTGAAGGCAATGGGTATTAATGACCTTCTTCACTTTGACTTCATGGATCCACCACCTACCAACACCATGTTGACGGCACTCGAGGAGCTCTATGCCCTGTCAGCACTTGATGATGAAGGTCTCCTGACCCGACTTGGACGCAAAATGGCCGATTTCCCTATGGAGCCTGCGCTTGCTAAGGTGCTCATCGCATCCGTAGATTCTGGTTGCTCTGATGAAATGCTCAGTATTGTCGCTATGTTGTCCATTCAATCTGTCTTCTACCGACCAAAGGAGAAGCAGCAGCAAGCAGACCAGAAGAAGTCCAAGTTCCACGATCCACACGGTGACCACTTGACCCTGCTCAATGTCTACAATGGCTGGAAGAACGCCAACTTCAACAATTCCTGGTGTTTCGAAAACTTCATTCAGGCACGTCAAATCAAGCGCGCCCAGGATGTCCGCAAGCAACTCCTTGGAATCATGAACCGCTACAAGCACCGCATCGTCTCCTGTGGTCGCGATACCATGAAAGTCCGACAATCTCTCTGCACCGGATTCTTCCGCAATGCAGCTCGCAAAGACCCCCAGGAGGGATACAAGACTCTGGTGGAAGGAACACCCGTTTACATGCATCCCAGCTCCGCAATGTTCGGCAAGCCATCCGAGCACGTCATTTACCACACCCTTGTTCTGACCACGAAGGAGTACATGCACTGTACCACGGCTATCGAGCCGAAGTGGCTTGTCGAGGCCGCCCCGACGTTCTTCAAGGTTGCTCCTACAGACAAGCTATCGAAGCGCAAGAAGGCGGAACGCATTCAGCCTTTGCACAACCGCTTTGCTGGCGAAGACGATTGGCGTATCTCTGCCCAGCGCAAGCAGGGACGAGGTGGTGGCGGTGGTACTTGGGGTTGATTTTTGTTACGATACCTGCGACGTTTTGCAATTTGGTTCTATCTGCGTCGTATACCTCTATCATTATACTTTTGCATAAATAAAACGACTGGAGTCTGTTCTTTTGGTTGCCTCCAGGCCTGAAGGTTCTCTAATGTTACAACTTTAGAACACATCGACTCACTTGAATCTGTCTGTCTCTCTCGGAATCCAATGGTTATTTTCAGTGACAATTCTCTACTTAAGTAGTAGAAGATTAGTTTGGTATTTCTTGAGGTAAAAAAAAATTCGAACGCACACCCTATTCCTCCAGGACTGCTCCCACATCATCCACCCCTCTTGTATACCAATGCCACCACCACCATCTGAGCACCGATCAATACCGAACGGAAGCAAAAAGAGATGACCGACGCAGGGATCGAACCTGCAATCTCTTGATTCGTAGTCAAGCGCCTTGCCATTGGGCCAGCCGGCCGTAAAGTGGAGTCACCCCCACTTCATCGGGCTAACCCAGTAAGCTACTGGGTTGTTCGATGGATGTTTCGGCCGTTTTGTGTTATATCAGCTAGTATGCGGGTTTGCGCTTTGATGCCCTTGTCGTGTCATCTGTAAATACTAAGAATTGAATTATTCAAAGATGATCACAAAAAATTGATGTAAAAATAATTTTATAAAGGGCGCTAGATTCTCGAGTAATCCAAGCCCTTGAGGTTTCGAATAAAAGAGGTCAGGGATGGTCGGCTCAGCTGTATATATAATCGAAGCTTAGCAAGTTTATGCTCAAAGTTGTAAAAATTGATTCTTGTCAACGTTGATGATATGCTTATAAATGTATAAAAGCTCCAACCTTGGAAGGGTTGACATGAAGACATTCGTTCTATGAGTATTTTACAATCTGCAAGCTTGGAGCCCTGGAGGGTCACCAACTCACCATCCCTTCCACGGGACCCAAGTCTCCCGGACAATATCCTGCTCGTCAACAACGTAATAAGCATAATGCATAGCAGCCGTGATGCAAGCATGTTGGATATAAAGCATAACTTTATCCCCGACCTTGAAGGCAGTCTCCACCTGATCACCCTCAGTCGACTTCGAGCCCGTCTTTGCAACAAGTCTGTCCGTCTGTTCTGACTTCGCCCAACCCAAAATACCATGCTCCTGCGCCATCCGCACAACACTCCACTGGGGTCGATCGACAGCAATCGCAAACCCAGGGAACTCACTTGTTTCTTTCGCTAGAGCAATCGTGCCTGCGTTGATGAGTGCCTCATTGCGGTCCGGATAGACGCTGCAGACATCCGCAAGAATGCGCACGGCCTGCTGCGTCGGTTCAACCAAAGATGTCGCGACCTGCTGGAGATCATTGGACGGGTAATTTCCAGCGTGCAATTCCAGTTCCATGCCTGGTGGTAAGACACCCTGCAATCTCTTAATCACATGTGCTGTGGGAGTGGATCCCACGGAGACAACGATCCGTCTATCGGACTTGTCATCTACCAGGAATCTCGCAGCCTCGACAACTCCCTCGACCTCAGTGTGGAGCACAGCAGCAGCTGCATCTTCTGTACGACACGCGTATGAGTGGCCGGCATGGCAGTAGAACCCGTATACGTTAGCAGCGGAAGAAGATTCAATGCGTTGAATCAGTTTTGGGAGAGATGGTGAGTTGTTGACCAGACCCGCGCGCTTGGAACCAACGTCGATCTTGATAAAGACGGGCCATGATGCTACGGAGGGAGATTTGGAGGCGTATGACTCAAGTAGGTCAATTTGCTGCTCGCTGTCGATCATGAGAATGATTTTCAGGGACTTGGTCAATGTCTCGAGGAAAGGCAGAGCGCTGGCGGAGACCGGAAGACCATAGAGACACTGTCGACAATTAGTATTCAATAACAATTGACTTGGTGGAGGTCCATGTTTGAATAGGAAGCAATTGGTACATACCTCGTCTAGTTCTCCGCTCTTCACCAACTCCAAGGATCCCCGGATCTCGGCTAGAGTCGATGCGACAATTCGCCGGTGGGTACCATTACCCAACATCATGCGAGTGACCTCGGTGCACTGATCGCAATGGTTAGAAGAAGAATCAGACATTGATCAATTGCATGTACCTTGAGTGTTTTCACATGAGGCCGGAACTTGATTCCAAGTTGCTTCACATCCTCGAGCAGTATGCTCGTGTTGTGCTCCAGCACAGGCTTGCTAAGCACCAGAGCTGGCGTAGGCAACTCGCTAGCCGGACGGCCAATATAGGAAGCGTGGTTTTCCAATGAATAATCCATTTTCTCGCAGTTATACTTCAAGAAATAGGGGTCCCCATGTCGGTTTATACCGGTGGGGTTTATCGATAAGACGTGGGGGTATGGGGGTGATATGCGGGGATGGCATGGGGGTTGAGACGAATGTGGAGAACTTTTACGGAACCGAGGGCTGTTCAGGGTCCATTGTGAAGAGGAGATGTTGCATTCTGTTCCTTTTGCTGTGTTGATGTAACTATACGAGTGGGATGAGATCGGCAACGTGCATGATGCATTAGCCCGATTTCTCAGGTGTCAAAGGCATTGAATGGAGTCACATCTGTTGAGCAAGGAATGATTTGCCTATAACATTTCATTCTTGAAAAATGCCATAAATTTCACGTTGAAAATAGCATCTGATTCCAAGTTGGATTGATTAACCCGGCAGGTCATGATATAAGACCACAGGCTTGTTTTGGCATACCAACTTTAAATGAAACACCAGTTGGCGATTCCATACCATTGAGCTTGGTAATCTTTGCATACATCCAGTCCACCTTTCAACTCTCTTTACAACGGGGGTCTCGTCGTATCCACAGTCTGGGCAGTGAATTTTGTTGCGGCGGGCGAGGAGGTTGGCTTCGCTATATTCTTCCAAAGAAGTCTATAAGTTCAAAAGTATCTTTCTGACCTGCAAGTTCTCCACGATAAGACCAAGGAGCTCACGAAAGCAAACAATTACAGGACACGGATTTGACGTGATTCCGCATCACAGGACAATGAAGCGAGTGGCGGACGAATACCGAAATGTCCATGAGGAGGATATTTTCAAAGAGAGAGAGAGAGAGAGAGAGAGAGAGAGAGAGAGAGAGAGAGAGAGAGAGAGAGAGAGAGAGAGAGAGAGAGAGA